>JAIGNY010001179.1:872500-902500 GCA_020152595.1 Chiridota heheva
GACGATTACCTACAAAGCAGTTGAGCAGCAGGAAATTTGCTGTTTAATTACCATTGAAATACCATTATCTTTAAAAGAGTTTATCTCTTAAAGTTGTACTAGTGATTATTTATTGCATGTGGACAAGATTGAGCTTGGATTCTATCTTTTAAAGAAGCCAGTTTGCTCAAAATTTAATGAATAATTTTGGACATTTGAAAACAGTTGATAAGTTGTATCCTATTGTATTCTATCAATTTTGTACACACTATATGGACTTTGTATTTGAAGGCCTGGAAGTTTGCAAATAATTTCAACACAAAAGCTGATTGTCATCCTTTAAAATACTGTCTTCATTTATTGTTGGTTAATCTGCAACTGCATTGCTCTCTCTGGTACAACAATGGGGAAACAATGAGAACACTACAGAGGATGGACAAAACAAACATCAATTGGAACTTAATGACATAAAGGAATCATTGAATGCATTTTCATTGAAGATCGCTGAAGTGTCTAAAAACCAGAAGCAGTTACATATAATGATGTCTACTATACAAGCATTACACACTGCAAACAAAGAAAAGGATGAAAGAATAATGTCTTTGGAAGTAAGAGTTGACGAATTATGTCTTTGGAAGTAAGAGTTGACGAACTTGAAGAATATTCAAAAAAGATAACATAATCATTACAGACCAGACATGAGTCATTTTAAGGCAGCAGGGAGCTATGATGATACCAAGGGAGAGGGGTTTCCTCTAATGAAATTAAAGCGTTAGAATCCAGGGTCTTGGAGTTTCTCAATGAAAAGAGGATCAATGTTAGAAGTCATGAGGTATCTGCTTGCCACACACTGGGAAGAGGAAGAAAAGTTGGTCAACCAGTAATATTGATGAGACTTGTTAGCAGGAAAATTAAAGAAGTTGTATTGAAGAATGCTAAAATTTTAAAAGGAACGGGAGTTTACATAAATCAACACCTTACTCGGCAGAATGCGGACATTGCTAAAACTGAAGGCTCTTAAAAACACAGCACAGAATTCAAAATACGTGGACCAGAAATTGCAAAATCTTTATTAAAACTTTAAGTGCTCCTGAAGTTACAAGGGTATTATGTATTCACAACAAGAATGAATTTCAGAAGTTTTCAGAAGATGTTTAATTTGTCTAGCATTGCTGAGTAATTAAGCTTGAAGTTTTGCAAAGGACATGAATGATATTATTATTTATTTCATATGTAAATTAGAGGTTAATGATAATGCCACCAATTAACTGTTCATTTGTGGAGTAAACGTTCATGATCATTGTGTTATGAAGTCAAACAAATATGGAGCCAAAACTCTGATTACTGGTATTGTAAGGAATGTATAAATATTTTGCCTTTTCATGAAGTAAGCGATGAGGATGAAGATATTTAATGGACTAACAGAAACTTGAACATCGAAACAAATTATGTGAATATTGATGATGCGGAAAGGTATAATTTAAATCTGTTTAACTAGACTGATTATTCACAGTTTAATTTTGAGGGAGAATTAGATCCTGATAATAATTTTCACCACAATGTTGTATGCAAATGCAAACATTTCTCATATGATACTATTAGACAAGAAATTAGATATGCATCCAGGATTCATTTTAATAGTAGAAGTTTAGTCTCGAATATTGATACAGTGGAGATATGTCTTCATGATTTAGGCTGGCCGTTTAATGTAATTGCAATATCCGAAACTTGGTTCAATGATGAAGTTAAGCTGAATGTGTCCATAAAGGGGTACCAGAGATGTTACACCTCCAGAAAGAATAAGAGAGGGGGCGGTTCTGCAAAAAAATTCAAGCTATTTAAAATTCAAGATGATTGACGCCTTATCTTCTACTATTGATGATATTATGGAAACAATTTCAATTGAGATTATTTCAACAAAAAATATTTATATTGTTATAAGTTGTATATACAAAATTCCTTCAGCAAAGCATTATGACTTTGATAGGGAATTAAAACTGATATTCAATAATTTTAAACTTTGCAATAAAAAGGTATTTGTATGCGGGGATTTTAATATTGATGTGTTGAAGCATAATGTAGATAAAGGAACCCAAGAGTTTGTTGATGTTATGTTCAATATGGAATTACATCTTATCATTTTATAACCCAGTAGAATCACACGATCAAGCAGCACTTACTTGATAATATGTTCACAAATAACTTTGATGATGGACTATACGGTGGATTGTTGATAGATGATGTCAGTGATCATTTACCCATATTCGCAGCTTGCAGTAGTAAACTCAATCATAAAATTACTTGGAAGTCAGTTTTTGTTAGGTGTATGAACAACGAAAATATAAGTTAGTTTGAAGAAAAGTTGGTTGGAGAAACATGGTCTGACGTGTATAATAACGAAAATGTTAATGAGGCTTATTCTTGCTTTTTAAATAGGTTTTTAAAATTGTTTAATAGTTGCTGTCCTGTTAAAAGAAGTCATGGTATGAAACGAAGAAAGACAAAGCCGTGGTTATCTAAAGGATTAGTAAATGCATGTAAAAAGAAGAACGTATTGTATATTAAGTTCTAAAAAAATAGATTGGTAAAATGAGGAAAAATATAAGCCCTACAAAAACACCTTAACTAAAGTATTACGTAAGTGTAAGAAAACTTTTTATGATCAACTGCTGCACGACTATAAAGGTAATACTCAAAGAACCTGGAGTACGTTAAATAAATTAATAAAAAGAATAAGCAGAGCCAGGATTATCTTCAAACATTCTTGCACAAGGGTGATACATCTGACAATAAAAAACATGTTGCAAATGGCTGTAATTAATTCTTTGTAAATACTGGTATAAAGCTTGCTAATAATATTTATGAATCTATTTACAATTATTTAACCATCAGAAATAGGTGCTCAATGTTTCTTGAATATGTCAATGAGGAAGAGATTATTAGTGTGGTAATGCAATTTCAACCCAAAAATCAAAAGATTGCAAACATGTAAACATGTATTGTATAAAGCATACCATCGAGTATATAGCTAAACCTTTGACCTATATTTGCAATCAGTCTTTTATTACAGGTATATTTTCAGATAAAATAAAGATAGCAAAGGTAAAACCTCTTTTTAAAGCAGGTGACAGGAATCAATTTAGTAACTATATACCGTTTTCTATTCTTTCTCAATTTTCAAACATTTTAGAAATGTTGTTTGAAAAAAGGCTGGATAAATTTTTAGACAAACATATGTTGTTAGTTGATAATCAGTATGGCTTTAGGGCTAGACGTTCAACAGCTATGGCTCTTACCGATCTTGTAGAAGATATTACTTCAGCAATTGATAATAAAAGGCATGCAATTAGGATTTTTATAGACCTCAAGAAAGCTTTTGATACAATTAACCACGAATTGCTTCTAAAAAAATGAGAATGTTATGGTATACAAGGAGTAGTGAATAATTGGAATTCATATTATCTTCTAAACAGACAGCAATATGCAAGAATTCAGGAATGTTCCTCATATATTTTAAACATAAAATGTGGCGTTCCTCAAGGATCCATTCTAGGACCTAAGATTTTTATTTTATACATCAATGATATATGTTGTGTTTCTGATGTTGTCAAACTTGTCCTCTTTGCAGATGTCACTAATAGTTTATGTACAAATAAGGATATTAATCATCTGAGCGCACGTGTATTTAAGGTGTTAAAAGATTTGAAAGTATGGTTTATGGTAAATAATTTTTTTAAATATAAGATAAATGTTATGTTATTTTTAAAAAGGTATTGTAAGAACCCTATCATTATACAATTTGATGAGTATGTGATTAAAAGAGTATTTAGCACGAAATTTCTAGGGGTAGTAATAGACAGTGAATTGAATTGGAATGAAGATATCGAAAAGGTTAAATCTAAACTTGTTAAAAGTCTTGCGGTAATGTATAATTTAAAACAAGTATTAACAGTGAAGTCTATGAAACTTCTTTACAATTCATTAGTTTTTCCTTACATTGATTATTGTCTGGAGGTTTAGGGTAACACATATCAAAGCAATATTCATCCCATTTTTGTCGTTCAAAAGAAAACAATGAGAATGATTTACAAAGCAAACTTCAACACTCATACAAATGCATTTTTCATTGATATGAAAGCTCTGAAATTAGAAGATCTCGTCAATTATAAGACTGCCTTGATTATGTTTAAAGCCCAAAACAATTTACCACCTTCAAATTTGCAAAAAATATTTACTGATAAGTGTGGATAGCTAATGGACATGTCAAAGGTACAAGTTCCAAAAAGTTTATGTGCAAACTATATTGAAAAGCTATGTGTGTTTATAGTTCATGGGGTTAAAATATGGAGTGTGCTACATTTGGAACTTAAACAGTGTAAAGGTGCATATATATTTAAGAGAAGATATAAATTTGAAATATTTAAAAAGTACAAATTACTGAAATGTTACCGAATTCCATACATGTATCGTTATTAAATATGTTTATGTGTACAAGACATTTATTGCTCTGTTAAGTATTTGAATGTATTATTTTAAGAGGGGGGAGAATCACATAAGTTCAATTTTAAACTTCTTCTTTCTCCTTTTCCATTCATTTTGTTTTAAATTCCAAATGTCCATAACACTTCTATTCACTTTGTTTACTATTTGTATATCGTATATTATTTAAAATTTTGATGTGCTGAGATGCATGATGGAAATGAATTACAACAAACAAACAAACAAACATTGGCAGATTTCTTAATTTTATTGGGTAACCTGTTCCACAACTCAGCACCAGTTGCACTTATCATTCTGGAAGCAAAAGTCTGTCTATGGGTCTTAGGAATAATTAACTTATAATTTATATTTGTCAGAGCACATAAATCTTTGGAAACGTGGGGCTAGAGTAAATTTATTAGAAAGATAATCAGGGGCTGACTTTTTAACGACACATTTATAGACCAGGCTTAATATTTTGTGTTTATCCTGAGTTTAATTGGCAGCCATTGCAAGTCTTTCAGGGCCAGGGATGCGCTTTCCCGTCTTTGCAGCTAAATCTTTAATTATTTGCAGTTTTGTTTTATATCGGGTAGGTCATATGGGAATGTTTTATTTCAAAACGCGCATAAGGAAATAATCGCGGAACTAGCTGTGGTGTGTTACGGGAAACTATAAATAGACATAGAATTTGGATTGTACCATTATTAGGCGGGTTGATTTTAAGAACAAAGCCATTTTAAACAATAGTTAAATACTTTAAGTTTACACGCAGTGAAGGCCAAGTTTGATAAGATTTTCTTTGAGGGCAAAAATATTACGAATTTATCAACACACATGAAAGGCCGTTCATGTGTGTATATTTATATACAAAAGTATTATGTGGTGGTTTCACAGATTTAAGAGTGTTTACCATGGCGTGATCATAGCCAGGATTTTCACTCTTGATAATACCAGTAACCGTCAGAGGCTGAGATGGCCTATAGTAGAGGGGCGGTACAGCATGAGGAAAGGGTGGGACGGCATGTAGGAGAGGGTGGGACGGCTTGCCATGTATGACGGCATAGCATGCCGCATGTGGGATGTAGGCCAAGTGGAATGGAACTTTAGACAACATTTTATTCAACAAGTAGCCAGTTCCAATGAAACATCTCTGAAGCAAAACAATTTAAATGAAATTTAATGCACTAACCTCATTTTAAAGTTTGTTAGACAAGACATTATCTGATGAGAACAATTTTTAAACTCATTATTCTTAAAAAATGTAAGACAAACTGTACTTGTGCTGAATTTAAAACAATTTTTAAGACTGCAGTGATAAGAAAAGATATAATGAAGTTTGTTTCAGATATATAATAAACAGATTTTAATTCATACAAAAAGTTTGATAAATAGCATAGTTCTTAATTTTTGGTACCATAATCATACAACCTAACGTTGTCGTTTGCCTCGCTCTTGCACTTTTTCGTTCATGATTCTTTTTGATAATATTTCAGCCAAATAATGCTTAATTTCTGATAAATACAATCATATGATAAGAAATATATCTCAGTGTAACAAAACACAAGAAAACTCTTAAAAATGGAAGAAAATCAGCCCAAATCTGACATTGGAAAACCTTATTTGCCTCTTCACAACATGTTTACAATACACAAACAAGAGGAAACCCTCTGTACACAATAGTACAGTCCATGCAGCTCGAGCGTGCTAAGATTACGTCAGAAATAAAATAAAGGGATACATAAGCAGACGCGAAATTTGTTTTGCACCAAATACGTTAAATTTTGTATATGGTAAATAAATATACATTAATTGTCAGGCCGTGTGAAATGGACTCCCAAATACTTTCATTTATATGTTACACAGGTCAAAGCGGCAATAAACTGGTGATTTTTCTTGCTCTCTTATTGAAAAACAAGAAAAACCACTTTTGATAGTTTAGAAAGTACGGTTATTTGTTTTAAAATAATTAAATGATAATAGTCTCAAACAATAGATAATGAATTCAAGTTCTCTATACCGTTTGAAATGGAACTAAATATTCAAAGACTCTTTAGTTCTAACGTTTGAAGTGCAAAATATGTGTAATTTTTCAGAGTGTTTTGCACAATTAAGGAGATTATCGCAAGCGTATGAACCAAACATTCCCATATGTTATGCAGAAGGAGTTGGCATAATCAAGATGGCTAATTACTAGCCCGAAAACAATTGTGTGACAAGCCTCAGTAGAAAGTAAGTGCCTACATTTCTTACTAGTCTTAAACCGGCCATAGCTGCTTTACACTTACTTGTTATTTAGTTTTTCAGTGGCAAATAGAGTCTAGATATGCACCTAGGTATTTAAGATATGATACACCATTCACTGTGGTGTTGTTATGGCAATAGTGTCAATCAAACATTTGAAATCATTTGTCTTAAAGCACATTGAATAAACTCAGTTTTAGCCTCATTCAATTTAAGCAGGTTTTGGTTCATCAAGTCTTTACATCCTTCAATTGTTGACGAAATTTGATTTCTGAGTATATCTGCATCAGCAATGATCGACAGCATTTTCATGATGTTATAGCAATTCAGGAACAATGTAATGCAATGTGCTAGTATACACTGAGTATAGCACTGGATCGATAAGACTGCCTTGTGGAACAATGTACTACAAATGTTTATTGGTGGAATATGAATTACTTATGTTTACGCAACAGTGTCTGTCTGATAAGTAGTCGCTAAACCATTTCAATGCTTTGTCGTTAAGTCCATACTCAGCAGCTAAGACCTAAAGTTGTATATTGTAGTCCACAGTATCAATTGCTGCCGGCAAGTACATTAGGCACATCTGTCTTATTTGTTGTTTTTCCATAGCCCAGAGCAAGTCGTCCATCAAACCTACCAGTGCATTTTCACGGCTAAACTTCACACGATACGCACATTGGTAAGACAGGAGTAGGACAGAAACATCAAAATGATTATTGAGCTGTTAAAGGACTGCTTTCTCTACAACTTTTGAAAAAAAAGGAAGGTTGCTTATTAGGCAATAGTCCGACAAAATTAAGTCTAATTTCTATTTCTTGATTAAAGGTCTAATTATAGTTTTCTTCCAATCTTTTATAAAAAAAAACACCATCCCAAAGTAAAATATTTGCTATCATTGTAAGTGGGGTGAGTATGGCGCCCAAAACTATTTTTAAGAGTGACGTATGTAACACATCGCTTTTACAAAATTTAGATGGCATACTCATGATGATACTTGCAAGCTTTTCCTCAGATACCATTTTTAAAGAGTCTAAAATATTTTTGTATATTTCGTGGGGTGGGTTTGAAAAATTTGGTGTCCTCCAAATCATTTCTAATATCCAAAATGTTTTTGAGGAAAGACGTTAATATTTTCGTTAGCTAGAGTGTCATCCTCCCCTAAGTCCACTGGCATCGGGTTTAAAATGTCTTTATCAATGATGCTCTATGTTAGATTGTAAAGCCTCTTTGAATCCCTACCACATTGCATAACAGAGTCACTGATAGCATTTTCCTTTGCTCTTTTTATCATTATGGAATATTTAGATTTTTCAAATTTCAAAATCTTCCATGTTACATCAGTTTTGTATTTTTTCCATTTTTGTTCCGTATTTCTAACCAGCTGTTTTTGTTTCTTAAGTTCAGGATGAGGAAAGCATGCCTATTAAGCACAGAAGATATAATGTCAATGAATTGCCATAAACATGTATTTATGTCACTGGTGTTGAAGGAGGTGTTACCGATTGCAGTTACTTGCTTGATTGTTTGAGAAAAAGTATGTGACAATGGCTTTGATCTTTCTCTACACTCATTGCAGATTATGCCATCAGTATTAAGATCACCGTCCTCAACAAAGACTAAGTTCAGTATATTACAATGTCTGAGAGCGGAAGGCCTCAACTTTCTAAAAAAATCCGAGGGCACCTTTCATTTCAGTGAATTGTTGTACAGCTGAACTACTAGTGTCGTTGACATGTATTTTAAAGTCACCCACTAATACAACATTTCTTAACTGTCCAGCTGACTGTAGAACGTTTTGACTGAATTCCTCACAGAATTTACTTAAAGGAATATTCCCATAGTTGTTTGTAAAATTTTATTTTAAAGAGCATACTCTTCGAGCCAATTTGGTACAAAATTCAGGTTGATATGATATTCCGTTTAGGAAATATACATTTTTAAAGATTTCCCAATTGCATTTTAAAGTTTTTGTACAGTATGATGAATTCGTGTTTGAAGATGTCATAGAGGCAATTCCTTTGCAAATCTTTATGTATTTATTTTAATGTTAATTGCTTGTTTTTGTATGATTAGAACCAATTTTCCAAAGAGTAGATTTGGCAATGTATATAAATATCTAACTGTCATCATTTTATTTTTCTAGCAAGTTTTACTAATAAAAAAGGATGATAAGATTTTAATGAAATACATAAACCTTGTGCGAGAATGTGTTGCTGTGATGTCATATTAAGCCATTTCCTATTCGTTAATTGGGCATTTTTTGTGAACCATAAAATTTGAATATCTCCTGGTAGGAATAAGATATCAACATGATTTTTGTAATTATAGTTTCTAAACATTTTATCTTTCATATGAAAGGTTACGAAAAACATGAGAATATTCCTTAAAGTTATACCAGGAACTGGCGTGGTCGATAAATAACAAAGAAGTTAAATTTTGTTTTATGCTTTGTTAACTCCTAGTGTTTAATTGGAAAGATGAGTGCACTTCCTCATTTATATGCTTCACAGGAAGAACTTTCCTAAAAACCAAAGCAACAACGTCCCCACGTTTTCTCTTTGCGCAACATCGATAGAATATTCATTGCTGTTTAACTGACTACACTGTGCGCTTAAGAAGTCATTCTCTGAATTCACCCATAATTCATATTTAATGGGATTACTGTTCTGAAATATTGAATCAATATAGTTGTTAGTTAAGCAATCTGTAGAATAAGGAAGGGAAACAGATAATATTTCGAATTGATGCCCATCTTGATGATAGGGGCTGAAGACGGCGTTCAGTGATGCATGTAGGTATAGAGTTCAAAGGCAGCATACCTCTGGTGGAGAGACAATACATCGTGTTTAAACTCCCTTTTGCCAGCTTTTCTTCCACCCCAATACTTCGCTTTGTAAGCCAGGCTGTCGCACAGTATTCTGCCATGCTTCATTGCACAGCGTACTTCTTACACAGTTTCTAAGTTTAAGCATGAAGATATTAACTGAACATTCTCTATTCGAAGCCATTAATGAAAAAAAGAGTATACAAAGTAGTGGAACTGGTTTTATGAGAAAACACCACAGTCAAAAAGTAATGAAGATAAGTCATCCAAAAACACAAAAAAGTGAGATGAATATAACAGACGACAAGCAAAAAGGTTCAGTAGGACATAAAATGTACATACACAGTTAAACAATCAGTAAAATGCACCCCTAAAAGAATGAGAAAATAAGAACTTCAGGAAAAGTTGTTTAGAAAACTATTTAAAATATTGACGATTTGAAACATATTTCATTAATATTTTGAAATATTATTTTTCGAAACATTTGTTTCAGCGTTTTATCAAACGTTATTACAAGAAAACGTTTGTTTGTACGGGGTTTATTCTATTTCATTTTTTAAATATACGAAATTGCAAACATCTGCTAAATAGTCTATGCTTCAACATTAGAACCAGTAATAACTATTTTCTTTAACCTTTGTAATATGCACAGTGACGATGAATACATAATTTGTTAAAAGAGGATTTTTTTAAGTAGGCCTAATATTCATTGGTGGGCCAATTTCTGGCAAAATGGCATCGGTAGATATACTGAATCACTATAGCAGAAGCGGCACCACCAGGTTAGGAGAAGAGAACCTCACTTTTTATTTAAAAGGATTAGTTTAGTGGTCAGGCATGTCCATCTTGTATAAAGGAGAACTTTAAAGCAACAAAATGGAGAAGAGAGCGTTCAAAAATTTTATTTTATTAAGCAAATATTCAAGTTTAAAGCTCTGCTTTATCTGTGTAGATATGACTGGTGTAGTAAGTCTACTATAGAAAGTTGGCGTCTTCATTCTCACATTCTTAATAATTGTTAATTTATTTCAAAGAAAGTTAATTTTTTCACTATGTAAATTATTTTGCCTCAAACTTTCTTTTAGGTGGTATAGTTATAGGCTAAAATAATACACTTCCTAAATTCACTTTTACTACTTTTTCGACATATCTCATGGTTTTTAGGCAACACAATCTCGGGTCAAAATATGATAGAATACATCAAGGCTCTGAGGAACCTTGAGGCTATAACATCACAACTAGTCTGATTTCAGTCGTTTCTACACAAATGATACCAAACTTTAAACCTAAATATCTCTTTAACGGAATAAGATTGTTAATGCTTTCTTTACCATTTTGTTTCTTTTGAAGTGTTCTTTTATATAAGATAGACTTGCTGGACCCCTGAACTGATCCTTCAACCCATACTCTACCAGCACTTTTTTGAAAGTGCGCTCGGGAGGCGGTGTCAAAGATGGGGCACCTAAAACCGCGATAATATCGCCGCATGGTAGAGTAAGAGTTAATCAAGGACTGATTATTAAAAGGTCCTCTGTCTTTCAAGCAGGAGGTTCGGGCCTGTACCGTTCCGCCTAGCGGAATCATGCTGCAAATATTTTCGAGTTGGCGCATTTGTCGCGAGTTGATTAATCCTTATTTTACAAACACTTATTTGAAAATGCGCTTTGGAGGTGGAGCCAAAAATGGGGCATCGCCGCGTGGTAGAGTAAGTGTTAATATAATTTCTGAAAAAAATGTGGTGGGCCAAATAAAGTGACTGGTGGACCAAAAGACCTATTGTAAGAATGATATGAGGAGAGGATATAAAGTAGAACTTGAGCTGGACGAGGCTCAGCATTTGCGGGAGCCGGGGACAAGGTCTCCTAAAAAATAGCAAATCTCAAAAAGCAATAAATAAATTGACGCTTTCTCGAGCACGTTGTCACTTTCGTGAGCCTCATAGCCAATCGGCAATTACTAATTTCCTTGCTAAACCAAACATAATACGAATGTTACTTATTATATTATTATTATCAAATTATTAAATTGAATCCTTGTTTTGATCAATTTCCTTGCTAAAGGATTACTTCAGGGGTCAAGCAAGTATTTTATAAGAAAAAAGATTTAAAAAGAAAAAATATTGAGGAAAGCATTCAAAAATATTATTTCGTTAAAGAGATATCTAAGTTTAAAGTTTGGTATCATTTGTGTAGAAACGACTGACGTAGTTATGGACATTTTAAGCTTTTTTGAAAATTGTATTGATCCTATTTTGAAAAGAGATGTTTACATAAAGAAATATTATCTAAAATATCAAAACTTATTGGCATTCTGCGTAACATAAAGAGTGTTTAAAAACTGTTAACTTATCTTATTGTACCATCGTTTGGGGTATAATGTACATGCATCTTGTTCAAATAACTAAATCCTTCTTCAAAAAAGCTATTCGCCTTCTTACAGATAAAGTCGATGATACGAACCTTAAAGAAAAGGTATAGTCCCATAAATGAATTCAGAAGGGGACGCTGCCGTGCTGAAACGTCTCTTCGGCTTTTCAGCAGGGTTATCTAAACAATGTAGGATCCTTGTTATTTTTCATTTTGGACTCTGATAGCATAGTTAGACTTAGCAAATAATTGTAGTATTATAGCATAGCAGCACATGTAGTACTGAAAGCCAATGTGTGAGCTTTCAGATATAAGTATCCGCAGTAAAAATGATGACACCGGAGGGAGAACCATTTTGAGGACATTTCAAGGAGTGACGTCATATTTTGACGTCAGTGATCCCAAAGCAGCATGACGTCATCCGGGGAGGTAGAAACAGATAAATGATGTCGTACAGGCCTGAAAAAGGGTTAAACACTAGCGTTTAAGTGTTGGAATATTCATGAGCTGACGTCACATGGCAACAGAAGGCGTTTAGAGAGAAAGGGATTGTTAAGGAAAACAAATGGCTGGGAGAAAGTATACTTATATAAATAATATATGCAAAACAAACAAAAAAGAGTAAAAATAGATTTAAAAAAGAATGAAGAGATAAAAAAAGAGATATATAAATCTTAAAAGGAAAAAGATAAGAAAGAATAATTATAAATTAAAAACGAATGAAGATATAAAAAGAAGAAATATAAATTAAAAACATATGAAAAGATTTAAAAAATATAAATTAAAAACAAATGAAGAGATAAAAAAAAGAATAAATATCAACCAAACAGGAGTCAAGAGAAAAAATTATCAAGATTGAAGATACAGAAGGAAAAGGAGCTGAAAAATTAGATAAAGTTTTGAAAAATTTAGGTTGTCAGGGAAGAAGAGACCATAAAAACAGAATTATTTTGGGTCTTGTGAAGGTAGGACAGTCCACAAAAATAGAACATCGTGTTTGGGTGTTGTTAACAAACACAGTTCCCATGAAAATGACTACACAAACAAGGTTGTTAGGGAAAATGATTTGAATACAAGCCCCTGCTCCGCAAAGGTAGCACTTTCAGCCAAAAACGAGTTATACTACCTAAATCAAACTTATAAACTTTGGGAGCAAGTTTGAACTTACCATTAAGAATCATGGCATTTTTGTATGGCGGAGATGAAGCATGAATTTATCCTGTGCTCAATTCTGAAATTGTGGTTGTAGGAGAATCCAGTGGTATCCAACAAAAGAAAAACGAGCTAGAAAAGAAAGACACACCAGAAAAGAAAGATGAAAATGTAGTTGTGCTTCGGGATATTAAACAGGGTTTGTAACCGAATGGATTGTATCGTTACTATCTAGGAACGATGATTTCATCTCTGTTAATGTTTACGAAGGACAAGTTTATATACATCTGAGAGCATTTTAGCAGATTGGGGTGCAATATTTTCCAACGAAAATAGAAATCGCACTTAAAACAACGCAGTGGGAAGCGATGAAACAGTTGACTCCAAAGGTGATTAAAACAATTTCTACTCTGATCAGTTCATCCTCTAAGGAGGACATAGAATCAAACAAGTGGCCACTGGGTGATGAAGTCATAATATGTGTGAAACGTTTTTTCGTACTCGACTATATCATTTTCAGATACTTTCCCATTGTGGGTTGTTTTTCATATTGGGATATAATTGGGCCACGATGACCGCCCTACCAAAACATACATTTCCTGTTTCTGTGGGAGGTACCGTAATTCTTAATATGCTTTGCTTTTTTTTGCAAAAGCTTCCTGCATGAGAAGCGAACATTTTCTACGAGATCCTCTTTTGGGATTTTTGATGATCATGAAATAAATCGTCTTTCCTTTATGGAGATAAAAATCTTTATTCGACTGAAGAATTTGTTCAACTTCTTCAAACAAATTATCACTGGAAAAATCTCTTTTTAACATGAATGGTATGGCAATAGGATGATCTAGCTCAGGTGAAATAATATCAAACGAAGAAAATTTGTGTCTGCAACATCACTCAACTGATGGTCAACAAAGTATTCAAAGCAAATAAAAGCAGTGCATGAATATCCTGAATATTTTGTTGAAATCTTTCTAGCTTTTCCATATCTAGGTCCAAGCTATACGTTCTTTGTTCACCATTAAAATATCTATGATGGCGATTATGTAATAAATTCCCCTTTACCAGTTTACGATTTCATTAAATTCGGGTTGCATATTCCTTTCATCACTCCTGTCCCCCTCCAAGCGCCCACTGGGAACAATGGTGTTTTCTAAACTATGCTATGTATTTCATCCTTTTTGAACTCATTATGATCACGACTGATAACATATGTGTCATAGTTACTTATAATATTATCATGAACATTACTACCGTCTCCTGACACTGACACTGCTCCACTAAAATTGCTTTCATTCCATACATCAAATAGATCCTTAGTACCGTCTTCACAATTCCTATCACTAAGAGATATAACACTCTATTTGCTATTATTATGGTCATCTCAATTATTCTAACTACATTTTCCTCATCATTCCAACAAAAATGACTATTATCTCTGCAATTTCGTAACTTGATTCAAACAAACTTGGCAATAAATAACTTGTTGCATTTTGTGAGGTTTGAAAGCTTTTAGACGGGACAGTAAAATCAGTTGCCCCTGGTTTTTGTACGTCCACTCCATTATCATCTAAAATACCTCTTTTCTGTACGTTCGGCTTGCGATAACCTCTCTGCCCGTTAACCACGATATGATGAATGACCCATTCATTCAGCTTAGGAAATATTGTTTGCACTTCCTCTCTCTGCTTCTGCTCCAACAATGGTCGTCTTCTTGAAAGCCGCGTAAAAACGGTGAATCTTCATTTCTTCGAACATGAAATTCAAAATATCTTCCAAAACAATTTCCGGGAGAAAGTATTCGAAATCTTTTTTTGGTCGCTTGACTTAGCGCAAAATGGAGATCTTCTGGTTTACCAGATTGATTAATTGTACTCAACTTTCCATCCTGAATCAAAATATTTAATTAGAATTTTTTTTTTCTGATCAGAATGGTACGGCGAACTCTGTTCCAATAGTTTAAGAACGAAATGTAAAGTGTAGAAATTCCCTGAGAGTTATCAAATATTAAAAAAAACAATACACGATTGTCGATATTAGGGTCAAAAGATGTTTATAATCAAATTTTAAAGTAAGTTAAATATGCAATAGATTTTTATGAGAACATACAATGTAACAATATTCCAATAATAAAATTTATAACAGAGTTTGAAAATATGTAATCATTGGCAAAAACATCAGAAAAGAACATGTAAGTATAGATTGAAACACCTATGCTTTGCTTGATATAAACTCTTATTTATATCCTGTAAGAATGTTTATAAACATTGTGTTTTATAACAAATGTCAAGATAAACAAATATAAATCACCATCTTTCAGTGTCCTAGAAATTGTCCTTGGATTGTCCTTTATTTGTAAACAATCTTATTTTGGAGAACATTATTCATCACCAACAGTTACGGTTTCTTACATTATTTTCAAAGATTCTGGAGTTCTCTCATGTTGTTTGTCCCTCCATAAAAAAATCAATAATTGCTTTTATTGCTGAATTATACATACACACAACATACAGTACATTCTGCCATTTATCCATTAAAGTAAAATCGTACAGGTCGGTATGGAGCTAGTTTTGCTTCTCCTACCTTGAAAAACAAACGCTGTACTTTTTTTCCACTGTTTCATCTTTACTATGCAACTTTCACGAGTCGGTATAGACTTTCTTTCATGAACAGCCCAACATCTACGTAAATATTGTTTTTGAAACGTTTCACACACATTATGACATCATCACCCAATGGCCACTTGTTTGATTCTATGTCCTCCTTAGGTACATGCCTATTTGCATAATTTGATATATTAAGGACTCAAATTCAGAATGCTGTACAACGGACATTTTTCGCTTTAGGCCTACATATTTATATATAGCAACACAGGGGCTTCATTGGGAAGATCCTTGAAGATCCAAGGTTCAGTATATCCCGGTGGGTCTGCAACCAGTAAGTTCACAACTGGTTATCAAAGGCCGTTGCCGTCTTGATATAATGTTTAGCAATGGATGCTTTCGAGACGTTAAACCTTGCTATGTTATGCTATATGTACAGGTCTAGGCGATTTTGCGAACAGTGCCTCTCAGAATTTTATTCTCTTTTTGTAATCAATCAGAAAACTTTTCTAACTATTTATGGATTTTAAAGGCCAATTAATAAAGAGTCAATTTCGGAAAAGTAGAAAGATAAATATAAAAAGTTACATTACCAAATGTAAAGAAAGCGATCCTGCGTATTATGGTGTCAGTAGAGTATGCCCGCATGTGTACGACTTCATAGAACCATAGCTAACTATAAACGATACACTTTACCTAACGTATCTTTATCATATGAATATTATGTCGGAATTCATTCATTACCCACTTTACCCACTGACAAAACAATTGATTTGCTTGAGTGGACCTGTTTGAAATCTAAACAGTTACAATTGAAAGTGATTGTAGGGCATAAGTTCAATAGTACCAAGGTTCTTTTTCAAAGAATCCTGCAAGTAAACATAAAGATATTTTATGAATATAAACTGACAAAGCTATTTTTTAGCCCAATATTTATTACATGCACCGGCAGTCACACACTGTTAGTCCGGAGAAATTGTTCTCTTAAGGATTACTCAAATCATTAAATGAAGGTTTCAAATGCATCAGTGGCCGCCGTGTACTAATAATATGGCCGTACGAGGCGGGACTGTTGGCCAAATATCGATATAAGTCGGGCAAAAAATCAAGCCTGACTTAGCTAGATACCTGGTTTATGCCCTCCTGACTTGGAATGATAATAACAATATGATACTTGGGCACCGATTTTATATAGTCAGGCAGAGAAAATGTACGGTACGTTTTAAATCAGCGTTTATCGGACTCATGCCCGACTCGGCAATTGCAACTCGACAATTTTCTTATTAACATTTGTGTCATCACAATTGATTAAAATCAATATACGACAACTTTCTTAATATCATTTTTGTCATCACAAATTGTTCAAATCAATATTTCGACAATTTTCTTTATATCATTTTTGTCATCACAATGTATTCAAATCAATATATCGACAATTTTCCTAAAACAATTTTTGTCATCCCAATTTATTCAAATCAATATATCGACAATTTTCCTAATATCACTTTTGTCATGACAATTTATTTAAATCAATATATTGATAATTTTCTTAATATTATTTTTGTCATCCCAATTTATTCAAATCAATATATCCACAATTTTCCTAATATCATTTTTGTCGTCACAATTGGAATTGAAAGAAGAAAATATAAGATTTGAATTTCCATGAAGGTACATTCAAACCAACTTCTGGTGGGAAATTATTGCATGCAAAATATATTTCCAACATTAAATGATTTAAATTATAATGTAATCCATGTATATTTAACTAATGACATTTTGCGAGGTTCGCTGAAATAAACGAGATTTGAGACGTATGAATTGTTCCTTATTTCTTTGATATTATAACCAGTTGATCTAGTAGTATCATATTTTTGTAGTGTCTTCTTATTTTGCTTTATTATTTTCAAATATATGCCAGGTGCAAATAAATATTTCAGATGATGCATTATGTCAATTTAATCAACATGAAGTCATCAAACCATATTTGTCTAACACGTTTCTTGTCATCATTAAAGTTGTAGGTGAGTTTTAAGAATATCAAATAAATTTACATATTGATTATTTGCCAATTGATCGCGGTTTTATCTTTCTAAAGGATTGTGTACGTTTACTATAGTGTTTGATACATCGAACGGGACACCATGCCCTGTCCTCTGATGTGTCAGAAAACGTAGAGAGCAACTGAAGGAATATTGGTTCCGGTAGAAACTCTAAAGTTTGATTCTTGGCCAAGAAAGCTGGGTCGGGCACGAACCTTACACCCCTAGATTCGAAACGAATGTAGTTTCTTTAAGCAAAAGTGCGTGAATGGCACCTCTGCGTCTGGCAGTGACTACGGAGAGTAGAAAAACTGTTTTGATTGTTAGTTCTTTAAGTGAACACTCAGACAACGGCTCAAACGGATCCGTGCTAGTGTCTCGAGAATCACTTGCATGTCCATGGGTGAGCAAGGTTCCGAACTGAAGGTCTTTGTAAGAACATTCCTTTAAGTAATCTTTCCAGTGGACGCGCCTGGTGACGGTCGCCCCATATGGAAAGCCCCGATGGATAGCTGTTATGGCTGTCTGAAACCCGTTGAATGTATTGATGGATTTATTCAGATTAAGCTGACCCGACAAGAAATCCGCTACGTCGCCGTGTGCGGAGAAACCGATCTATTTTGGCACCAGTCTCGGAACAAGTATACAAGTCTGAAAGAATACATCCCCAAAGTGGATGGTCTCTGACTTTGGGCTGCCACACAGTCAAATGGAGTGCTCTTGGATTGTGTTGCAGTTTGCTGGAGCCCGGGATTGAGACCAAGTCGTCCCTCACCGGGAGCACGTACGGAAAACCTGCCATAAGATTGAGCAGCTGAGGGAACCACTTGACTGGGCCAATTGGGAGTTACCAGAAGCAAAATGTGACACTGATCGTACGTCACCTTGCTCAGTAATCTCGGTGCCAGCAAGAACAATGGGAAGGTGTAGCCCACGAAGTGGGTCCACCTGATCATGAATGCGCAAAAAGTTGGTAGCTTGTGGTTGTCCATGGACGTGAATAGCTATACGTCCGAGAGACCGAAGGTCAACCAGATCGCATCGGCTACCTGCGGAAGAAAGGCCCATTCTGTGGGGGATCCTTGGAGACGAGATAACAGATCTGCGATCGTCTTCTCCTTGCCTGGCAGGTGGACTGCCTGGAGGATGACCTTGTTTGTCATGCACAAAGACAGAAGCGACTTGGCAAGGATCCAGAGTCTCCTGGATCTCCTGCCTCCCTGCCTGTTGATATACGCCACTACCGTGGTGTTGTTGGTGCGTATGTGAACAGTCTTGTTCCGTACCGGTGGTAGGAAGTGAACAAGAGCCCGGGGCACTGCCTCTAGCTACAACATATTGTACTGTTCGCACAAAGTGCCTGTCCAAAATCCTGCAACCTGGGACCACGCTAAATGCGGTTCCTACCCTGTCAAAGACCACTGACACTGAAAGTCTGGCGGTGTGACAGGTGTGAGGTATGAGTGGATGCACCACCACAAAATGTGGGAGACCACTGTCTGTGTAAAGGGGGCGGGAACATTGATCTTCCCTCCTAGATGGGACGAAATGATCCAGTAGAAGAAATTTAGATCCCGCATGAGAAACCTGCAAATTGGACTATATCTACTAGACTGACTAGGTATTCTAAGAATACGCGCCACGCCGGTTGTGAGAAGAAGACGTCGGCTCCCGCCTTCACGGCTAGGATTCATTCCTCTGTTGGCCGCATATGACCTTGAGTGAAATCCAGAACTGCTCCAAAAAAATGGGCGACTGGGAAGGTACTAGACTGGACTTGGCGAGGTTGATAACCCACAAAAGTCCTGATCCACTCTTATGACTATGTTTGTGTGTTCTGCCACTGCCCCTTGCCCTTTCTCCACCCTCGTGAGGACTACTTTCAACCACGTTCACTCTGCCGGTCCACGAAGTGGATTCCTTGCGAGATATATTATATACATTTCTTCAAATGGAGTATTGCTCCATTGCCCAGTTTCAATTCTTAAATCATGACTAGACGAACGAAATTGATAAAGACTTTAATTGTATTCAGTAACTGAGATGCAACTTAAATACTTTTCACAAGTGAAATCAGAATTAAAGGTACGATATGCTATTAAAGTCCTATTTGAATTTATTTCCCTTGTCCAGTTTTGAACATGAATGTCTTTGCTCAAAAAGGATTGTAAATGTCCTTTTACTCCCTTGATTCAGTCACGCTTCCCCAAAACCCAGAGAAATAAATACAGTTTTAACGTTGTATGGTCCAACATGCGAAAACTCTCTCTGCTAGTGAAAGCTCTTCCTTATTAGCTATGGAACAGAAACAATTACACCAGCTATAAAGCAAAGAAGTTTCTGCCAATATCTTATAACAGACATGGCTTTATTTACAAAAAAGGTCGCGTCCTAATTTATGAAAACAGCAGTAATCACCATACCCATCTCCTTTATGCACATAGCCTTTATTCAATATGTAATCCCGCAAGAATTGTTCACTTTCCTCCAGTTCTGGATCGGTACATATCTTCCGTAGAGCACTCTTAATAAATACAAAAAACTTAGTAAAAGTTCATTTGACTACTGAGTTGCAATTAATTATAAAATTTCCAACGCTTCTGAATAAAAGTGTCAAAAAAAATTCAAGGTAAAATGTAGTGAATACATCTTTATATATTAACCTCTTTCGCAATTAATGTACTTTTCATCGCACGATTACATGGGGAACGTTTTTAGAGCATATACTTACCACATATACTGTTATTTACTCAAGAAATCTATCAAACTAATTCTTTTGATATCTTATTTTTCTTCCCACAAAATCCTAATTTTCCTGCAATTATAACCTCCAGAACTGTAGATTTTTTTCCAACTATTATATACTGTATTCAAAACGCTTTATAACAGTCATAAATTGCCCCTCTTTTCGCGTAGTTACGAATGTCATTTGTGTAGTGATAAATGTCAAAATTAAAATTGAAATTGAAATGATTAATTCCGCAAACTGACGAATGTTCGGAAAATTTTGAAGCTTGGTAAAATAAAAGTTACTAAACGTCTTATATAGCTTTATATATCATTAGAAAGAAAACATGCTATTCTTTTGACATTTGTACTTACAATAAAGATATTTTAAGCACAATCTTATTTCATGAAGCTTCAAAGACATTCATCAGTATGTGGAAATAATTAGTCAGTATTTCGCAGCAACTTTCGTTTCAGCTAAATAAGACATTCGTCAGTATGCGGAAAGAGGGACGAATTGACAAATTAATGTAAATTACCTTTCAGGAAATCAAATGGCTTCCCAGCAAACAGAATAAGTGTTTTTCGATGTCATGCAAATATTTGGATAAATATTGTAATCATTTACATTTGTAGTTTAATGGAAGATTTGCCACAATAATTGTGTAGCATAATCATAATCAACCTACAATTTATATCATAAATATAATTTTACTGTGAAAAATGTTATAGTAACTTCTTTGTAATCAAGAAAGGGTACATTTTGCAACAAGACAAGACAGTAAGGGGTGCATGTACTTATTAAAGTGTTGATGCTGTGCATATCCAACAAACATAATTGTTTATGCATTAGCGTGAACGATTGACAGTTGATTAATACTAATATGTATAAATGCATAAAACTAGGTGATTCCATCCGTTTAAGTTTATTCAATCACAATAATTAAAAACAAAAATCAATTGATACACACACATATATAGATAT
The DNA here is from genome assembly GCA_020152595.1 of Chiridota heheva. Classification (NCBI taxonomy): domain Eukaryota; kingdom Metazoa; phylum Echinodermata; class Holothuroidea; order Apodida; family Chiridotidae; genus Chiridota; species Chiridota heheva. The sequence goes on from JAIGNY010001179.1 coordinate 893,905, forward strand.
TTACAGATGAATGATTTAGTTTATGCCAGCCCACATGATGATTTGGAAAAGTGGTTCCATGAAAATTTAGATGTCATTATCGAGCGTTGAGAAAGCACTAAACGGATTTAAAAAAAACCGTTGTTTACCAATCCAACCTCCTAAGGACAGTTACTTCCACAGCTTCAATTAAAATGCAAACACATACCAGTTCTTGTTTTTCGGTTGTATCTGTCCTCTCAGCTTCACCGTAGGGCTGCTCTTTCAACTACTTTGCATACTCCCTCTCCTTCCCATCCTAGAATAAGAAAATTCTTGTTACATCATCAGGTGAAGAAATGATAACATCTACTCAAGTAGACCCTGTATAGTTATTATTCTGTTAACATGGTTGTGAGTCACAAAAGTATATTCCAATACAATACACAAAACATTTTTGACGAGGGTGAAGGTGTGATTTTTTACTCTTCGTCTAATTTCAGTCATTCTACAATGCAGAAAAAAAAACATCTGAAGATTCATTCTTGCCCTGCAACCCTGAAGTCATGTTTGACATCTGACATTGTGTTCCGTTCAGGAGAAATTGAAATTTAACCCTTACTCTACCAGGGCTTTGAAAAATGTGAGCCAAATTTTTGTAATTTTTTTTTGTATGAATTTTTGACACTTTTCCATTCATTACAAGTTTGGTTTTAATGGAAGCTAACATATTGATCATTTGTGTAATTAAAGCAAAATCAGGAAAAATTGGACAATTATAACCAATTTAAGAAATTTTTGGCTAAATTCGGTCACCAAATGGGTCAATTTTTGCACGAGTATAATTTCTTGTGAATATTGAAAACCAGAGTTTTGTGTTACATATTAAGTTTTTTAAACAAAATTTTCTTTTCAATAATGCTAATCTTTGATATTCAGCTTCAAGGAAAAGATGAAAAAACAGTAAAAATGATTTTAGCAAAATGACCCTTGAAAACCACAGCAGAAATATTACAGTGCGGTAGTCTCACCAAAAACGCGAACCTGGTACACTCGTGTGCTGGTACGCATAACCGCTACACTATGTAGTCATTCTTTACTCAAAGGAGAAACATAATTCTTATAGTTTGGGTCAATTTAGGTCTTCATTTATATATCAAATGAAAGGAAATTTCCAGCTGTTTCGAACAAACCTTGGGCAATGTATGGTTTTGGTAAACAATTTTTATTAAAAAATAGGTGGCTCACAAGTTTTGTACTAAATATGTTCCGTAAAGCATCCTTGCTTTTACAATGTAGCTTTGTCGGTACTTCGTTGAGGCGACGGGTGGAGTTTGTGGATCTACATGTTTAACTATTTGCTTGTACAAATTGAAATATGGATTCCTCTTTTAAGTATAGAAATATACTTTTGTTAAGTTTTTACACAATTGTCCAGTACAGATATAAATTTAATGTGTTTTATTTGAATTTCCAACTTTACAGCATTTGAGAAGTTGTTTTGAAAATCTCTAGAGTAAAGAGTATCCTTGTAGCCCTAGCTAATGAACCTAAAGACAATCAGCGACAGAAAAAGCCGACACTTTATATTGATGTTTGATATGGTGACGATTCACATTGACAGGTATATTTCCTTAGATTTACTTCCTTCCACTTATATCGTAAAGCAACAGAGCACCATGTATTACAATATTTTTTTCTTTGTTATTTTTTAATTATTGATTTTTTAAAGTTAGGATATTATTAATCATATTTTATATATGTGCATCAGATTCCAGCTTTGTAATTGGAATTTTTAAATTATTGAATTTTTTAGGAGCATTGTAAAGATAAAGTTTCTCATATGTCCATGCAATATTTATTAATTAAAAATTGTTCCATAATAAAAAGGCTTGTATTGTTTTTGCCTGTACATTTATGTGAGTTTTAAATGATTTATGCAGGTTGTTGAGGTATGTGTTGAAAATAATGAGGAGATATACATTTGAATGACTGCAAAGAAATATTTTCTGTTTCTTTGCTATTTAAATTGACTTGTTTGGACTGAAATAAACTTTCTTCAAACTGGTCGATATATTTAACTTACAAGGGTCATTATCCAACAGGCCTGAGGCTCTTACATAGGTGACAATTTGCAAAATGGGTCTAGCAATTCTCCGGGAGACCAACATGGTCTGCTAGGGCCATTCCATTCTCCAACCCGTTACATGTGTGACATACTGTGGAATGGCCAATTTGCTGGAATTTACTCATGTTTAGGCAGGAGTTTTGCTTCAGTGATTAAGAGGATTTCTTAACGCGTTTACTCACAGATATGAGGGACATAACAACTGGGTTACATAACGCGTTTACCATCGATTCTAGGAGGCATATATCGGCGCCGTTCGGCAGCACGGTGCCGAACAAAAGACGCGCTTAACGCAGTAAGTACGTTAACAATTTGCGCTAATCGGGTAAGTAATTTTGCGAGTACTTTTAATCTTTGCTGAATGTATAGTTCTGCCATAGAGCGTGACGTCATTCGCCCTATACTACGTATAGGCCGAAGGCCGAGAGTCGAAACTCCTATACCTTAGTGCGTGATACTTCTTGGTTCTCTTCCACCAATATTGGTTCCAAGTAAGGGCAGTAGATATGTCGATACATTGAAAATTGGAGTCAATAAACAATAGGCAAACTGCAAATTTAAGCTAAAAAATAAAAATTGAAATTCTTTACTTTCAAAAATTAATTATATTTATATTAGTTTTAATTATAACTTGTCTTTCTAACCAAGATTAACGTTCATTTTATTTCTAACAAGAACACAAAACCAAGGATTTCTTTTTACAGTACATGCAGGACGACAATACTATAGCGCAGCGTTAGATTGTAGACAGGCATGTATCGCACCTACTAACTTAGGCCTAACTGATAAGTATATTTAAAGAAAAATACTACGCGAGCAACCTTTCTGATAAGGTATACATGATTAAAACTAGTAGATGTCTTGAACAATTTCAGTAAACCTAAAATTATGTGCTATCTTAATTGTGCCAGTTGTTGGTAAACAGTCTGAAGCTACATGTAGCTAACGCCGTTTGTACACCGTTAGTTTAACCTTAACTGACCAACGTAAACGCTGACAAATATGGGCAATAATTTTAGTTTTATTTAGGAACAAGAATAAGTTGCTTATCAAATCTTTTTCTGTTCAGACATGTATGTAGCGTTTGATTGCTTTCAAAAAGCGTCGCCGAGGTAATCATGGGTCATTGTGTTGCCTAATCAGGCTACAGTAACGTTAGTGTGAAACCACTTGCAATTTGGTAGCATAACTTTGGGGCTATGTACATTACCATGGTATTGACGTGTAAATGTCTGTCATGATAAAAAGGCCATGCTTGAGACGCAGCATTACAATTGTTAGCCAGGGTGGGGTGGGCATGAGACCAATATAAGCCTAGGTCTAATAAGTTTTATAGTTGGTTATCAACAAAACACAACCATAAAACAAAATCTAAACAGACTGACCAACTGGCAGATAGGTGTGAATGAAACAAAGTAAAAGTAAGTTAAGTGCCAACTTGTTTAGATAGGTAGAGACACAGTAGATCAAATTGCTCACTTATTACGTTTATTTATATTTTAATTAAGTTTTCACTTTCATTCACATTTTTCTGTTCAACATCATTTACCAACAATTGCAAGCCCTAAATTTGTCAAGTTTAACTTAAAAAATACTCATAAAACTCTTTGGAATAAGCCTATATGTTGTATTGCAGCCTGTATTTTTTATTCTATGTGTATTACTTATTAAAGCTGCTTTCAATTTGTTTGCAAAAGTTTCTCAAGCTCTCATGTTGGGAAGATAAAAAAGCTCCACTTGAAAATTTTGCATCATGCAATTGTTCTTCTCATTGATAGGCAATCTTTAGTTCTGCTCTCATTTGTTTTTGCTTTGGAATCCAATGAACAAATTATTACAGTGCAATAGTATTCCAACTTTGATGTTGTGTGATTGTTATAAAATCATTGACTGTACTACAGAGTACGAATACTTTTTGCAATGTAAATTAATTTTGTACCAGATATTAGTGAGCTGAATATCTGTATATCATTTTGTAGTACACAATACCCAGCCCAAATGTTTTCTGACCACAGGCACATGTATAATGATTTTTCTTGGTAGTGGAATGTACTATTATCAAATTATGAGGATATGACATGGTAATTTTAGTGTACCCTTTTTATACATACAATTTTGTCTGCCTAACCAAAAAAAGACACAAACCCCAAGTGAAAATTCAAGATCAAAACCAGCAGACCAGGCATTTATTTGCAGTAAACAGACATGAAAAATCACACTGTCTTTTACTAGGCTTAACTCATTGAATATAGGTCACACTTTACAACCATGGGGATCTATAGTTGTTAGACTGCATAGGAAGAACCTCAGATTTGGTTGATTTCTGTTTCTTTCTTAAAAACTCATATTGTGAAATAATAACATACTGTGGTATATCTATACCTACATCAACATCACTTCACAAAGTTTGCTGATTTCAGCTAAAATGTAGTGATAAGTGGAGGACTTATGGCAGTACGTTCATCCACAGAAGATGTCTCATAAGGAAACTGTCAGGAATCTTTGTAAAGTTGACAACCAGTTATTAAAGTTAAATTTATAAAGGTGATCATTGCAGAAAATCAAAATTATGTCAAAGCTTGTAGATTTGTTACCTCCACAATGAAGTCCTAATTCCTCTATCATAATTGTACATGAAAATTTATAGGAATGATTTTTAGAAGTTAATGGCAGAATAATATGTGTTGATCTGTTTTTAAAAACCTGAATTTACACACCATTTTATGTAACCTGTACTAGTTATGTTAAGTCAATTGATGTATATTTCCTGTATTATTTACAAATTATTATTTCTTTACCCTACACACAATTGAATTATTTAACTGTTTAATGTGTTCCCTTCAACACCAGAAAGTTAATAGGTTTGAGATGGGCATGGCAAACAACCAATTCATTGGGTTGAACCACATTAACTGATAATAATAGTTAATATACTATAGCTTTTCCTGACAAAATGAGCCCAACTGTAACAATGATTGCATGTGTCATAGAGCTAGTGTGTGAATTATTTGCCTTCACATTATGCTTGGCATGAATAATGTTCCCTTTACAAATATCCAAATATGGGTTATTCCATTTCCAGGAGCCATGAATTCTTTGCCAAATTGTGTTTAAATTCAAGCAGTATACACAACAAATCACCAGGCGAATTAAGTAGGTTTGGGCAGCTAATTTGAAGCAAGTTATAGCCTAAATTCTTGTTAATGTTAGTCAAGTTCTAACTTGCATGTAGTCTTGCAAGAATGTAGCTATAGTATTAGTCATATCCCACAATACACTTTTTGGCATTACTGGTGGGGTTCGTAAAGCCGCAGACCAGTAAACAGCTGCAATCCTACAATGTCAGCATACAGAAACGGGTTAAAGTGAAAGAAAGTACGGCCAAACGATGGTAAATGATTCAAGTCCAAAACTAACAAGAATGTAGCCTTTTTTGGAGGCCTAAGGGCTAGGTCTGAATTTGAATAGGTTAAGAAGGTAACTTGAATTATTCAGCCTTTTTCATACTACCCGATAATCCAGAGCCTAACTTGGCTTAAATAGCTAGGCCTAGATCCACCTTAGTTAATATTACATTGTAAATCTCTAGGATCAGACTGCGTACGCCTAGCCTTTATAAAATAAAAACAGGCCGACAGCAATTACTACGGAACCGAGGGTGTACAGGTGGCTAGGGCCGGCCCATCGCTAACGTTATTCGTTAAATAAGCCTACGGTGTTGGCCGACCTTCACCAACTAGGCTAGGGCCTAGGCGTAATGCATAACAACTTCAATAAGGTTAGGCAGTATCCTTTAAAATGCTTTAACCCTTCAATCTGTCATGTTCAGACGTAAAACAATGAGTAATAAACGCATTGGCATCGTACCGTACCGTATCAGTCTCGCGAAAAGTATCTGCACTACTATGTGCATGGTTTGTCAAAAAAAAATCGCACTTGATTCACGGATGACGTCAAAATCAAATTTGTTATATTAATGACTAATAAGATTATTGGTTTATTGAACTAAATGTGCATAAAAAGTAACGATAAAATTAAATCGTTCGTAAACAAATTAAAATCAACAATTTCCCTAGAATATTTAATTTACCCATTTCTTTGGTATGTTCTATTTCTAAAATGCTTGACTCTCTACTGCCCTTACTTGGAACCAACATGGGTGGGTGACTTAAAAAAATATCACGATTTTGTAACGTACAGGAGTTCCGACTCTAGTATAAGGCGAATGACGTCACGCTTTCTGGTGCTGCTCAGCTTAAGCATGAAATATATTTTATACCACTATGGGTTAAAAACTTGGGAAAAAATATTGCCAATTTTTAACATCTGTTGAAAGGCTTTTAAATCCATTAAAAACCATGAAAACAAAATGTAAATTATATTAATATTCATGATATATCTGTGACATATTAGTGCTACATTTCCACATTTTCCCATCATGTCAACCTAATGCTTTTCAATCCTTGGTCATACTACTTTGAACGTTGCAAATTGGATTTTAATGTTAACCACATCCCTACTTCAATCTCAAATGAGAAAAGAAAAGCAAATCATTTAAGTTGTGCCACCTCTTATACACCACACACATTGCATAAATTGAATAATCTTTAAAAGTTTGATGAATAACAACTTGAAGACTAAAATTCATGTTTTTTTGTAATTTTTCTTCAGACAACAGTGATTTAGAACTAAAAGCTTTTTCAGGTGGTCAATAAGCCTAGTATGTTAATATATCTTTAGAAATACATTACGTTCAAAGTTGCAATTTTTTCCAACAAGATGCTCTTTGAATAGTAAAGATAGTTTACCATATAGTAAGCAAAGCTCGAACAACAAAAATGAAACAGTACAAATTTAATTAAATTATCACATTTAGATCTCGAGGTCACCTATCATCCCATACTTGGTGCACACACTAGGACCACATTGTTGTGGACAGTGGCAGTTGTTCGATGACAAAAGACTGGAGAAGCAAAGCCTGCCAGAATGGACAGCCGGGTGAAGTGGGGGGAATTAATCAACGTCAATGATGTTCAAGTTCGTTCGACCTGATGATGATGTCTTAATTAAAGGTATAAGGCTGTGTAGAGGCCTTCATAGTAGCAAATTCTTCATTAGAATCAGTTTAACATTGATAAAATTGATAAATCCCAGTGATCAATTTGCACATTAGATGCAAATTTTGTGGTTTATTACTGGGCGAGAATGGTATTTTCTTGTATTTTTGTTTTTAAAATGATGTTTCATAATTCTTAATATTAAAATTCCAGGGATCAATTTGCATATCAGATGCAATTTTTGTTGGTGTATTACAAAGCGACTATGGTATTTTCTTTTACCTTTGTTTTTTTAAATACATCATATTCTTTAACTTTGCAGTAGTGCAACAAATTTTGACAAAGTTTTTGATATCTTTTTCACACCCCCATTCATATTCTAGTAGGAATATACTTTCCCAAAGATGTAGGAAAGAAATTAAAAGAAGTTCATAAAGATTGTAAGCTGTTCGGCCAGCTCTCCTCCCCACCCCCTTACCCCCCAGTCACACATCATACATTTTGCATAAATCAAAAACTGATAATTAAGTGGTAATGAAGGTCAGCTTTCCGTACAGTCCAGGAGTCGCTAGATATAATGGGTAAAGTCACTTAAGCATACAAGTCGATAGACCAGTCTGCAGAGCTCAACTGTCCAATATCACACGATGGTACGGAGAGATGGCAGGATGGCTGAAGTCCATTGTCCCTAATTACGCTCATCTTTCATATTTGGAATTAACCAGCAAAGAATATTTGAACATGGAATGTAATACTTTCTTTCAAAGTTAAAACTTTTACACTAGGAAAAAGTTGAATAACCTTCTATGGTTTATTTATATTCTTGGTTACTCTCACAAGTTCGAAACCATATGCCATATGCACAAAAAAGCACCTTTGTTTAACCTGCATAGACTTTCTTATGCTTACATCATGTTGTACACATCGCGTATCACACACATAATATTATTTATTTGTTTATTTTCAATTTCAAATTTGCAAAGGCTCCAACTTCAAATTGAATTATTTGAAAAGAAGTGTGTACACGTATGTGATTTATACCTGGTTTACGCACAAAACTCAAACTGAAGATTTCTCAGTAGGAATGTTACTTTATCTTCAGCTTAATTCGACATAGGAGATTACGAACTAGTTTTGAGAATAAAAGGGCAAACTTTCGAGGAAAATATTTTCAGTTCGTTTTACCGTGTCTGCTTTTACAAGTATACATACTCCACACAACAAATATGCGTATTGAAATGTGCGTCTTAGGGAATTGTGCGTATGGTTACACTCAAATTTCGAGTGTTCTCTCTCAACCAATCACATTGCAGGAAACAAACTTAAGTGTGCATGAAAAATTTGATCAGTCATGACTCGGTCAGTCAGGGCAAGAAGTTAGATTGATATATTTGCTGTTTTCATAGATTCTTCAAGAACATGGGCAACCATGAGCAGTGTTGCATCTTCGCAG
>JAIGNY010001179.1:907500-1242500 GCA_020152595.1 Chiridota heheva
TTTGTACGTGGATGCATGATTGGCGACATATACGCCAACGTATACAACTATACAAGAGCATGAGGAAAGCAAAGAACATATGAAGAACAGTGAGGCTCATGTTATGAATGTAAAAGATATGAACAAGAAAAGCATTCTTCATTATGCCCGAGATCGACCCACCGGTAAGCGTCATCGGGAAGTACAAGAACACCGACAAGTGGTTGATAGAGTCATTGCTGTGATGAAAGTGACTTCCAAATTATGTCTTCTTTTCAGAGGTCATCGTGGGGAGGCTGCCTATGAATTGGATGATACCGAAACTAATCATGGTGTCTTTCTAGAAATCATCAATCTAATAAGAAAGTACGATACATCGCTGTCCAATCATTTGGAGAGGGTTGTAACTACTTCTAAAGAACGGAAACAAAGTGGAATAAAAGGACGAGGTGCATTCATAACATTTATTAGCAAGACCACGGTGAACAAGCTGATAACAACCATGAAAAGTTTAATTCAAAAGACGATTTCGGATGAAATCAAGAAGGCAGGTATATTTCCAGTACAGATATACTCTACGCAAGACATTACAGCAACTGACCAATGTGCTGTTGTAGTCCGCTACATTCTTGATGGAGATGTCATTGAGAGATTATTGGCACTAGTACCTTCACACTGTTGGAGCGGGAAAGGACTTTCTGAATTAGTAAGAGGAGTTTTTAAGGAACATGACATCGACATTCGTATGTGTGTCTCAAACAACAGAGATGGAGCAGCAGCATGCCACGGGCAGTACAATGGGTTCCAAGCAAAGCTCAGAGCTAGAGTGGATACTAACGTACATGTGTGGTGCTATGCACATGTGATCAACTTGGTTGTGCTTGACTCTACAAAGGTGTGTATCCCAGCTATATCTCTTTTTAACCTGCTGCAGAAAGTAGCCGTGTTCTTCAGAAGTTCATACAAACGGATGGATGTGTGGACGACAGAGATACAAAACAAGTTTGGAAGAGAAAAACTGAAGAAACTGAAACTTATAGGTGAAACACGTTGGTCTGGAAAATCTAGTGCGCTTTCAGTTATGTTTGGCACATCCAAAGATCACTCCAAGGCAAACTTTGCAGATCTCATCAAATGCCTGGTGGTGATACATCATTCAAAGAAGCACGATGCCGCCACACGGACAGAGGCAAAAGGAATGCTGGAATGTTTTCTGAAATACGAAACCTTCTTGACAGCGTATGTCTTTATGCACATATTTGAACATGTAATGCCAGTGTTTGAATATCTGCAAACAAGTGGTCTTGACCTTGTGCAAGCTTGGAGACAGGTCCAACATTGCACAGATCAGCTCAAGTCACTTACAGATAACATGAAGCCAGTTAAAGAAAAAGCTGATGCCTTCATCAAAGATGTCAACGATGAGTTGGGTCAAGTGGATTGGTGTGAAGTGTTACATCTTGAAGGGTGTGATGAGATTTTCGTTTCACCTGAATTTCCAGAACAGAGGAAGAGAATTTGAAAACGTCAACATGGATAAACAGGACAGGCTGAAAAAACCAATTTACCACCCATTGATAAGTATCGCATGGATGTGTACAACGTGGCTCTAGACCAAGCAATTCAAAGTTTGATCAGGCAATTTGCTGATCACGGTGCTTTGTACGGAGATTTCATTGCCTCGATCCTCAGAACTTTCCAGAAATTAAGGAAAAGGGTCTACCTGCTCACTCATTGCAAAAGAATAGCCAACTTATGCCTCAGCTGGATATCCCCAAAGTGAAATCCGAACTAGAACAGTTTGCATGTACGTATGATATGCTCAATGAAAGTATAGATGAACATTACTTTGCTCAAGAGGTTGGAATACAGCCGGAACAAAGGATTCAAGAAGGAGATCAGACACCATGCAACCATGTAAGAAATATCAGAGGTGCAAGTCTTGTTTCACATGTGCTATGAAGTTGTTGGAAAACTATATGCTTCACTCTAAAGCCTACGACAATTTACATAAAGTGCATCACTTTCTGCTGACACTTTCTGTGACACAAGTAACCTGTGAAAGATGCTTCTCAAAACTATAGTTAATCAAAACCAGACTTAAAAGTGTGCTAACAACAGAACATTTGGAAGCCCTACTGCTTCTCAGTACGGAAAGAAATCTGCTAGAGGAGATCCCCCACTCACAAATAATCGACAAATTCGCTGAATCATCCGCTGAACTAAGGTTGTTGCAGTGTTGTTAAAAAAGTTAAGTTCATTTTAGATTATTAATGCTAGCTATCATGCGATCTAATAGCATCGTGGTGCCCCCCTGGCCCTTATGCCAGTGCCTCCCAGAGGGCCCCAGTCCGCCACTGGTTATACTTTGTGTATGGTTTTGGTTAATGGGCTGCACACCCCTACCACTTTTAGTATGAAGTGTCCCCCCTCCCCCTCTCAGGCATGTACATAGATCTTTAAGGGTTGTTTGCAATTTTAATCTTCAAGTACACAATTCAAATGTGCTAAATATATTAAGTGGAACCTCACTCAGATGCCATTGCAATGTATGTATACATGTGAACACTGCACCTGTGAAAATAACAACATAGAAACTATCAATAATACTCTATTTACAGTGAAAAGAAAACGGTGCAGAAAATCTATCATAATAAGAAATGAAAAATAGAACTCATACGTCACACATACCACTTAAAAGATGCTTATGCTGAAAGTACATTAACAACACACGCAAATAATAAACAAGATAATAACAACAGTAAAACCAACGGACAAAGGTATTATGTTTTTTTATTTTTATGAATCAATGTTGAGTGGGTGAGCGGCTTACATGACAAGCCCTCTGTAACAATTGCATCTGCATCCTCACAATCCAACACGTTCTCCTTGCCTGCCCCCTGTACAACCTTCCCAGAGCTTCCCTCGCTCCCCACAACTCAATTGCTGAGTTCTTCCAGAAAAAATAATCTCCTTCCTTCAGCATGCATCCCTCTACAACCATATTTAATTCTCCTGTTCCACCTCCTCTCTACTTTGTTTTTGTTTTACCCATGCACCTCCTCTCTCGATCACAGCTTTCTGGCTTTGTTTTTGAATTTCTCTTATTCTCCCCCTGGTCTCTTTCCTTACTACTGTACTACCTCTAAAATGATCTGACCTCTCAGGCACAATTTGACCTTCCGTTGTCGTGGTGCCGTTAAGACCTCATCAAACAAACAAACATGATTTGAAATCTGATCATGTAACAAAAATTTAGAGCTTGATCTTAAAGTACGGGAGGATACATATACATTAAAAAATCAGAAATAACCAAAGGGGCTTACCTACCAATTCAGTGCTTTATAAACAATATTAGGGCCTTTCTGTAGAGAACACTTACATTACCACTGATGGTGCAGCCCTCGACAATTACGTTTGCTTTGTGGTTGCCAACTCGGAAAACACTGGCGACCAAGTTCCCTCATTTCCAAAAATTCGATCGCCAAAATAGTAAAGTTACTCTCCAGTAAAAAAATGAGAATATAAGTTTTGAATTTTAAAAAATCTTTCTTCCCCGACAGTTTTTCTGAATGAATAATTTAACTTCATACTTTAATGACAGCTCTTTTTTAATTTCAAAAACGCACCAAACAAATTATCCAAAGTAAAGACTGATCACAAAGCAAACAATATGATCATTTTTCCATCAGGAAAATGATAATAATTCTTTTCAGGTACTTCTCTGCATGTATCACGTGCACTAAATGGCTATGTGGGCAGATGGGGCTACGTCCGTCTGTATAATACTGTTGCTCAGTGATAAGAGATCGTACTTCAATTGCATCGGCGTTTGTGGGGACAAAGTTACGGTGTAAAAATTCGTGATTAGGACTGCCAGTAATATTTTCAGTTCATTTGTTACTCAAATAAACTTTTATTTTGGTCGCCAGGTGAGATATATAGTGTTATTTCTCTAGCGAATAAAATCATCATTTTTCAATTTTTTGGTCGCCAAGATTTAAGTTTTCAACGTCATGGCGACTATGGCGACAGGAATTGTCGAGGGTTGCATTGGTGTCACTAGTATTGTGCCTTTGTTTGCCTAAATTTGATGACCAGAAATCAAATTTCTTAACTTATGATACCAAATCCGGATATGCTAGCCTCTTTCATGTTAACTTCTTAATAATGTTATTCCCATTGATTATCGCTTTACGACTTAGTACAAAAATATGTTGTGACAATAAATCTTTTCTGCTGTGTTTGAATCAACCAATATAATTTAAACAATAGCTGCTTCCAAATTACGCTTTAGGAGTTGCTATTGAAATTTTGGATTGGTAAATGAAATTGTGGTGTACATTACCCAATGTTGCCAATCTAAATGCTTCTTGTGAAACAAAACTACACTGTAAACTTTGCATTCAATATTGCTGACTTTTATCCAACATTTAAGTCTTAACGTCTATGTTCCGGTGTATAGCACAAAATTTCAATTGCAATTCTATTCATGAAACCAACATTTTTACTTATCTCACAATTAAGGTGAATTTCCAACACGTACTCAGTAAAACTGCCAACCGTATCATAAAAACATCTTGAAATAACCGTCTTTGAAAACAATGTTCTCAAGGGTAATATTTGAGAATTGAAGATCAAAAATGTATGAAATATCAGAAAAATTTCACCACTGTGAAAGAAATAAGTTTTAAGACCTCTCCATTTCATAATTTTCTATCAAGAAACTCAAAATTGAAAAATCAGCATTTGAATTAAATTCTGAGTAAATTGCTCTTTGAAATCTATGAAAAAGCTTGTGTAGTTTTTCAGTTAGAGTGAATCAGTTTCAAGATTTTACAATTCAGGCGAACTTTGTGATGTCATCAGATGAACTTAACAGAAGTGATTCTTTAAAATGTGCTTCAGTGTTAACCACTTATAAATTTTCTTACCTGATTACCTGTTGCCCTTGGGGTATAATCAAGTTTTAAAATATTCAGATGGAATCAAATATTGACCTTTAATATATGTTTTTAAGAGGGTTGGAAAACAGAGGATTTACAAAAACAATTGAAGACGTTTTTATCTGCCCGTCTCAAATTATTGCGCAATAAAAAAAATGAAAAATGCTGTAAAAAGGTCAGTTTTTAACTAATTTTAATGTAAGTTTTTGCTGTTGAGATGGTCTATTCTATGTTTTGAATTAATTAAGCTCAAGTTTCCTCTAGTGAATGTCGACGACAACAAGTGAACACACAATTACAATGACGGGGTTGCCGCCTGCGTATTCGGTTATGATAGTGACAATGCTATCACGAAACGCTTAATACGACCGGACGAGAACACAGGTATGACGTACGGACAGACATTTCATCGACAACCAAGTCAATGTCCACGGCCTTTGATGACCAGTTGTGATGCACTGGCGTGTCTACCCACCCCAGGCTTGAACCCAGGGCCTCGTGGTCTGTAGACAGGTATAATAACCGCTACACCACAGTAGGTAGACAGTAGATGTCATCAGACCTTTAGTTAAATATTAGCACTACAGTTTGATAAATCAACTCAAGTAGTTTGATAAATCAACTCAACTTAGGCTATCTCTTTGACTACCTTATTTTCAGATATTGCATGTGAAAAGACCACATATCAAGGAAATATTAAAAGCCATTTACAAATAACACTGATTAATACAATAGCTGTACATCCAAATCCCTAAAAACTTTCTCAAAAGGTTTTGAAGTTGCAATACAAATTCAAAGATTGTCTCAGGTTACCTTATGAATGCTTAGTTTCCTAATAAACAAGATTCTCTTTTTGCTTCTTCCAAAATCAGAGTCCTTGCCATGGTAGAGGCTTGGGGAAAGGGGATACTTCCATCACCAGTGGCATTGCGGGAAGACTAGTGTGGGGAGAAGGACTCTTCTATCACCAGTGACCTTGCCAGGGAAAGACAGGGTGAGGGGGAAGTTTTGGTCCTTACAGATCAGCCATGCTTCCATTACCAGTGGTCTCGTGAGCAAAAGTAGGGGAGGGGGAGGGGGATTGTTTTATAACCATTGTCATTGCCAAGGGGGAGGTTGGGTGAGGGGGAAATTTTGGTTCTTACAGGTTTGCTATGCTTTCATCACCAGTGGCCTTGTAAATATGAGTGTGGGAAGGGGACATCACCAGTTCCCTTGCCAAGGGAAGACTGGATTAGAAAGGCATTTTGGTTCTCACTGGTCAACATGTGTCTCCGTAATGGGCATGCTTTCCTCACCAGCGGCCCTGTGAGCCAAAATGTGGGGGAGGGAGATTCTTCTTTCACCAATGTCCTTGCCAAGTGAAAGACTGAGTGACGGGAAAATCTTGGTTCTTACAAGTCATCATGTGTCTCTCACAGTCGACTTCATATCTAAATCTTGTTTTACAAAACTTGCAGTCCAGCTTTTCATATCTCAGATGGCTTAGCTCGTGTGTTTTCAGGTGACCTTGCTGCGTAAATGTCTTCTCGCACCGAGAACATTTAAATGGACGAACATTTGTATGAATTCTTTCATGGACAACCAAGAGGCTTCGAGATTGAAAACCACGTGAGCAGACTGTGCATATGTTGTTGATCCGCTTCTTGTGTTCCTGAGATAATTCGTGTTGTCGCAACTCTTCTTTGGAAATAAACTTCTTTGCGCAGGTTTTGCATGAAGTAAATTCTTTGTCATCCTTTATGAGGCGGCTGTTTAGATGAAGGTGAAACACCTCATCCAGAGACCTTTTTCTGCTGCCAGATATCCTCTCAGAAGCTGCAAATTATAAGACCGGATAATAGTCCATCAATATCAATCTGTGATCGATGTGTGGTTTCTAATAATTTTATGGTTTTTGAAGAATCTGTAGGCCTTCACATGAGAAATTGTATGGATGCCTTGAAAATCTTTTGTTTTGATCGAGTATCTTACAAGGTTCAAATTAGCATTTCTTACTCACTAGGTTGTCAGGATTCCTTTCTCTCACTTTTCACTAGTTGACATAACTTTTCACAAGCCCATACTGTTTTCTTTCTTTCCGACATACACATACATAATTACTATTTGACTTTTTTTGGAGTTTTAGACTAGCCCGATGGGCTTCCATCATTATATTTGTGCAAGCAACTAGTCCTGGACTAGTGGGCATATGCATTTGAATGCTGGCATCTTTAGTTTTGACATATCTTATGTTTTGATTCCATCCTTTCACACCAGACATTGGATAATCAAATATCTTTTTACAGTTGTACAAAGAAAACACTTAAGAACATAGCATTACAGAAATCATTATCACAACTGCACAACATCATTTCTTGTGTAGCATATACAAACAATCCCATGGTTCTATACAATTTGTAGTTACAGCAGATCGAGAACAAAATATTAGGAGGGGAGGGAGAAGTGGTGGGGGGGGGGGGGGAGGAGGGCTGAAATGGACAATAATTTTGGTTTAAACAAAAGGCTCTGGGATCATTAGGCATTCCTGGGATTAAAATCATGCCTAAAATGTTAAACAAATATTCAACGAAATTGCAAATCTGCCTGGGTGATACCCCACAAAATACGTGAAATTTTAAAACAGCATTTTGGGGGAATATACATGACTTACGGGTGACCCCCCAGCTCCCTGCCAGTGCAGACACATAGCTCCCTGCCCACCCCACCAAAAAAAAAATGTCCCAGGAAAGAACAACCAATGAATTATGTTCTTCACTTCAAAATGTATTATAAAGTGAACAGTGTAGCACTGAATAATGAATTGCTCAGTCTAGACTGTGTGCCGCACAGATCTGAAATGATGCTGTCAAAGTTTTCACTGCCCACTCTCTAATATTTTGGTATGTGGACCAAGTTCTCTCAATGATAAACTGCACTAGCCCTGAACAAAATACAGATGGGGCAGGGGGAGGGGGAGTTAGGGAAAAGGTAGCAATTATACCATGTTTTAAAGGAATATTCCCATGGAATTTTGTTGTAATATAATTTATAGAGGACAATAAAAAGAAACAGATTGAAGCAAAAACCTAGCATCCCACCTATGTCCCACATTGGATCCTACCATATGTTCCACATGGTATCCCTCCCAATGACATCCTTTTTTATGTCCCACCTGGCATCACATCCCATGTCCCCATGGCCTCCAACCCTATGTCCCACATATCCTCCTACCCTATGTCACACATGGCATCCCAACCTATGCCACACTCTGTGTTACTCGTGGCATCCCACCCCATGTCCCACATGGCATCCCACCCCATGTCCCACATGGCATCCCACCCCATGTCCCACATGGCATCCCACCCCATGTCACACATGGCATCCCACCCCATGCCCCACATGGCATCCCATGACCCACATGACATCCCATCCCATGGCATTCTGCCCTATGTCCCACATGGCATTCCAGCATATATCCACTATGGCATTCCACCCTGTTACACATAGCATCCCATCCCATGTCCCACATGGCATCCCATGACATCCCATAGGCTCCATAAGAAGTCTCATCCTAGCTATCACAGTCCCTGATTGAGCATATTACAGTGTGTATGAGAGTGTCAGTTCATATAATAACTGATACAAACGAGTTGTTGAATAAGAAAAAAAGGTGGGAGTCAAATAATTATGCCTGATATAGACCTTGGTGTATACCACATGGTATATATTATATGTCCTGCATGGTCCCCATCCATGTCCCACATGGCATCCCTCCCTATGTTCATATGCAATCACATCCCGTCACACTCCCTGACTAAGCATACTAAATAAAAAAAGTCTGGTCAGTTTATATACTGTAGCAACTTTATGCAAATGACCACAATAAAAAAGGTGGAGTTTAATAATCATGCCTGATACAACTGTAAGTGCCCACTATATTTTGAAGAATTTGAAGAATTTTAATCTCCAGTGCTACAAGAGAAACACTTGAGGATCTTTGAAGAATATTGGAAAATTATATCATTCTACAGTTATCTTCTAAGAAAATATCAAATCTTTTGTAGACTTCTTAAAGAAACTATTCTTCAATCTTGTCTTAAATGTCTCTGCAAAACTTAAACATTTTATAAAGAAATTCTAACTTTCCATAAGGAAATCTGAAGAAACTTTAGCTTTTTCTGAGGAACTCTGAAGAAACTTTAAGATTTTCTAAGGAATTCTCAAAAAACTTAACATTTCTGAGGAAATCTCAGGAAAACTGGACGGCCGAAATCGCCAGTACATAGGTTCGCGTTATGCTTCGCATGCGAACCAATAAATCAATGAGAACGTTAAATGCCTGGAAATGGAAGAAAGGATTAATTCAGTAGTCAAGCAAGTTTATGTTATAATTATATGAAAGAAGACTTTTAAACAAACAAAATGGTGAAAAAAGAATTCCAAAATCTTATTCCATTATTAGAGATATTTAAGTTTAAAGCCGTCTTATCTTTGTAGAAATGACTGGTGTAGGCAGGCTAGTAAGTGTACTAGTGGGTCGGTGCCCTCGTCCTCACATTCTTAACAATTAATAATGTATTTTAAAGAAAATCTATTCAACCTTTTCCCTGTTTGAATTATTTTCCCTCAAACTTTCTTCACGTGGAAAATAATTAATTACCCTTACAAAATTCTGTTTTACAACTTTCCTGACATTATCCAATGGTTTTTAAGCCACAAAATTCTCTTGACCATTGAAGTAATGCTTTAAAAAGGGCATAGACCTACATTTAAAACAGAAATTGGCGAATAAAACTTGTATTCTTATTACTATTATTTCATTTTTAAAGGGGTTGGGGGGATGGGGAGGGGGGATTGGAGCGGCATAATACAAGTAAAAAATATAGCAAAAATTTCCTTTTTGTGTTCCCCCCCCCAAAAAAAAAAAGGCACTGACACGTACATTACACATAACTTTAAATCATATCATGGGTTGCAGATTTGTCAAACAAATAAATCTCATTCCAATTCCTTATAATGCCAACCCTGCCACCAGTAAGGTTATCTTGAAGAAATGGGCTAATTTAACGATCAGCCATTAAGAACCCGGTCAAATTAAAATGGCCAAGTTGAACAGAATATTCCAATTTACGTGTCTCAATAAAGAATTTATTCATAAAAAGATTCAAAAATTTACTAACAGCTTAAAATATTATTAAACAATTCAAGTATTCGGTCATCCGGGCATTTCGACATCCGGGACTCTTTGTCGGTACTACGATGTGTGCAAATGGGAACAACATGCTTTTAGCCTACGTACGCAAAATACATACATTTCAAACTTCGAAATGATCTTTTCTACGATATTTCCTCCTCATTCGTCGCAAATTCCTGCAAAATTTAATGTTAATAAATGCAAAGTTATTCATTTTGGTCAGAGCAATTTAGCTTTTGATTACTGCATGAATGGTTCAAATCTTGGTTGTGTTGATCAAGAAAGAAATCTAGGTGTTGTCATTACTAGCAATCTGAAGCCTTCTAAACAGTGTGTTTTGGCAGCTGCAAGGGCAAATAGGATGCTTAGTTTGATTAAAAGAAATTGTTGTTTTCTTGGTAGAGGTTGTTCTTAATTTGTATAAGTAGTTAGTCAGGCCTCCCCTTAGTATGCTATTTATGCAGTCAGGCTTGTTGAAGTCCCTTTTATGAAAAGGATAAGTTCATTTTGGAGCAGGTTCAGCAAAGAGCCACTAGACTTTTTCCCGAAGTAAGGAATCTCTCTTATGAATCTAAGTTGCGAATTCTTGGTTTGACCACGCTTGAGTTGAGAAGAGTATGTGGCGATAATATTCAGGTTTTTTTAATTCCTATCTGGTAGTGATGCTCTGACTTCTGATATTTCTTGCATGTTTCAGCTAATCTTCATGTGAGACGTGGTAAGAGTTTGAAGTTGACCAAAGAGTTCTCACAGATAAATATTCGGTGTTTTAGCCTTTCGCAAAGAGTTGTTAATGGGTGGTATGGTTTGCCTGAGTGGGTAGTTAGCTCAAATTCTGCTCACACTTTCAAAGTCAACATTGATAAGTTCTTTCCTAACTTTTGTTAGGTCTTTTAATTTTTGTGGTTGTAGTCGGTGTTAGTTTAGGCTTTTTATGGGGTGACTAACCCTTTTTAGTCCGTAATCTTGTTATGTTAAAAACACTCAAGTGAACGTAGAGATTTAGGCCTCTAAAGGTGACCGATTTTACACTGGCTGTAATGGTAAAATGCTTGTTTTCACTGACAAACTGGTTGTTCAGATTTACGCACGTTATTGTTACGTCATCCTGAATACTATGAACTTACCTAAATTTACTTCAACGTCTTAAAACCATAGTGAAATAGCATTTGTATCAAGTTGTGCGAAAGATTTTCTCCATCCACTATTACTGATTGTCCACCACATATTGCAACTGCGTGCATTCCTATAAGTTAGTTGACTCATATCGTGTGGGTGTGTACACAATTGAATGAAAGGGTAAAATAACTTTCATGAGCGAAAATATTCAAAATTAAGTTGCGTAAAGTTTTCTTTCATATTTGCGGAATGCGCATGAACACGCTTGGAGCTAAGAACACACGGTAAAGATACGTAAGCGCAAACGCGGTTTACGAAACATTGGGCTGCCATCCAAGAAAGTGTCAATCATTTGCGAACGCATCTCGCATTTTGGTTTATGCTCGATTCATAGATGAAAGCATACAGTAGATGGTACGTTGTTTTTGTTATAAACGTAGATCTTTTTTCTGAACAAACTTTTTTTTAAAGAGCAAAAACTTTGTCTTCCGAATGGCCTATCACAAATTTTCTTCATTAGATTACTAAAGATAATATATATGCTTGAAATTTTAGACAAAAGTATGAAGTTTTCATATCGCAAATTGAGTGCAACTTTTTTGAACGCGTGTTGCAGCCCATTGACTTTTGCTTCAGTGTGTTGTTCGGTTTTTTTCAATACACATGCGTTCATGCGCTTATCTGCAGGATTAGGTCACTGCGTTATTTGGGCATGGATATTCGCCCTAGAGCCCGGTAGCATACCTCCAACAGTGATTAGGCTAGTAGACACAATCGCTATTACATAACCTCTTCTAGAGTACAGTGGGCACAAACGAACATGAAAATTAACACCGACGCCCTCAAATTTTGCCTATTCTTGCGGTCAGTCGACATAACTGTGTGCGGGCTCAGTACGGTTTTGCCAAGTTGGAGGGGAAACATTATCATTAGAGTCAATGGGATATTTATCTCAACACTTGTTCTTTTGTTAATATTAATACATACAAAATGTACGCATCAAATATAAATAACACGCACGTTAGGATAGGACACAATTTTGCATTAATACGCTCAAGGCTGCACAGAGGAAGTAAATACGCACTCAAAATATGTCCATAATATCTTTACGCACGCTTTCTTATTGGTTGGAAATAATGCTTACGTGCATTCTAAATTTGTGTATCTAAAATATGCCCGTTCAAGGTATATACCATTGTTGTTTATTTTATGGCGCGCGATGATAAACTTGGCAGCTGACTAAGTCGACCATGCGCTTGAACATGTGAAAGTGGATAGACCCTTTTCTATATGTATGGCGTTATGCTTCGCACCGCTATTAAAAAAAAAATTGGTGCAAAAACCATATTGATATCTTATTCTTTAATATTTCAATCAAATGTGGTGAGAAGTGACCTTGCAGTGCAGTGTGATGTCATAATGTCAGATCCAAGACAATGTTTAATGTATTTCTTTGATACATTTTTTGTTTAATTATCGAAATGAGGTATAACCTGCACTTAACAAAAACATGCTTTGCCCATCTGCTCATGTACCTTATACTCTAAATAAAAGAAATATAAATGTTCCGCATTTTATAGATATACATAAAGACTTATCTTTGAATTGTGACATCATACAAGTGTTCACATTAAGATGCGGGATTGCGAGATTCTCCCACATATTATCAAATTCCCACTCAAAAATAACTGAAGGGGGGAAATTCCTGCAAAAAAGAACAACATTTTGGCTAAAATATGCTAAATTTGGTATTTTTTTAGCCAAACTTGGGCATTTTTTGGAATTTTGGGCCTTTTTTGGGGTATTATTACTTTTTTGTATTTTGTGTTACTTTTCCCAAAAAAAATCACCCCCCCTTTTTTTTCCTTCAAATTCCCCCCCCCCCCCCCTCAAAAGAAAAATGTTTACAAAATTTTGAACCTTAGTGTGAACACTGCATCATACCTTAACTGCAAGGTCAATTTTCCACATAATGGTTCAATCTTTAAAATGCAAAATCAGAAAAAATATCAACAAGTTTTTTCCTCACCAATTTGCTTCTTTCAGTCCTTCATCATATAAATGAAAATTAAATTCACAGGGATATTCCTATAAGAATTGTTATTTCTTATGTAACCATGACAGCTAAAGATCAAACTGACATGAAATAAAGTAGACACATATCTTTACATGAAAGAGGACTAAAAAGAAAATGTCTCCACTGCTTCCATATCAAAGTATGTTTAGTATGTTAAGTCAATACTAATTTATTTCTTCATCATCTGACGCAGCTCTTTAATAAAAAAAAAGCAGCTCTTTAAAAGAGTGTAACCAATTCTGGAGAAGAGTTTTGAATAGTTACTTTACCTACAAATGGTATCTAGCTATAAAAAAAAACCTTGAATTTTTGAGAAAAAAATCAAAAATGTAAATACTAGCTGCATGAGGAGTAGGCTCTGTGCTGAAAATATTTCTTTACAAAATTTCAACTAAAGTTAGTCATGCATGCTCTCTCCACACAATTCACTTAGCTCTAAATGCTTTAATTTGTTTTAATGGTCCTTTTGGACCTTACCTCTGCATTTGATACTGTAGACCATGCTACCCTACTTATTCGTCTTGAGAAACGCCTTAAAGTAACGGGAGTTGCATTTAGGTGGTTCTCGTCCTACCTTACAGGATGGAAGAGCTCTATGAGTGTCTCTAATGAGTTATCAAAACCAAAAACACATAACTATGGACTCCCTCAAGGTTCCATATTGGAACCCTTGCTGTTCCCGTTTTACACTGCACCACTGGGTGACATTGCAAAACAACATGGAGTGAGTTATCATATGTATGCTGACGATTCACAATTATATGTCTCCTGCAACCCTCGCAACACCAGCGACGTAGAAAATGCTATGACAAAGTTATCCTCCTGTATTGCTGAAATGGGGATATGGATGAAAGTCAATTATTTGAAATTAAATGATACTAAAACTGAATTTTGTATAACTGGTTCACCTCATCTTCTTAGAATACTACCCGAGTTGGAGATCACTGTTGGGTCGAGCAGTATCAAACCATCCAAATCAATCCGTAACCTTGGTGTCACTTTCAGTTCTTCACTTTCCTTATCCAGTCATGTTGACGCTCTACATTGGTCAATAATTTACCACATCAAAAACCTCTGGCGTATTCGCAGATTTATCGCCACAAATACATGTCACCACCTAGTTCGTGCTTTAATCACATCCAGGCTGGACTACTGCAACTCACTCTTTCCTGTTATGTCTCGTACAGACTTGACAAGATTGCAGTGTCTCCAGAATAGAGCAGCGCGTCTGATATTCGGTGTTGGTAGACAAACTGATCCAGGTCCATTGATCAGCAAGCTACACTGGCTACCAATATCAAAACAGGTCACCTACAAAACACTACTCTCTATCTACAAAATCTGTGCCATGGTGAGGCGCCTTGGTATTAAAAGGATATGATCAAGATAAAGAAACCCACATGTGAACTCAGATCGAGTAATGACTCCACCCGACTTCACATACCCATATCCAATTCTGCCATAGGTGACAAAAGATTTAAAATACTTGCATCCAGATCCTGGAACACTTTACCCACCCACATGAGAACTTCTTTATCCACCACGGTACTTAAAAAACTCTTAAAGACCCACTTATTTTGATATTTTTCATTTTGTTTTATTTTACTTTGTAAGCGCCATGGTACTTTAGTAAATGGCGTATTTAAGTAACATTTATTATTATTATTTAAACAGCCAACTATTGTTGCTCAGTAAGCTTTCTGCTTTACCACCCTGAACTACTATAAAGGCAAGCAAATGCACTACATTTGCTGGTTAACAATAGATCCTCTCTTTGAATCAGCGGAGCGGAAAGTTCAGATAGGGATAGTATTACACAAATGGTTGTGGTTTTTGACATGAAGGAAGATTAAGCCTTTTGAAACCCGCCGAATGGCAGATATTTTAATAAATTGTAGTAATGGTATTTACACAACATGGCCCAACGGTCATAGCTCCTGCGCCCTCCCCTACATTCTACCCCCCCTTTAGTTCATTTGCCAATTATTCTACTTATTAAAAAGCATTTCCATAAATCAGTGGCTATAATAGATATATCATTTACAACAATAGCCCACAGTTCATAACGAAAAGCCTAAAAATTGTAGAAACAGTAGAAATCACAGAGCTAACTAATACTACACCATTAATGCAAATAGTATGATCGTGCTGATGGGAATCTTAAAGGATAAGTTCAGGGGTCGAGCAAGTCCATCTGTTATGAAAGAGGACTTTCAAGGGAACAAAATGGTGATGAAAACATTCAAAAATCTTATTCCGTAAAGGAGATATTTAAGTTTAAAGTGTGATCTAATTGTGTACAAACAATTGAAATAAAATTAGTTGTGACATCACATCCTCAGATTCCTTAGTCTTTTATGTATTCTATTAAATTTTATCCTGCTAAGAAACCATTGGATATGTCAAAAAAGTAAAAGTAATAAAACATCCAAGGGTAATATAATTTATCACCTGAAGAAAGTATGCGCATGAGGAAAAGTAATTCAAATAGTAACAAGAACTGTCGGAAGGACAGTATGCTCGACTATTCAAAGCTAGAATAGACAATGGGCATGTTGATGGTCGTATATGCCGGTAATGGGGCTAGTAGGGGAAGTTATTTCAAATTACATGAGCTTTTGAAGGATGCAATTATTTTCCCGTTTTCTTTGGATTTTTACATTTTAACTGCAAGCCTCAAAATATCTTTAAGTTGTATCAGACATTTTAGGTGAGGTTACTACCTCACCCAGTAACTCAGAAAACATGGTATAGTATAGTAATTCTTTTATATAGTGCCCTTTCTATACAAGTATATTCAAGAGCGCTTTACAAACATCAGAGCTTTAGTATGGGGGAGAGCTGCCCAAATGGCGCATCATCCATACATTAGCTCAGGGAAGTGAATGAACTCCGCGTTTTCACGCTTTTCTTCTCGAATATTGTCCAGAGCACCAGGTAGGGTGTGACTGTCCTACCATCAGGACTGATGGCTTAACGTCCCCTCCGAAAGACGGTGAGCGCCATTCAACAATTGCCACTTCTCTCAAGTGGCTGAATGGGGAGCAGGAACATGAAAGAAATCTTTATAAATGAAACACCTCTTTTCATTACATCCATTGAGTTACAAAAAAAGAAGAGACCCATGACTTACCCATGTCAATGAAATATCAAAATATGAACAATGTATCCTTGCGGCATAATGCAATTATTTGTTATTTCTTCCGTCATTTACTTACCTAACTACCCTCTCTATTCATCTTAAAGGATTAGTTCAGTGGTCAAGTTAATTCGCCTTACATGAAAGAGGTCTAAGAAAAAAACAATAAATGGTAAGGAAGCATTTCAAAATGAGATATTTAAGTCAAAAGTTTTGTCACATTTGTTTAGAAATGACTAAAATCTGACTACTATATACTTGTGAAATCACATCCTGATATCCTCAGTCTTTAGCTGTTTTTTCTAATTTTCCCTGTGATTTTGGGGTTAAAACTATTGGATATGCCTAGAAAGTACTCGAAAAGAATCTAGTTAAGAATAATATAATTTGAAAAATTTGGGGCAAAATTGTCATGCAAATAACCTAATTAACATGCACATTACACCTTACCATTAAGTGTGGACAATGCTCTTAACATATATGATCATTTGCGTTAACAAAATCCCCACCATCGCTTTATTGAAGACATATCATAGATACAAATATTTTCATTGTAATGCAAATAAGGTAATTAGTATGCAAACACAACCCCCAATAATCATGCTTATTTGAACAGTACCCATGTCCTCTACCCCTGTGGCAAGTTACATGAATGTACACCAAGCATAGCTTAAGTTATGCGCTCATGAATGATTAACATTTTGCACGAAAGTCTATCGTTATGCAAATAACCTACTTAATATGCACACTTCACCTCACCATTAAGTGTAGACAATGCTCTTTATATATATGATCATTTGTGCGAACAAAACCCCCACATCTACTATAATTTAAGAGATACCATAGATTATTATTATTCTTCTTCTTAATATTATTATTATTATTGCACTTATTTATATAGTGCCTCTCCTGTGGATCGAGGCACTTTACAATAAAATATAATAACAAAATACAAATATTTTCATTGTTATGCAAATAAGCTACTTAGTATGCAAACACAACCTTAATCATGCTCACTTGAATAGTACCCCTATGCCACACAACCCCTTATCATGCTCACTTGAACAGTATCCATATGCCAAGTTACATGAATGTACACCATTCATAACTTAAGTTATAAAAACTTTAACCAAAAACTTTAACCAAAACTTTAACCTGACAAATATTTTCATAGTTATGCAAATAAGCTAATTAGTATCCACACACAACCCCCCCCCCCATCCCATCCCCATTCATGCTCGTTTGAACAGAACCAATGTCCTCTACCCCTATGCCAAGTCACATGAATGTACACCATTCATAACTTAAGTTATAAAAACTTTAACCAAAAACTTTAACCAAAACTTTAACCTGACAAATATTTTCATAGTTATGCAAATAAGCTAATTAGTATCCACACACAACCCCATCCCATCCCCATTCATGCTCGTTTGAACAGAACCAATGTCCTATACCTCTTTGCCAAGTCACATGAATGTACACCATTCATAACTTAAGTTATAAAAACTTTAACCAAAAACTCTAAGCAAAACTTTAGCAGACGCCGACGCCGAGACCAGGGGTAGTACCATAGCCATACTATTCTTTGAATAGCCGAGCTAAAAATTAATTTTCTTTAAAGTACATTAACAATTGTTAAGAATGTGGGGATTAGGGCACTAACTTTTTATAGTAGACTTACTACACCAGCCATTTCACACATAAAAGACAAGAGCTGTCAACTTTAATATCTCCTAAACAGAATAAGATATTGAAGTAGTTTCTTTACCATTTTGATTCTCTTTAAGTCTTCTTTCATGTATGATAACTTGCTAGACCACTGAACCTAATTCCTTAAACAAAAGAGTTAAATATGCATATAGGTTTAGGCTTAGAGTCTAGAAGGAGCAGATGAGTTCCACAAGGTTCTATTAGCACAGTTTACAGCACCAGGCTTAGAGTCTAGAAGGAGCAGATGACTTCCACAAGGTTCTATAAGCACAATTTACAGCACCAGGCTTAGAGTCTAGAAGGAGCAGATGAGATCCACAAGGTTCTATTGGCATAATTTACAGCACCAAGCTTAGAGTCTAGAAGGAGCAGATGAGTTCCACAAGGTTCTATTAGCACAGTTTACAGCACCAGGCTTAAAGTCTAGAAGGAGCAGATGAGTTCCACAAGGTTCTATTGGCACAATTTACAGCACCAGGCTTAGAGTCTAGAAGGAGCAGATGAGTTCCACAAGGTTCTATTAGCACAGTTTACAGCACCAGGCTTAGAGTCTGGAAGGAGCAGATGAGTTCCACAAGGTTCTATTGGCATAATTTACAGCAAATGGCTTAGAGTCTAGAAGGAGCAGATGAGTTCCACAAGGTTCTATTAGCACAATTTACAGCACCAGGCTTAGTCTAGAAGGAGCAGATGAGTTCCACAAGGTCCTATTAGCACAGTTTACAGCACCAGGCTTAGAGTCTAGAAGGAGCAGATGAGTTCCACAAGGTTCTATTAGCACAGTTTACAGCACCAGGCTTAGAGTCTAGAAGGAGCAGATGAGTTCCACAAGGTTCTATTGGCACAATTTACAGCACCAGGCTTAGAGTCTAGAAGGAGCAGATGAGTTCCACAAGGTTCTATTGACATAATTTACAGCACCAGGTTTAGAGTCTAGAAGGAGCAGATGAGTTCCACAAGGTTCTATTGGCATAATTTACAGCAAATGGCTTAGAGTTTAGAAGGAGCAGATGAGTTCCACAAGGTTCTATTAGCACAATTTACAGCACCAGGCTTAGAGTCTAGAAGGAGCAGATGAGTTCCACAAGGTCCTATTAGCACAGTTTACAGCACCAGGCTTAGAGTCTAGAAGGAGCAGATGAGTTCCACAAGGTTCTATTAGCACAGTTTACAGCACCAGGCTTAGAGTCTAGAAGGAGCAGATGAGTTCCACAAGGTTCTATTGGCAATTTACAGCACCAGGCTTAGAGTCTAGAAGGAGCAGATGAGTTCCACAAGGTTCTATTAGCACAATTTACAGCACCAGGCTTAGAGTCTAGAAGGAGCAGATGAGTTCCACAAGGTCCTATTAGCACAGTTTACAGCACCAGGCTTAGAGTCTAGAAGGAGCAGATGATTTCCACAAGGTTCTATTAGCACAGTTTACAGCACCAGGCTTAGAGTCTAGAAGGAGCAGATGAGTTCCACAAGGTTCTATTGGCACAATTTACAGCACCAGGCTTAGAGTCTAGAAGGAGCAGATGAGTTGCACAAGGTCCTATTAGCACAGTTTACAGCACCAGGCTTAGAGTCTAGAAGGAGCAGATGAATTCCACAAGGTTCTATTGGCACAATTTACAGCACCAGGCTTAGAGTCTAGAAGGAGCAGATGAGTTCCACAAGGTCCTATTAGCACAGTTTACAGCACCAGGCTTAGAGTCTAGAAGGAGCAGATGACTTCCACAAGGTTCTATAAGCACAATTTACAGCACCAGGCTTAGAGTCTAGAAGGAGCAGATGAGATCCACAAGGTTCTATTGGCATAATTTACAGCACCAAGCTTAGAGTCTAGAAGGAGCAGATGAGTTCCACAAGGTTCTATTAGCACAGTTTACAGCACCAGGCTTAAAGTCTAGAAGGAGCAGATGAGTTCCACAAGGTTCTATTGGCACAATTTACAGCACCAGGCTTAGAGTCTAGAAGGAGCAGATGAGTTCCACAAGGTTCTATTAGCACAGTTTACAGCACCAGGCTTAGAGTCTGGAAGGAGCAGATGAGTTCCACAAGGTTCTATTGGCATAATTTACAGCAAATGGCTTAGAGTCTAGAAGGAGCAGATGAGTTCCACAAGGTTCTATTAGCACAATTTACAGCACCAGGCTTAGTCTAGAAGGAGCAGATGAGTTCCACAAGGTCCTATTAGCACAGTTTACAGCACCAGGCTTAGAGTCTAGAAGGAGCAGATGAGTTCCACAAGGTTCTATTAGCACAGTTTACAGCACCAGGCTTAGAGTCTAGAAGGAGCAGATGAGTTCCACAAGGTTCTATTGGCACAATTTACAGCACCAGGCTTAGAGTCTAGAAGGAGCAGATGAGTTCCACAAGGTTCTATTGACATAATTTACAGCACCAGGTTTAGAGTCTAGAAGGAGCAGATGAGTTCCACAAGGTTCTATTGGCATAATTTACAGCAAATGGCTTAGAGTTTAGAAGGAGCAGATGAGTTCCACAAGGTTCTATTAGCACAATTTACAGCACCAGGCTTAGAGTCTAGAAGGAGCAGATGAGTTCCACAAGGTCCTATTAGCACAGTTTACAGCACCAGGCTTAGAGTCTAGAAGGA
Organism: Chiridota heheva; assembly: GCA_020152595.1. NCBI lineage: Eukaryota > Metazoa > Echinodermata > Holothuroidea > Apodida > Chiridotidae > Chiridota > Chiridota heheva. Next base: position 928,249 of record JAIGNY010001179.1, read on the forward strand.
GCAGATGAGTTCCACAAGGTTCTATTAGCACAGTTTACAGCACCAGGCTTAGAGTCTAGAAGGAGCAGATGAGTTCCACAAGGTTCTATTGGCACAATTTACAGCACCAGGCTTAGAGTCTAGAAGGAGCAGATGAGTTCCACAAGGTTCTATTAGCACAATTTACAGCACCAGGCTTAGAGTCTAGAAGGAGCAGATGAGTTCCACAAGGTCCTATTAGCACAGTTTACAGCACCAGGCTTAGAGTCTAGAAGGAGCAGATGATTTCCACAAGGTTCTATTAGCACAGTTTACAGCACCAGGCTTAGAGTCTAGAAGGAGCAGATGAGTTCCACAAGGTTCTATTGGCACAATTTACAGCACCAGGCTTAGAGTCTAGAAGGAGCAGATGAGTTGCACAAGATCCTATTAGCACAGTTTACAGCACCAGGCTTAGAGTCTAGAAGGAGCAGATGAATTCCACAAGGTTCTATTGGCACAATTTACAGCACCAGGCTTAGAGTCTAGAAGGAGCAAATGAGTTCCACAAGGTTCTATTGACATAATTTACAGCACCAGGCTTAGAGTCTAGAAGGAGCAGATGAGTTCCACAAGGTTCTATTGGCACAGTTTACAGCACCAGGCTTAGAGTCTAGAAGGAGCAGATGAGTTCCACAAGGTTCTATTGGCACAATTTACAGCACCAGGCTTAGAGTCTAGAAGGAGCAGATGAGTTGCACAAGGTCCTATTAGCACAGTTTACAGCACCAGGCTTAGAGTCTAGAAGGAGCAGATGAATTCCACAAGGTTCTATTGGCACAATTTACAGCACCAGGCTTAGAGTCTAGAAGGAGCAAATGAGTTCCACAAGGTTCTATTGACATAATTTACAGCACCAGGCTTAGAGTCTAGAAGGAGCAGATGAGTTCCACAAGGTTCTATTGGCACAGTTTACAGCACCAGGCTTAGAGTCTAGAAGGAGCAGATGAGTTCCACAAGGTTCTATTGGCACAATTTACAGCACCAGGCTTAGAGTCTAGAATGAGCAGATGAGTTCCACAAGGTTCTATTGGCACAATTTACAGCACCAGGCTTAGAGTCTAGAAGGAGCAGATGAGTTCCACAAGGTTCTATTAGTACAGTTTACAGCACCAGGCTTAGAGTCTAGAAGGAGCAGATGAGTTCCACAAGGTCCTATTAGCACAGTTTACAGCACCAGGCTTAGAGTCTAGAAGGAGCAGATGAGTTCCACAAGGTTCTATTGGCACAATTTACAGCACCAGGCTTAGAGTCTAGAAGGAGCAGATGAGTTCCACAAGGTTCTATTGACATAATTTACAGCACCAGGCTTAGAGTCTAGAAGGAGCAGATGAGTTCCACAAGGTTCTATTGGCACAATTTACAGCACCAGGCTTAGAGTCTAGAAGGAGCAGATGAGTTCCACAAGGTTCTATTAGCACAGTTTACAGCACCAGGCTTAGAGTCTAGAAGGAGCAGATGAGTTCCACAAGGTTCTATTAGCACAGTTTACAGCACCAGGCTTAAGAGTCTAGAAGGAGCAGATGATTTCCACAAGGTTCTATTAACACAGTTTACAGCACCAGGCTTAAAGTCTAGAAGGAGCAGATGAGTTCCACAAGGTCCTATTAGCACAGTTTACAGCACCAGGCTTAGAGTCTAGAAGGAGCAGATGAATTCCACAAGGTTCTATTAGCACAGTTTACAGCACCAGGTTTAGAGTCTAGAAGGAGCAGATGAGTTCCACAAGGTTCTATTGGCACAATTTACAGCACCAGGCTTAGAGTCTAGAAGGAGCAGATGAGTTGCACAAGGTCCTATTAGCACAGTTTACAGCACCAGGCTTAGAGTCTAGAAGGAGCAGATGAATTCCACAAGGTTCTATTGGCACAATTTACAGCACCAGGCTTAGAGTCTAGAAGGAGCAAATGAGTTCCACAAGGTTCTATTGACATAATTTACAGCACCAGGCTTAGAGTCTAGAAGGAGCAGATGAGTTCCACAAGGTTCTATTGGCACAATTTACAGCACCAGGCTTAGAGTCTAGAAGGAGCAGATGAGTTGCACAAGGTCCTATTAGCACAGTTTACAGCACCAGGCTTAGAGTCTAGAAGGAGCAGATGAATTCCACAAGGTTCTATTGGCACAATTTACAGCACCAGGCTTAGAGTCTAGAAGGAGCAAATGAGTTCCACAAGGTTCTATTGACATAATTTACAGCACCAGGCTTAGAGTCTAGAAGGAGCAGATGAGTTCCACAAGGTTCTATTGGCACAGTTTACAGCACCAGGCTTAGAGTCTAGAAGGAGCAGATGAGTTCCACAAGGTTCTATTGGCACAATTTACAGCACCAGGCTTAGAGTCTAGAACGAGCAGATGAGTTCCACAAGGTTCTATTGGCACAATTTACAGCACCAGGCTTAGAGTCTAGAAGGAGCAGATGAGTTCCACAAGGTTCTATTAGTACAGTTTACAGCACCAGGCTTAGAGTCTAGAAGGAGCAGATGAGTTCCACAAGGTCCTATTAGCACAGTTTACAGCACCAGGCTTAGAGTCTAGAAGGAGCAGATGAGTTCCACAAGGTTCTATTGGCACAATTTACAGCACCAGGCTTAGAGTCTAGAAGGAGCAGATGAGTTCCACAAGGTTCTATTGACATAATTTACAGCACCAGGCTTAGAGTCTAGAAGGAGCAGTTCCACAAGGTTCTATTGGCACAATTTACAGCACCAGGCTTAGAGTCTAGAAGGAGCAGATGAGTTCCACAAGGTTCTATTAGCACAGTTTACAGCACCAGGCTTAAGAGTCTAGAAGGAGCAGATGATTTCCACAAGGTTCTATTAACACAGTTTACAGCACCAGGCTTAAAGTCTAGAAGGAGCAGATGAGTTCCACAAGGTCCTATTAGCACAGTTTACAGCACCAGGCTTAGAGTCTAGAAGGAGCAGATGAATTCCACAAGGTTCTATTAGCACAGTTTACAGCACCAGGTTTAGAGTCTAGAAGGAGCAGATGAGTTCCACAAGGTCCTATTAGCACAGTTTACAGCACCTAAAATAACCCAATAAATTTATTGATCAATAAAGGAAGACTAGGGTTAATTAAGTCACATGACTAAATATATCTGTCTTGTAAATGTGGCACTTTCAGGCCAAAAGATACATCAATATGTTCCTTCATGTTTTCTATTTCAAGTCCTTGTAACTCTTCTAAAATAGTCTGCTCTACTTTGGTTGGAAATACCCAGTATAACTAAAAAATATTCAGAAAATAAAGTTCATGCACTCACTCTGTACCGTAAAAATATGTATGGTCTGTTGTTTTTAGTCTCAGTCATCCTGAAAAAAATAATGACTTGACAGAATTGACAATCTTAATGTTCAGACTATTCTTTGCAAATAAAATATACAAAATGATCCTGTAAAAAATTACAGCTTAAACTGTTCCTCTTCTAGGGTTATGGCAATATCTTATTACTTTCAGTGTTGTCCGTCTTGATCTTAAAGGGGGAATCTCGTCTCAAGAAAATTGCTTCTACAGCATTAATTAATTGCCTTGTGGTTGCATGGTCGGTGAATGTGTAACATTTCGGCCAATCAGAAACGTTGGATTGTATGTATTTCTGATCTCCATGGTATCGAAGTTAACACGATATATGGCCTTTAAGTGATAGTTACTATAACTTTGCTTGAAACTTATGTATGTTTAAACTTCGCTCGTATATGCATTGTTTTCATCTTGTTCTCTATCGGAATTGACCATTCTGAGTTAGTCGATTGACAGCCTTTTCAATCAATCACCACTTAATCAAAATCTGCATCACTACATGGGGCAAAAATCCTACATGGTACAGGTACAGTACAGCAAGCAAGAGGCGCACGCTCATGCAGTCAATGCAATATACTGCATGAAACAAATACATTTCTGCACAAACAGACGGAGCATTTGTTGGGCCCTGGATCATACACAAATATCCACACTCACATACACATGTGTTGATAACCAATCAAAAGGCTCCGCACAATACCTTGCCAACACCGATCTACAACAACAGAACCGTTCGTTTCTTTGGACATATCATCATGTGTCTCTCACAATCCAATTGGTAGCGAAATCGTGTCTTACAAAATTTACACTCCAGCTTAACGTATTTCAAGTGCATCTTTTTGTGAGTGATGAGATTCGATTTAACAGTGAAGGCTTTGTTGCATACTGAGCACTTGAACGGTCTGACCTTTGTATGAGTTCTCTCGTGCATGGTTAACTGGCTCTGGAACGGGAATCCCCTCTCACAGACCCCGCAGATGTGCCTCTTCTCAAGGTGTTTCCCTGACTGTTCGTGAGTGAGTAAATCTTCAGCGAAATGAAAAGACTTTGCACAAGTCTTACATCTGAAGAGTTCTTGATGGTATTCCGATGTAGATGGTTCTGAAAATGGAACAATCCAGATCAAGGGTTTGTGGAAGATCGAGGAGTTCATTTCTTGAATAGATTGATGAGCAAGTGTAAAGGCCTATGGATGTGTAGCAATTTCTAAGTCAGTTGAAAGAGTATGAAAATCTGAGCTTGTTGAATTTCGAAAATGCATTTTTATTTCTTTTCTTTTTATTTATGGCTGATCAAAGTTTTAACAGTTGATAATTCATGCACATTTTGTGATGTATGACTGGGGAGACAGATCATAATCTTTATGTAATTCTTTCAATTACTTTCCTGAGTTGTAGTCACTAAAGATAATGGGAAAGTCTATTCCTGCTATAATTTTATTGGTGGCATGGCAAAGACTCAAGAACTTTTAGTCTGAAATGCTGCATCACTTCGAAGAATTAACCTCATTGAGTTAGGTGATTGACAGCTTTATCAACCAATCACCGCATGAATTTGCCTAGCAACAAAATCTGCATAGGAAGTGGGGCAAAAATCCTACGCAGTACTGGTACAGTACAGTTGGCTAACGGCGCGCGATATGCAGTTAATGCAATATACTACAACAAAAAACAAAGTCTGCACACACATACTGAGTGGCTACAAGATGGTGAAAACAACTTGCACTTATAAGTCCGTTATGGGCTTTGTAAATCTAATTCCCATTACCCACAATGATTAGCAAACTGAATTTTGTTTATTTCTTTTACTAAATCTATAAAGATCCGGGAAAATACCATACATGCATCAAAACGTGCAGCTAGGCCACACAAACATGTTAATGCATTGGTCATACACGACAGCAGATTTAAGGTTTTGTTTGGCCCACCTAGTTACTGCATTGCTATGGTGGGTGTGGCTTATTTCGTAACTCAGAGACGTTAATTACGACAGACATTAAAAAAAAAAACACTCTTTACAACAAAAACACACTGCATAGTAAATTGGTGAATATTTAACAGATTTTAATGATTTTGTTGCCATTATGGTTTGGTTTGGTTTGGTTTGTTGATGTTTAATGGCACCGTGACGTGACAGTCAGAGTCAAATGTCCCAAGAGGGTGTTAATAAATTATGGTCTAAGATTTAGGATAGTGAGGAAAGAAGGTTTGTAAGGGAAAAAGAACAGAAAGAGAAAAAAAAGGAAAAAAAAACAAGGATTATGACCATGGTTTTTAATAGATTTTGAAGCAATTTAGCCAATGCTGCCTCTACACTTCAACACACCTTTAACATCAGTTTCAATGCTGGAAATACAGGAAAGTGGAAATCTCTGATGGTCAAGGGATCAATTTAATTGTACCTCATATATTTAGGGAATATGCACAGATTAATCAATTATTTAAATAAAAAAGATCAAAGACTGGTCAAGACGTTAACTAAACATCACAAAACGTATATTTCTTCATTTCCACCTAGTGGAATGTGTTTAAAGAAAATTCCAATGAAGTTTAATTTATACCATAGAGGACTATTAAAGAAGCAATTTGATGTTAATATCATGTTGATATCTTATACTGTTTGGGAGTCATTGCATTTAAAAGATTACATCATTGTGACCTTGAAAAATAAAACGTGATGTCATAAAGGCAGATCTTATGTATCTTTTTAAAATAAAACAAAAAATATGTTTTCTTCTACTTAAGGTTCATCATGTTTGTTTGTTTGATGAAGGCTTAACGACACCATGACAACGAGGGTCAAATTGTGCCTGAGAGGTTAGATCATTCTAGAGGTAGGAAGGAAAGAAAACAGGGGGAGAATGAGAGAAATACAAGAACTAAAAGTCAGAAAGCTGGTATTGAGGGAGGTGCATGGGTGGAAAAAACAAAGTAGAGAGGGGGGTGGGGGGAGGGAGGGGGGAGGGGGTGGAAGAGGAGGACTAAATATGGTTGTAGAGGGAAGCATGATGAAGGAAGGAGATAATTTTATCCGGAGGATTTTTCTGGAAGAACTCTGCAGTTGAGTTGTGGGGAGCGAGGGAAGCTCTGGGAAGGTTGTACAGGGGGCAAGCAAGGAGAACGTGATGGACTGTGAGTGTGCAATGGAAATTGTTGCAGAGGCTTGGGGGGAGCCAATAAGGAGGTGGGGGTGAGTGAGGTGGGTGTGGCCTATTCTAAGACAGGTAATATGAACGTTGTCGACACGAGAGAGGTTGTTGATGGTTGTTAAGGTTCATGAGCAGATGGGCAAAGCAAGTTTTTATGAAGTACATGCTATACCCCACCTTAATAATTAAGCAAAAAAATAATTATATTTATTTTTAATAGGAAGAAGCAATTACCTTTCAAAGAAATTGACAAACATTGCCTTGGATTTGCCTTAATGCCATCACACTGCACACTGTGAGATCACTTTTCAACACACTCGTGCAATCTTTGAAATGCAAAATAACTCTTAAAGGGGAAAAGATATAAACGTGATTTTTACACTAATTTGCTTTTTTAATAGTCCTTTATCATATATATGAAAATAAAACACCCATGAAAATAAACATCCATGAAAATAATCATCCATGAAAATAAACATCCATGAAAATAAACATCCATGAAAATAAACGTCCATGAAAATAAACGTCCATGAAAATAAACGTCCATGAAAATAAACGTCCATAAAAAATAAACATCCATGAATATAAACATCCATGAAAATAAACATCCATGGAAATAAACATCCATGGGAATAAACATCCATGGGAATAAACATCCATGGGAATAAACATCCATGAAAATAAACATCTATGGGAATAATCCTGTAATATAATTTTCAGGGGAAAGGTTGTTTTCCGATGGTTATTACGTGTAGGCGAATATGTGCGAACTATGATGTTCTGGTTTGGCTTCAAGCAGGTGATTGTGGGAGGAGAGTGACTAATTCTCTGGCACAATGTGACCATAATTTGATCAACTCCAACAAAAGAGTTTTTCTTCTTTACATGACCATCCCAACATCTCAAAAGAAACTAAAACTGCAAAGACTTATCAGAGGCAAAACTAAGTCCATTGTCCAGTCGAGATGAACTCTACATTAGACCATGTTAGACCATGGCTCAATGGGCTCAACCTATGACCTTCCCCTTGACAAGAACACCAAACAAATCTGCCCTGCACGAGCTGGAACTCACTTTAAAAAATGAGTGGGCTGGGTCACATGACATCAAGCATCTTGTGTACAATGCACAAAATAATGCTTGAGAGTCTACATTCAAGGGTGACACTTCTCCAAAACAAAAAATCTCATCAAAATTAATTGCAGGATAAAAATGAGTAATGTGTTTGCACAAAGGGGCAGTACTGCCGACAATGGGGATTTAGGTGGTCGTAGTAGGCCTGGGTCATAGGGGCCTAGTTCATAAGGGGCCCAGGTTGTAGAGGGAACAGGTTGTAGGGGGCACCAAGGTTTGCGTTGTAAGGGCCGTAAAAATTCAGGAAAGGGATGTCTTCAAAAGATAGTCTGTGTAGGCTTATTGAAGGAGTTCACATGTTGAAGATACCCTCGGGCCTGCGTTGGCCCTGCAAAGGGGAGTGAGTGAAATTAATACTAACTCTAACTGAAAGGGCCACTAGTAAAAGTTCTAAAAATCCTCCGAATTGATCAGAATGGCATGTGATCAGGTTCATTAATTGAAGAAAGAAAACAACCTGTTATTCACAGTTGCTTATTAAAACTGTTACAAATGTGATGTAATTTGTATTATGTACTCAGTATTCCAGCATAACAGTGCACAGCATCAACAACTAATAGTGAAGAATACTGCCACCCAACCAAAACAAAACAAGAGAAAAATAAAGATTTAATTTCAAAAATTGGTCATATCCTTGTTCAACTATGGATGTAATAATGAGAAGAATAAAACAAATATAATGAATTCTATTGCTCCTCCTGCAAGACTTCATTCCTTTATGAGATCACAACACATCACATCACTTTAATTTTGTACCTCATTACTCTTATGTATCACATTAAACCAATATTGGCACTAGAATTTAGAAATGATAATAACAAAATGGTGGGGAGCAAGGTATCTTCTTGTGTTTCCAGGAAATTTACTTCAATTTTGGAAAAATGTTGCCAAATTTAACCAAAAGTTCCAATAATCACACTAAATTTGTGTTCACTTTTTTTTCTTTTCAATAATATCATATTTTCTCAATTTTACCTCCCAAACAGGCAGAAAGCAATCGTCTCAGAGGGGGAAGCTTGCCCCCCCCTCCCCCAAGTTCTTATGCCTCTGCTTTTTAGACAAGTGTTTCTTCAAAGTAAAAAAAAAGATGGGAGGAGGTACAGTATATATATACCTGATGAAGTTGATGGCTCTGACGTCCCTCTTTGCAGGCTGACGGGGTGAGGATAAGCACTTGTTGATGGTGATGTGACGGCAGTTGGTGTCTTTGGTGTGGAAGTGGAAGATGGAGATGTTAAGGCTGCTGTAAGAGCAAACAACGTTATGCTTTATAACACATCATAGGTCATACATCATTTTCAATACGTTATATATCAGGTAAGATATATCAGATGAGATTAGACAAGTGGTTGAATCATTCAAATATGATTAAACTTTGTCATGTTACAATTTTGGGTAAAATGTTAAAATGCTGTGATTTTTGGTGCATTTTGGAGCAATTTCTTTCAAATTCATAATTAGTAAAAACCATTACACCAAACACAACACGGTGAACGATTTTGTTAAACAAAATTAAATAAAACAAAGGAAAAGAAACATTTTGAACTCTCTGGTGTTCAGAGAACATCTTCATCGTATGGCTTTTAAGATGATAACTGAAAATTAATCCATGGGTGTTTTTATTAAAGCAAAATTTTCATCGTGACCAAAAATCGTGCCCCACTAAATCAAATTTCTCTAGCTTGAACAAAAACAACATTTCTAGCAAATCTTCCAGGATCACCAGAAAACCTTACTTGTAAACTTATCGTGTTTAAGCAAAAAGTCAAAGCATCTTATAATATTTGTTTTCTGTCTGATTATCACTCGCTGCGTTGTTCAATGTGTAACAGCCTTAGAGGTTAAAGGTTAATGGACAGCTAGATTTGAATAGCCTATGAGAGAGAGTTTTCCATTTAGAAGGGAAAGGAAATTCCTGAAAAGCTCTTTTAGTTTAAGGCTGATCAAACCCACCAGAAGGGGTCACAGAGGCCATCAACAAAAATATAGGAAAAATATAGGAACTTTTTTCACAAAATATAGGAGAATATAGGAGGTTTTTAATGAAAAATATAGGAAAATAATAGGTTCATCGATATATTGAAATGTAAATTATATGTGTAGTGTCCAAAGGTCTTCATTGCTTGTTTTTAAAATGAAAATGAATGATATAAAAGTACTATTTTGCCTGATTTTCATTTGTTTTTGTTCAATTGGTTGCATTTGAAAGAGGGAACGCCAAAATAAATTCAATTGTGTTTTTAACAATAACGTAAAATTTTACTTTATTTTTAAGTTTTCATAATGATAAATAATTTTGAATTTTGATGGTTAAAACAATTTTTTTTGTAGTTTCTGCATTATGCATGAAATTTTTTTTTTTTTTTTTCAAAAGGGTAAAAATATAGGAAAATATAGGAAATTTGTATGATTATAGGAAAATATAGGAGGTTCCAAAATCATAGGAAAATATAGGAAATATAGGAACACTCTGACCCCTGCACCAGTGTTGTATGTATATGGAGTATTACATCACAAATTAGCATACAAATATGCATAAGATAGCTACATATTCAAAAAGCTGTAAAATAGTCAATCTAAAACCAACTTTGATGATTCGTTTTGACACATTTATGCTTTTGAGTAGATTTTAAAGCAATTTCTATAGTAAATGGTGCTTCTACCAATCCTCTACACATCCATAATTCTATTACAGGCTTACTTCAGTGATCCAATAAATTAATCTTATGTAAAAGAGGAACTCAAAAGAAATAAAATTCTGCAGAAAGCATTAATAAAATCTTTAACATTCCATTACGGAGATAATTTAAGTTGAAAGTTCTTTATAATTAGTATAGAAACGACTGAAATCAGACTAGTCGTGATGTCACAACCTCGGATTCCTCAAAGACTTTATCTATTCCATCATATTTTTTCCTGAGAATTTGTTTGTTTGTTTGATGAGGACTTAACGGCACCACAACAACGAGGGTCAAATTGTACCTGAGAGGTCAGATCATTCTAGAGGCAGGAAGTAAAGGAAACAGGGCAAGAATGAGAGAAATATAAGAACAAAAAGTCAGAAAGCTGGGATCGAGAGAGGAGGTACATGGGTGAAAAAAAACAAAGTAGAGAGAGGGGGTGGAAGAAAAGAACTCAATATGGTTGTAGAGGGAAGCATGATAAAGGAAGGAGATAATTTTATCCGGAGGGTTTTTCTGGAAGAACTCTGCAATTGAGTTGCGGGGAGCGGGGGAAGCTCTGGGACGGTTGTACAGGGGGCAAGCAAGGAGAACGTGATGGACGGTGAGGGTACAATGGCAATTGTTGCAGAGGGGTATGGGGAGCCAATAAGGATGTGGGAGTGAGGTGGGTGTGACCAATTCTAAGACACGAGAAAGGTTGTTGATGGTGGGTTTGATTGGGATGGTGGGTTTGATCAGAATGGTGGGCTGAATGACGTGGAGTTTGTTATCAATTGGGAGTCCCATGAGGTTTGCCAGTGGTCACGAACAAGGGAAGCGATAAGCGATTTGATGTCAGAAAGGGTTTTGGGAAAAGGGGCAGGGGGATTTTGTGGCTTAAATACCACTGGATAACAGAATCTAATAAGGATTATTATAATTTACCACCTAATGAAAGTTTGAAGAAAAATAATGCAAATAGTACAAAATTTAAAACAATTTTCTTTAAAATACATTAACATTTGTTAAGAAACTGAGGATAAAGGCAACAGCCTTTCATAGTAGACTCACTACACCAGTCATTTCTACAAAGGTAAAACAGAACTTTAAACTTGAATATCTCATTAACGGAATAAGATATTAAAGTGGTTTCTTCACCATTTGTTTGTATTAGCTTTTATATAAGACCCTTGAACTAATCCTTTACTGGTTTTCAGCAGTTTTTAAAGCAATTTTTAATGGCCAATTGTGCCTCTTTACACATCTGTAAATCTGTTGTAAGTACAAGATATCAATTCATTGTATATCTTCCTTACATGCTGGGAGTCGCTGAGGTGAACTGAAGGTCATGGATGTATCTGGAATGACAACAAAATGTGACTCCTCTTCCTTTACATTCACATCTCTGAAAGATTCCATGCCGCTGCTTGCATGAGACAAAGCGGGAAGGTTTTGTGGTTGTTCTGATCCTGATGTGCAAGTTTCTTGAGTAGAGCGCATGCCTGAAGAAAAATTTTACATTCAATGACCTTTCTACGTTTCGCAGTGCTATTTAGTTACAAACAGCAAATTGAAATTTGGGGAAAGAGAAATATTGTCAGTCATGTGGTGTAAACAGAAATGCATTTCAATGTGGATGCTTCTTGTCATAGGGGCAGTATGCACAAGGGGCCAAAATTTAATCCACTGTGGAAAAATTGCCATACAGCAATGATTCCATGGGAATGCCACTGCTCTTTCTTATAAACTTCAGAAATTTAATCATTCCCATTTCAAAATTAAACTATAAAGTTGACTAACAGTAAGAATCAAGTTAACTCAACAGGCATTAACAATTTTTTGAGTCAGACATTTGTCTTAAACCTAGTCACATAAATTTATGTTTTTATTCATGTTCCAATATCAAACCTTATGCTATCACCCCCAGAATCACTTTAACAATGATAAAATACCTACATACATAATCTTAAACAACATTAATTGTCGCTTTCTTACATTCTTAAACCCCCTTGTACCCTGTCTCAATGTTAAAGAGGAGCATCCCTGGACACTTTAGTTTCAACCAACATTGAAATGGAGTAGAAGGGGAAAAGTGCAACAACAATTTTGCCCAAGATTGTAAAGTGCACATTCACTTTAAACCCAGCTGCATATTCTTTTTAATATTGATCACCATTCCAAAAAAAATAAATATGGCAATTAAAAGATTCCTTACTAATTACAACGTACTGTATCTCTATTACAGTTATTTTATGATACCTGTTGTAGCCACAGCCATTCTGCTTTGTTGTTGAGGTAACACTGCGGACTCTTCATGGACTGAAACTACAGGATGCACCCTGGACATTGGTAGGGGGTCTGGCATACTACTACCATCTGCAAAAAATAAGAACCCACATTAAAAACATATCTGCATCTAAATTAGTAGCGATAATTCAAATTAGTAGCGATAACTCAAATTAGTAGTAGCGAAAACTCAATTTAGTAGTAGCGATAACTCAAATTAGTAGCGATAACTCAATTTAGTAGTGATAACTCAAATTAGTAGTGATAACTCAAATTAGTAGTGATAACTCAAATTAGTAACTATAACTCAAATTAGTAGTGATAACTCAAATTAGTAGTGATAACTCAAATTAGTAGCGATAACTCAAATTAGTAGCGATAACTCAAATTAGTAGCGATAACTCAAATTAGTAACTATAACTCAAATTAGTAGCGATAACTCAAATTAGTAGTGATAACTCAAATTAGTAACTATAACTCAAATTAGTAGCGATAACTCAAATTAGTAGTGATAACTCAAATTAGTAACTATAACTCAAATTAGTAGCGATAACTCAAATTAGTAGCGATAACTCATATTAGTAGCGATAACTGAAATTAGTAGCGATAATTCAAAGTAGTAGCGATAACTCAAATTAGTAACTATAACTCAAATTAGTAGTGATAACTCAAATTAGTAACTATAACTCAAATTAGTAACTATAACTCAAATTAGTAGCGATAACTCATATTAGTAGCGATAACTGAAATTAGTAGCGATAATTCAAATTAGTAGCGATAACTCAAATTAGTAGCTATAACTCAAATTAGTAGTGATAACTCAAATTAGTAGTGATAACTCAAATTAGTAACTATAACTCAAATTAGTAGTGATAACTCAAATTAGTAGTGATAACTCAAATTAGTAGTGATAACTCAAATTAGTAGTGATAACTCAAATTAGTAACTATAACTCAAATTAGTAGTGATAACTCAAATTAGTAGTGATAACTCAAATTAGTAGCGATAACTCAAATTAGTAGCGATAACTCAAATTAGTAGCGATAACTCAAATTAGTAGCTATAACTCAAATTAGTAGCGATAACTCAAATTAGTAGCGATAACTCAAATTAGTAACTATAACTCAAATTAGTAGCGATAACTCAAATTAGTAGTGATAACTCAAATTAGTAACTATAACTCAAATTAGTAGCGATAACTCAAATTAGTAGCGATAACTCATATTAGTAGCGATAACTGAAATTAGTAGCGATAATTCAAAGTAGTAGCGATAACTCAAATTAGTAACTATAACTCAAATTAGTAGTGATAACTCAAATTAGTAACTATAACTCAAATTAGTAGCGATAACTCAAATTAGTAGCGATAACTCATATTAGTAGCGATAACTGAAATTAGTAGCAATAATTCAAAGTAGTAGCGATAACTCAAATTAGTAACTATAACTCAAATTAGTAGTGATAACTCAAATTAGTAGTGATAACTCAAATTAGTAACTATAACTCAAATTAGTAGCGATAACTCATATTAGTAGCGATAACTGAAATTAGTAGCGATAATTCAAAGTAGTAGCGATAACTCAAATTAGTAACTATAACTCAAATTAGTAGTGATAACTCAAATTAGTAGTGATAACTCAAATTAGTAACTATAACTCAAATTAGTAGTGATAACTCAAATTAGTAGCGATAACTCAAATTAGTAACTATAACTCAAATTAGTAGCGATAACTCAAATTAGTAGCTACATGTATAACTCAAATTAGTAGCGGTAACACAAATTAGTAGCGATAACTCAAATTAGTAGCGATAACTCAAATTAGTAGCGATAACTCAAATAATGTAAAAAAAGCCTGGTGTCTTATTCTATGTATGTTTAACAGAAAACTCAACCTTACACATGAGGGTTATGTTTTAAATTTGTGCAAAGTTGTGTAAATGTTCATTATGATGGTATGGCTGTTGGAGTCATAATGGCATGTTCTTGTTCTCAATGAGGGTGTTTTAGCTGATCTCATGATGTCACACGACTTTGTTTTCATCGCCATTTTGTCAGTCAAAAACACTGTCCTCTGCTGTCAGGCTGTACACGTAATTAGATTTACATATGTGCCATTGGTTGCACTAATAGATGTGTGCGGGGGAATGAAAAGATATTTTCTCGATTTCCATCTGATCCTGATCGACGTTCAAAGTGAGTTTTTGCTGTACGATGTGACGGCTTTCAACCTACAGCTCATATGATTTGTTTGTTTGATGAGTGCTTAACGGCACCACAACAGCAAGGGTCAAAATGTGCCTGAGAGGTTAAATCATTCCAGAGGTAGGAAGAAAAGAAAACGGGGAAATTGAGAGAAACACAGAGAACTAAAAGTCAGAAAGCTGGGATGCAAGAGGTAGTGCATGGGTGAAAAAAACAAAACAGAGAGAGAGGGGGTGAGAGAAGAGGATTAAATATGGTTGTAGAAGGAAGCATGATGAAGGAAGGAGATAATCCGGATGGTTTTTCTGGAAGAGCTCAGCAATTGAGTTGTGGGGGAGCGAGGGAAGCTCTGGGAAGGTTGATCTGGGAAGATATGATTTGCAGCAAGCACTTGTAGCCTTTTTCTGAGTATAACGAACACTCATTAATGTTAAAGTTACTCTTCGTATACCCAGTGAGTATATAAAGCTTTAGGAAACTATGAAGTAAAATCGGAAGCGAACAAAAAATTGCAATTAGTGAAATTCGCTGAACTGGTACTGGTAGGTTAGCATGTACAGTAGTATATTTGTTGTACATATGTGATGTAACTTGCTGTGTGAAGACGAGTGAAACCAACAACACTGCTGCCCTGCAAAATGGAATAGTTGAGTTCACGTGATGAATTCCCTCTGTACATAGAGCTACCTCAGTGACAACCTTTCAAGAAAGCTTTCAAATCTAACTTGTTCCCACAGCATAAATACTTGCAATTTCCCGCCCTCTCTCAATCTTGTATTTTCTGTGTGATTATCTTCCCTGTCTCATGTGTTGAACTTTTAGAAACCTCGTCAACGATGCAAACCAGGTTCAAGGAAAAAGTTACAATATCAGGATAGGGTGGACTATATATAACAAATGCTCATTGTATTATGTGCTATATATGTAAAGTTCCATTTGATGGGATGGAGTATGTATAACAAAGGCCCATTGTATTATGTGCTATATATGTAAAGTTCCATTTGATGAAATGGAGTATGGAGTATGTATAACAAAGGCCCATTGTATTATGTGCTTTATATGTAAAGTTCCATTTGATGAAATGGAGTACAACAAAGGCTCATTGTATTATGTGCTATATATGTAAAGTTCCATTTGATGGGATGGAGTACGTATAACAAAGGCCCATTGTATTATGTGCTTTATATGTAAAGTTTCATTTGATGGGATGGAGTAGGTATAACAAAGACCCATTGTATTATGTGCTTTATATGTAAAGTTCCATTTGATGGGATGGAGTACGAATAACAAAGACCCATTGTATTATGTGCTATATATGTAAAGTTCCATTTGATGAAATGGAGTACGTATAACAAAGGCCCATTGTATTATGTGCTTTATATGTAAAGTTCCATTTAATGAAATGGAGTACGATATAACAAAGGCCCATTGTATTATGTGCTATATATGTAAAGTTCCATTTGATGAAATGGAGTACAACAAAGGCCCATTGTATTATGTGCTTTATATGTAAAGTTCCATTTAATGAAATGGAGTATGTATAACAAAGGCCCATTGTATTATGTGCTATATATGTAAAGTTCCATTTGAAGAAATGGAGTACAACAAAGGCCCATTGTATTATGTGCTTTATATGTAAAGTTCCATTTGATGGGATGGAGTACGTATAACAAAGGCCCATTGTATTATGTGCTTTATATGTAAAGTTCCATTTGATGAAATGGAGTACGTATAACAAAGGCCCATTGTATTATGTGCTTTATATGTAAAGTTCCATTTGATGAAATGGAGTACGTATAACAAAGGCCCATTGTATTATGTGCTTTATATGTAAAGTTCCATTTGATGAAATGGAGTACGTATAACAAAGGCCCATTGTATTATGTGCTTTATATGTAAAGTTTCATTTGATGGGATGGAGTAGGTATAACAAAGACCCATTGTATTATGTGCTTTATATGTAAAGTTCCATTTGATGGGATGGAGTACGAATAACAAAGACCCATTGTATTATGTGCTATATATGTAAAGTTCCATTTGATGAAATGGAGTACGTATAACAAAGGCCCATTGTATTATGTGCTTTATATGTAAAGTTCCATTTAATGAAATGGAGTACGTATAACAAAGGCCCATTGTATTATGTGCTATATATGTAAAGTTCCATTTGATGAAATGGAGTACAACAAAGGCCCATTGTATTATGTGCTTTATATGTAAAGTTCCATTTAATGAAATGGAGTATGTATAACAAAGGCCCATTGTATTATGTGCTATATATGTAAAGTTCCATTTGAAGAAATGGAGTACAACAAAGGCCCATTGTATTATGTGCTTTATATGTAAAGTTCCATTTGATGGGATGGAGTCACGTATAACAAAGGCCCATTGTATTATGTGCTTTATATGTAAAGTTCCATTTGATGAAATGGAGTCACGTATAACAAAGGCCCATTGTATTATGTGCTTTATATGTAAAGTTCCATTTGATGAAATGGAGTCACGTATAACAAAGGCCCATTGTATTATGTGCTTTATATGTAAAGTTCCATTTGATGAAATAGATGCATATAACAAAGACCCATTGTATTATGTGCTATATATGTAAAGTTCCATTTGATAAAATGGAGTACGTATAACAAAGGCCCATTGTATTATGTGCTATATATGTAAAGTTCCATTTGATGGGATGGAGTATGTATAACAAAGGCCCATTGTATTATGTGCTTTATATGTAAAGTTCCATTTGATGTAATGGAGTACGTATAACAAAGGCCCATTGTATTATGTGCTATATATGTAAAGTTCCATTTGATGAAATGGAGTACGTATAACAAAGGCCCATTGTATTATGTGCTATATATGTAAAGTTCCATTTGATGAAATGGAGTACGTATAACAAAGGCCCATTGTATTATGTGCTATATATGTAAAGTTCCATTTGATGAAATGGAGTACGTATAACAAAGGCCCATTGTATTATGTGCTTTATATGTAAAGTTCCATTTGATGGGATGGAGTAGGTATAACAAAGGCCCATTGTATTATGTGCTTTATATGTAAAGTTCTATTTGATGGGATGGAGTACATTATAACAAAGGCCCATTGTATTATGTGCTTTATATGTAAAGTTCCATTTGATGGGATGGAGTAGGTATAACAAAGGCCCATTGTATTATGTGCTTTATATGTAAAGTTCCATTTGATGGGATGGAGTACGTATAACAAAGGCCCATTGTATTATGTGCTTTATATGTAAAGTTCCATTTGATGGGATGGAGTAGGTATAACAAAGGCCCATTGTATTATGTGCTTTATATGTAAAGTTCCATTTGATGGGATGGAGTACGTATAACAAAGGCCCATTGTATTATGTGCTTTATATGTAAAGTTCCATTTGATGGGATGGATCACATTATAACAAAGGCCCATTGTATTATGTGCTTTATATGTAAAGTTCCATTTGATGTAATGGAGTACGTATAACAAAGGCCCATTGTATTATGTGCTATATATGTAAAGTTCCATTTGATGAAATGGAGTACAACAAAGGCCCATTGTGTTATGTGCTTTATATGTAAAGTTCCATTTGATGGGATGGAGTACGTATAACAAAGGCCCATTGTATTATGTGCTTTATATGTAAAGTTCCATTTGATGAAATGGAGTACGTATAACAAAGGCCCATTGTATTATGTGCTATATATGTAAAGTTCCATTTGATGGGATGGAGTACGTATAACAAAGGCCCATTATATTATGTGCTTTATATGTAAAGTTCCATTTGATGGGATGGAGTACATATAACAAAGGCCCATTGTATTATGTGCTATGATTACCTGATGGTATTGGCTGCCACCCTTCTTCCATGCCAATACCAGCCCAGATTCATCGTCCGGTGGTTCCACCTCTAGGTAAGAATCGTCAAACATTTCATCTTCCACGTATTGCTTGGTGTAACCTGTAATGTGTATCAAACCTACAAAGAAGACAGATAATACTGCATAACAATTGACCTCTCTAAGAACTTAAACAGGCCACGCCCACCATAGCAACACAGTAGCTAGGTGGGGCAAACAAACCTCAAATCCGCAATCATGCATGACCCAAGGCATTGACATTTAGATGTTTATGTAGCCTGTCACAAGTTTTGATCTATTTATGGCACTTCTTTGGAGTTTTTAGCAAAAGGAATAAACAAAGATCTGTTTGCTAATCATTCTGGGTAACAGAAATCTGATTTTCTAAGTCTGCAGCAGGCCTGTAAGCTTAATTTTGTTCACCATTTTGTCATAACTGCAGTGTGTGCAGAAATTGCCCCGCTAGCTAGCTGTAAGGTACCAGTACTGCATAGCAATTTTGCCCCACTTAGTTATGCAGATTTTGTTGCTAGGAAAATTCATGCAGTAATTGGTTGAAAAAGTTGTCAATCATTTAACTTAGAGAGGTTAATTCTACTATTTCTGATTCAACATCAAGAAGCTTAAATTTAGATGCCTCGAAAAACATACACAGATTATCTTTAATCAATCTAGAAGCTGAGGGTTAGGCCAGGGAAAAAATTTGCTGATGAATTAAAATAGCAGTCTTCCACACTGTTCAGAGGCTAAATTTGAACTGTAGAGCAAAAAGGGAACAGGTCATCGCCTCAGAAGTGTGGACATTTTACTTTTCAGGGGAATCAGGAAAACCTGGCTGACTTCACGGGCACCACCACCCAGCCCCACCTGCACCCCTGATAAAGCATCTCACTATACACTTGCCTACCACTGATTGTCATGAACAGGGCTGAGGTTACATACTTTTAAAGCCTCTGGCGAAGTTTAGCAAACATTTACAGTATTCAACCCCCAATATAAAACACCTTCGTACGACACTGATTTTATTTATCAATGAATACTTCTTGCACCATTTTGTTCCTTTCACGATAAGATGCCCATGCTCTACCATTACAGTCACTTAAAACTGGAAAAATCCTAGTATAGCGGTATATTGCTACATGGAGCTTTATGAAGTAAGCTTAGCGGCATATTGCTATATAGAGCTTTATGAAGTAAGCTTAGCGGCATATTGCTATATAAAGCTTTATGAAGTAAGCTTAGCGGTATATTGCTACATAGAGCTTTATGAAGTAAGCTTAGCGGTATATTGCTATATAGAGCTTTATGAAGCTTAGCGGCATACTGCTATATAGAGCTTTATGAAGTAAGCTTAGCGGTATATTGCTACATAGAGCTTTATGAAGTAAGCTTAGTGGTATACTGCCACGTAAAGCTCTATGAAGTAAGCTTAGCGGTATATTGCTATATAGAGCTTTATGAAGTTAGCTTAGCGGTATATTGCTACATAGAGCTTGATGAAGTAAGCTTAGCAGTATATTGCTATATAGGGCTTTATGAAGTAAGCATAGCTGTATATTGCTACATAGAGCTTTATGAAGTAAGCTTAGCGGTATATTGCTATATAGAGCTTTATGAAGTAAGCTTAGCGGTGCATTGCTACATAGAGCTTTATAAAGTAAGCTTACTATGCATTACTCATTCTTATATCATTATTTTTCTGAACTTTTTTATTATTGGACTAAATCTTAAATTTCATTTTAAAACAAAATTTAATACAGATATTTTTAGTTGTAATTATTTAAACCAAATTAATCAAATCATCAAACAAGAACTGTCAGAAGGACAGTATGCTCAACTATTCAAAGCTAGTATAAAGAATGGGCTCA
The DNA here is from genome assembly GCA_020152595.1 of Chiridota heheva. Taxonomy (NCBI): domain Eukaryota; kingdom Metazoa; phylum Echinodermata; class Holothuroidea; order Apodida; family Chiridotidae; genus Chiridota; species Chiridota heheva. Next base: position 948,735 of record JAIGNY010001179.1, read on the forward strand.
TAGAGGACAGTATATACAGAAATAGGGTAGCAGGGGCAGATGGTATTAAATTATATGAGCACTTACATTTTCATATGCTTTGTTAATTTTTCCAGATATTTTAAGACAAAAAAAGCTCAAGGTTACCTCACCCAGTAACTCAGAAAACATGTAAAAGCTAGCAGTCTTTATAACTACAACCCTTTTTTTAGTTCTATCAATTGCATAACAAATAATGGAGAGGCCCTGACTTGACAATGTCAATGAAAGAATGTCATTACGCCCCCTTTCCAACCTGTACCATCCAAACCTCTACACATTCCCAGAAATACATTATAGACTGTAATACAAGTTCCAATTTAAGAAAATAGGTGTGTCAAGCAAAGTCAAGCAGCATGAAAATTGTACAATAACATTAAAGCAAAATTATGCGAAACAATATTGCTTAACATATGACAAACTGTTCACATATACTGTATGATCATTTCAAGTAAAATCATCATACCCACTTTAATTCAGAGATACCATATATACAAATATTTTCATTGCTATGCAAATAGGCTAATTCATATGCACACACAACTCCCAATCATGATCAATTGAACATTGCTCATGTCCTATACCCCCCCTATGATAAGTTACATGTACATGAATGTACACCATTCATAACTTATGAAAATTTAAGCAAAAGCTTTAACCAAAATTTTACAAAAACTTTAACCGGACAAATATTTTCATTGTTATGAAATTAAGCTAATTAGTATGCACACACAACCCCCCACTCATGATCATTTAAACATTACCCATATCCTCTACCTCTATGACAAGTTACATGAATGTACACCATTCATAATTTATGAGAACTTTTAACCAAAAACTCTAACCAAAAACTTTAACCAAAACTTTACAAAAACTTCAACAGGACGCTAAAGCCAGACATAGTAGAATTTAATATTCTTGAATAGTGGAGCTAAACATCTTACAATTTTCAGTTATCTTAATAACTGAATAAAGTTGTACTAAAAGTGGTTGTTTTTTGAGGTTTAATGGCACTGTGACTGTCAGAGTCGAATGTGCTTAAGTGTATAACAAGAAAAACATTTTGCAAAAGTTGCATTGCTATACTAGGAAAACTTTACCTGTTCCATGAGCACAGAACACAACCTTCTCCTTTGGTGAAAGTTTAACGTCAACAATCTGTTGGTACAACTGGCCATGAATCAAGGTGCACAAAAGGAATTCTGCTTTCCCAGTGTTGACAGTGATCTGGACTGGGACTTGACCAAATGCTAGTAAATAAAATAACAAAGCAAAGCAATAAGGTTTAAAGGAGCTGGCGGCGAAAAGTGTGGGGTGTATTTTTCTTGAGTCTCCAGAATATTCAAACACACTTCGTGCACGTGAGGGTACTGAAAACCTTTGATACAAATGTTCAAATTAATCACATTTAATTCTTTTGAAAACTTAACTTATTAGAGTATGAAAATTTTAGTGTTGTCATAACATATCGATTATCGTGATATCTATTTGCCCACGACATCAAATTGCCACGACATCAAACATGCCTTCTCGTGACATATCGTGATACCAAAAACTATACTCAACTAAGAAATTTTCGCGCAAGCTACTGTAGGCTAGGCTACTTCGTACGTTACAATTCTAACATTACAGTACTAAATCTAAAAGTCAAGTTTAGTTAATTAAAAACGCGAAATAATCGTGAAACATAAAAACAAGTAATTAAAAATCGGCTCTATCACCACACACTGGAACGCGTCGATGTAAGTTGGCAAAAAGAACAAAAAATTGGTCCAAAATGTGCCACTCAGGCTCTCACTTCGTTGATTCATGGTCACATTGGTTGAATTACTAAACACATGCGTGATGAACGTAATAGTCAGGTGATAATGTCGTCTGCTAGATCTGCAAATCATTTGTTCTTGCGTTCATCATATCATGGAGTAAATTGTAACTCCATGATTATATAACATTAGTGATATTAACAATTTGTGTCGCGAGTCAATTTTCTTAAAAAGTATCGCAATATTACAATATATCGCAATATTTTTCTCCACGATAATCGATACGTGATAGAGCCATGTCGTGACAGCACTAGAAAATTTACACCCATTTGATTTCAAATTAAAAAAAAAAACGGTCTAAATTTTCATACTTGAATTACTCAAGTTTTCAGAAGAAATAAATGTCTTTCAAAATTAAGAGGTGGAAGTGGTTAAGGAGTCATGCTCGTATTCGCAAATTGAACCCGATGGTACCCTTTGCATATGAGCAAGACTCCTTAACCACTGCATCTCTCAAAGGATTAAGCAAAGCTAAAATAACACTGAGAATGGAGACCAATTAAACTGATAAAAAATTTCAAAAACAAAATGTTTTTGAAAACTTTATGAGGATTATTATTTTATTTCAATATAGGTTTTAAAACATTAGAGTTCATACCACCAAATGTCCCTCTACTTTCCAGGGCTACCATGGATACCTGCACCTCTTCATCGACAGTCACTGAATAAGGCTGTCCTGGCGGTAAGGTCAATCCTGTGGGAAAACAAAACAATTTTTCAAATAATAAACAGAAATATAAAGATGCTTCTCTGTTTAATTGGAATATTCAAGTGACCTTTGCCCTCAAGTCGTCTGTGGGCTATGGAGGCATGAAGTTTATGACTCTGTTGTGGATAATATATCTGTGAATTTTACAAAAACGAGATTTTCGGTCAGTGCTCTTTTCTTTTAATCCATGTGGTCATTTAATAACACCTACAGTATATCAAACCCTTAGGATCCACTGGCCAGAAACCATACTATCCTTTGGCAGCTGACCAATCAAAGGCCAGCAGAGGATAAGATCTATAGAAACGAGGTGGATTGAGCATACTCTTAAGAAAGCCCACAATGAGTATTACGAGACAAACCCTGACATGGGACCCCCAGAGCAAGAACAGGGCCACCCAAGAAACTCCTGGCGACATGACCTCCTGGCGGATACACAGAAGTCAGGACACACCTGGAATACTAATGAGCAGATGGCCAGAGATAGTGATCAAAAAGAGCTAACAATGGTTGCCTGACATTCACAATATCAAGAACTATCTCAATTCAAATTAATTTCATTTAATAATAAATTACTTTCTCTTAATCATTAAATTTAGGGACTTTATAATTATCCATAAAAAGAATTCTTTTGTTTCTATTAATATGAAATTGTTTGGGAATATGCTACAGAAGCATTTGAATACTCTAGCCACTTTCACAAGAATAGGCCTTGCTTTTTCCACCATGGGTGTCTGTAATTTCGGAAGATACTGTATTGGCAAAATCAAAATGGTTTTGCCCATTGCCAGGAATTGAGTGTGCAAGGTTGAAATTTACAGTACTTTTAATTTTCCATATCTTATATCTTTTGTACAGTGATTTGTTGTATTTAAGGATGTTTTTATGACCCCCCCCCCCTTTACCTACCACTCTCCAGCAAATCCCCCTTTTGACCTTGTAGTTTCAAGATAATACACTTGCAAATACCAAAATAAAGTCATTTTAAAGCATATTAAGAGTTATTAACAACAAACTCCATAGCAATTATGACAAATTTAAATTCAACATGTAAAAAGATGTCTTCAGTATCGTTTGTTCACACTTACCCCAAAGCATTCTGATAGGAAAATATTGAACCCACACTACCAGCAAATAATCCTTTCTCCAACAGACCGCAACCTTCTATGCAATTTTAATTCTTGGCCAAGAAGCTGTTACTCCAACACCACTGATGTCTATAGTAGTTCAGGCTTGAGGTATGGAATTTACTAAACAAGCACTGTAAACCAATGTTCCTGAAATCTAAAAACGATACAAATGAAACTTTGAAAGAAACCACTACCAAGTAATTAATAAATGACAAAATAAACATATTTTTGAAACTAGTGTTTTTGCCTAAATTTCAAACTTGTTCATAATCAAATGTGAATAGTTTTGATTTAAAGAAAAGGTTTCCTCCCATAAATGCATTCAGGATAGAACCCCATCACACTGCTAACATCAATTCCAGTTGTCAATTTTGCTATTGATAGGGAGAAATATACAATGTTCTCAATCATACACCCGCCAGACCGAACAGTCTGTGTTATCGATAACATCACAGATTTCTCACAATCAATAAAGAAAATTGAAAAACGGAAGAGAGGTTACCCAGCAAGCCTTACAAGGCAGCGTTCATTTCTGAATTTATTTATGGGACGATACCTTACCTTTAACATGAAATATTTTGCAGGAAATATTTTGAAAGGAATTTATTGCAATTGCTAAGAGTTTCATGACCAGGGATGCAAGAGTTTTGATATGGAGGATAAAAATCAATTGACAAAATTTGAGGTTTTCTTCTTATGGAGCCTTTAATCTTTAAACACCAGATTAAAAATATGGTTGTGGATTAGGAACTGCAATTTTTTATAAATAATTTTGGGACCATACCAAACTGATACAGTGGTGATTTTTCTATCATTTGAAAGATCTCCTTTGGTTCTTTTATATTCTAACCATTTTTGATTGGGCTCAATGGTGAGATTTTCATAGAAATTTAGAGTTAAACTTAGTAGTTTCCATTTTTCCCCCAAATTTCCCCAAAATTGATAATATTCAAAATAATTGAGGTATTCTTAAACATAGTTTTGTCACATTAAAGTTTGTCAGATAGATCTCAAATTTGAAACTTTTGGGCATTTTATGTTTTTTTTACCATTTTTGGTCAACTTTTTCTAAATAATCTAGCTCCAAGATTGGAAAGATTCTTCCACTGCATGGAAGACATTGGAACAATCTTTCAAATGAGCAACATTATTTATACAAAGCCCCCTCACAAACAAGCACCTAAAGGTTCAGATGCTTTTTATATGACAACATTTGAATGTGCACAATAATAAACATACATGTAATCAGATCCCAAGCTTTGTTGTTTTACAGGGGCGGCCCGCCCTGCCCCTCCGTAAACCCGCCCGGCCCCTTCGTGAACCCGCCCTGCCCCCTGGGGGTCTGCCCTGCCCCTCATGAGAAGAAAATATATATATATATTTTTTTGTTTTTGTTTTTTTAAACTTAATCAACCTCATAAATGAAATACCTTACATGGAGACAGAACACAGAATGATAGCATAGTAAGCAATTGTCCTGTTTGGCTCATAATTGGTCCCTATCAATCAGAATAGTTTCATTCTGAGGTGAGATTATAGCTAAAATCCCAGAGCTTCTTCACCATGGGATTGAGCCCCTCAAATCCATGCCGAAAAGACGCAGTGATTTGCACATACATTAATGTGCCCCTCAACAAGTCTAGCACCCTGCCTCTTTTTAAATCAAGCTGGGGGTCGAATGTAATCATAGTGCTTAAAAGTATAATGCAAAAATGGTTGCTCTGAATTTAACCTATTTCAAGATTTTGTCAGTAAGCCCTGCCTACTCATTATGTACAGACCATAACCCATTTGTGTACCACATATGACATAACTCCCTTATACCAATCATGAGATATGGTATTTGTACACATTTTGGAGCAATACACCTGAAGCCACACTCCATCATACATACAGGTAAATGATATGTTGATGACATTTATAGCATGCACAGTACATTCATAATAGGCAACAATATTATAATGGCCAGTATGACACACAATAGACATACGAAACTTGCTCATTTATCACCATTTTAAAATTAGCATGACATCACCGTCAAAAACAATAGGGCGCATCTACAGATCATGGGCTATCAGTGTACCGCATATGATAAATCCAGTGGATCGTTCTTCAACTATCATGTTTACGAGCTGGGCATCACAAACACACATGTATACATACACACATACACCATCACAGTCACTTCCCACCAACGCTATAACGAGGTCACGTGACCATGTTTTCTTCGACAGAACGTTAAGAATATCATAATTTTCGTGACACCAATCACTGGATGAGACAGTTTTTCCATCACGTGGGGTGTCACCTGACAATGCTGTAGCTGAAAAGATAGTTCGCTATCTAGTACCATTTTGCTTCCTAAGCTTAATAAACTATATACAGTAGCAGGGTTTGGCACCCACTTTTCTCAAAAGTTTAAAAAGGGCCCTTTTCAGAGAAGGAGCATGCCCTTTCAAACATTAAACAAGAACTGTCAGAAGGACAGTATGCTCAACTATTCAAGGCTAGTATAAAGAATGGGCTTATAGAGGGCAGTATATACAGAAATAGGGCTAACAGGGGCAGATGATTTCAAATTACTTGAGCTTTTCATTTGCTTCGTTAATTTTCACATCTTACTACAAGCTTCAAAATATCTTTAAAGTGTCCCAAATATTTAAAGACAAAAAATCTCAAGGTTATGACCTCACCCAGTAACTCAGAAAAAATGTAAAACCTACAGTAGCAGTCTTTATAAGTATAACACCTCTTTTAGTTCTATCACTTGTAAACAAAGACTAGTACAGTACATGACACACACACATATCTCCTGGAACTGCCCATTTATCTAGCGTACCTGTAATACAAAGCACTGCCTTACAAATATCCCCTAACATTCGCGTATCCTTAAGGTACTGCCTTACAAATAGCTTTTACACAAAATTTGCTATTCACAGTAGGTAGCATGGAAGGTAGGCCTGGGTGGTATACCGACACTCAATTAAGTTTGTTTGTTTAATGAGTGCTTAACGGCACCATGACAGCGAGGGTCAAATTATGCCTGAGAGTTTAGATCATTCCAGAGGTAGGAAGAAATGAAATTAGGACGAGTCTGAGAGAAGTACGGGGGCTAAGAGCCAGGAAGCTGGGATTGAAAGAGGAAGTACAGGAGTGTAAAAAAGGTGGTAAAAGTAGAGAGAGAGGGGGTGGAAGAGGACTAAAAATGGTTGAAGAGGGAGGCATGATGAAGGAAGAAGATACATTTTATCCATTTTTTTTTTTCTGGAAGAGCTCGGCTATGGAGTTGAAGGGAAACTCTGGGGAGATTGTACAGGGGGCAGGCAAGGAGGATGTGGTGGACAGTGAGGGAGAAATGACAACTGCAGCAGAGGGGTGGGGAGCCAGTAAGGAGGTGGGAGTCAGTGAGGTAGATATGACCTATTCTAAGGTGGGTAATGTGGACGTTGTCTGTACAAGAGAGATTCTTGATGGTGGGTTTGGTCGGGATGGTGGACTAGATGTTGTGGAGTTTGTTATCAAATTAGGAGTCTCATGAGGTTTGCAAGCAGTCACAAACAAGGGAAGCGATAAGCAGTTTGATGTCAGAATGGGTTGGGGAAAGGGGCTATTTTGAGGGCAAGTTTAGTGGCTGAATCAGCTCTGTCATTGCTGGGGATGCCAACATGGCCAACATCCAAAAGAAAAGAATATTTTTCCTGCAGAGGGAGGGGGAATCAATGGAGGAGGAGCTTGGACGTGGGGTTATCCCACTTAAGGTTGAGTAAAGAAGTATAGTAAGGACAGACTGGAGTCTGAGAAGATGGCAAAGTGGCTGAGCGGAGTCCCAGCCAAGAAGATGGATGAGTATTTGAGTAGCCTACTGAGGGTGATGTCTTGGATGACGGTAGCAGCAGCTGTCTTGGCACCTTCCTTGGAGCCATCAGTATAGATACAGTACTAACATTACGGCGAATGCACCAAGCACACAGTGATAGTTTTTACTTTTTTATGCATGTAAGAAAAACCAGTACAATAAATAGTACCGGTACTGTCTTAAGGAAAGTACCAGTACCAAATTTTCATGGTACCTCCCAAGCCTAATGGAAGGCCCAAATTTCAACCACTTGACTTATTACAAATTTGCTATTTTTTCAAAATGAAAACAAAATATTGACCAATGAATGTTCTAAATTACATGTAATCTGCAATACTTTATAGGCTTCAAAACGATTGTACAGTATGATAATCGATTCGGGATAGGCCTAATTTGTCGTGTCACTTTGCTTAAATTTTGGTAAAAATATATCACAGTTTTGGTCAACTCCAACATTTCGAGACTAACCAAAATTTTAATCACTGAGTGTTAAATATAACTATTTTCCCAGCAGGTGTATAGGCCTAAGTAAAACGTACAAATTGTGTCCGATCGTCAGCAAAATCAAAATAAGCTTTAATAGGCCTAACCACAGGTGCCAGGCTGGAAAGTTTTCCTTGCGCGCACAAAATCTGGCCCGTGCAACTTGTTCCGCGGTTTAGCACCTGGTCCGCGCACAACATGCTGACCATAGGTCTGGCCGCGCATGTGATCAACCATTGATGTTTAAACCTACATGTAACTAGGAAGAAGATGAAATAAAACGTAAAAAAAGTTACAAATCACTGAATTGAACAACTACTAACGCAAAGCCTGCATGGTTATGCAAGACCTGACAAACAATCAAACACACAGATTTCTGTGAAATCTAGCCATGGCAGAGTATCGGCTAGAAATCAAGAGTCACTTGCCCGCGCAAAATAAAAACATTCAAGTTTGGCACAGGTGTTTCTAGCATTATGACAACCTATACTCATCTATATATAGGCCCTAGGCATATATAACTACTGTATGTAGGCTACTGTAGATGAGTAGGTTGCCATAACGCTAGAAACACCTGTTGGCCTAACGTAATTATTGTCACAACCCACGTAGGCCTAGCGGAGGTATTATACTCATCCCACAGTACGGGTTGATATTGCCGTAAGAGGATGGCCAGCCATCACCAAAGCCACACATTACTAACACTGCGGACATCAGTCCGCCCGCACTACGGGGAGTAGACCTAGTCTACACCACAGGTGTTCCTAGCGTTATGGCAACCTATATACTTAATACATATATACAAAAGGTAGGTCACTTTCTAAGCGAATTTCAAACCGTATATGAAAACCCTTTTTTTTGACCACTCGCGAATCTTAATTACATTTTTTTTACTCTATATACATTTGCTGGAGACTCCCTTCTTCATTTAGCCACAGTATTTGTTAGTTTTTTTTAATTAGATGTATAAACGATTAATTTTCTACTCCATTACCGTCACGACAGTGTAATGCCCATCAATTTGCTGCAAACTAAAGAAACGTTGCGATGACGTCATGAAGAAGCAGCACTTCAATTGGTTTGCAGCATATTGTTGGGCTTTTACACTGTCATGACTGTAATGTCGGTAGAAAATACAGCGTTTGTACATCTCATCAGAAAAAGGTAAAAAATACTGTGCCTTATAAATGAAGAAGGTAGGCTCCAGCAAATGTGAGTCGAGTCAAAAAATGTAATTAAGATTCGTGAGTGGTCAAAAAAAGGAATTTTCTTATACGGTTTACAAGTCGCGTTAGAAAGTGACATACTTTTTTAAAATATGTATTTAAGTATATAGCCTAGGTTGCCATAACGCTAGAAACACCTGTGGTCTACACGTATGTTATCACTGGGACATTTTGTTTTGTGTACGTCATGCCGTAGGCCTAAATCAGAAATGACAGCAACCAGTAAACGTCAGCCAACAAGAAAAAACATATCAGTGGGAAAGTAAAAGGCCTGGAACGGGGTATAACTAACGGTAGGCCTTACAAACTTAGTAGTGCGCCTAGCCCACAGGTGTTTCTAGCATTATGACAACTAACTTATATCAGTTTGTTTGTTTGATGATGGCTTAACGGCACCACAACAACTAAGGTCAAATTGTGCCTGAGAGGTCAGATCATTCTAGAGGTAGGAAGTAAAGGAAACAGGGGGAGAATGAGAGAAATTTAGGGACAAAAAGTCAGAGAGCTGTGATCGTGAGGGGAGGTGCATGGTTGAAACAAAAACAAAGTAGAGAGGGGGTGGAAAAGGAGAATTAAATATGGTCGTAGAGGGAGGCATGATGAAGGAAGGAGATAATTTCATCTGGAGGATTTTTCTGGAAGAACTCAGCAATTGAGTTGTAGGGAGCGAGGGAAGCTCTGGGAAGGTTGTACAGGGGGCAAGCAAGGTGAACGTGATAGATTGTGAGGGTGCAATGGCAATTGTTGCAGAGGGATTGAGGGGAGCCAATAAGGAGGTGGGAGTGGGTGAGATGAGTGTGACCAATTCTAAGACAGGTAATATGAACGTTGTCAATACGAGAGAGGTTGTTGATGGTGGCTTTGATCGGAATTGTGGGCTGGATGACATGGAGTTTGTTATCAATTTGGGACTTCCATGAGGTTTGCCAGCGGTCCCGAACAAGAGAAGCGATAAGCAGTTTGATGTCAGAGAGGGCTTTGGGAAAATGGGCAGGGAGGAGGGTGAGGGCAAGCTTAGCGGCAGCCCTGTCATTACCCAGGATGCCAACATGGCTGGGTATCCAGAAGAAAAGAATATTTTCCTGCAGAGGGTGGGAGAAAGGAGTTTGCGGAGGAGGAGGTGGCATGTGAGGTTATCCCATTTAAGCTTGAGTAAAGAAGTAAGAACAGTCTTTGAGTCGGAGAAAATAACAAAGTGGCTGAGCGGGGAGTACTCAATAAAGTTGAGGGCAAGGAGAATGGCCTTAGCCTCGGCTGAAAAGATGGATGAGTAGTCGGGAAGTCTTGGCTGAACGCAGCAGCAGCTGTCTTGTTGCCCTCCTTGGACCCATCAGTATAGATGGAGGTGTAATTTGAGAGTTGGTCTTTGACTTGGCTGTGGAGATTAATGAAGAGGTTAGGATGGGTTTGAGCTTTGTGATGAGTGGAGAGGCCCAAGTGGACAAAAGGGAGGGGGGTGGCCCAAGGCGGAAAAGTGGGCCAGGAGAAGGTGCCGAGAGTGGTGGGGTTGATGCCGAGATAGAAGAGGTCTGATTTAATGCGTAAGCTGAAGGGAGGGGATAGGGTTTTAGTCCTATCAAAGAGGGTGGAGAAATTGGGGTACCTAATGAGGTTGTAAACAGGGTTCTGGGTGTTGGTGAGGACCCTAAAAGCATAGGATAGGCTAAGCTTTCTACATCTAAGTAGAGAGGGGACTTCTTTGGCTTCAACTTGAAGGCTGGTGATTGGGGAGGTCCTGTAAGCACCTAGACAAAGCCTGAGGGCTTTAATTTGGATGGTGTTGATGTGGTTGAGGTATGAGTTGTGAGCAACACAGTAGACAATATTGCCATAGTCAAGCTTGGCACGAATGGTGAGCCTGAAAATTTTGAGGAGAGCAAAGCGGTTCGCACCCCAAGTGGTGTTGGAGAGGAGTCTGAGGTTGTTGAGGGAGCTGTTGCATTTTAGTTTCAGGTTGGTGATGTGTTGCTTGTAGGTAAGCTTAGGGTCTAGAGTTAGACCCAGAAACTTTGTGTGTTCAACTTTTGGGATGCGATTACCATTGAGCACAAAGTTCCGGTTGGGGTGGAGGTTGTTAAAATGACAAAAGTGCATGCAGACTGTCTTGTTTTTGGAGAATTTCAAACCGTTTTTGTTGCTCCAGTCTTGCAGCAGGTCCAGACTTTCAACAATAGGAAAGCTCGGGGAGGAGTAGAAGATGGTGAAGTCATCCACATATAAGGTACGTTTGATGTTGGGGCCAAGGTTATCCGCGATGTCATTGGTGCTCAGGTTGAAGAGAGTGGGAGAGAGGATGCTGCCTTGGGGGACGCCCTTTTCTTGGGGGTACAGGTTGGAGAGGGTGTGGCCAATACGAACTTGGAACCGCCTGGATGAGAGGAAGTTTTGAATAAAGATGGGGAGATGGCCTCTAAAGGCCGATGGTGTGAAGTTTGCGGGTAATGCCGTATTTCCAAGTAGTGTCGAAAGCTTTCTCAAGGTCAAAAAATATGGCAATGAGGTGACTTGTATCAGATATACTCAATTATCAATAGTACATGGCCTAGGTTGCCAAAACGCCGTCGCTAGGAACAATTGTGGCCTAACCTAGCCTACGGCCTGAATAAATTGTTATCAACCCTAACGTTAGCACAGTATTAAACGTTAGAAGTAGCTAATTAAAGTTCATTAACAATTGGTAATCGTAAAAATGTTGTCCAACTTTGCTAAGGTGGGTAACAACTAACATTAGGCCGGGGTGGTTGAAATTCGGGTCACTCACCATACTGCAATTAAGGCCTTACGAATAGTCACGTCGTTCATGCTAATCCGTGCGAACAAGCAAACTCACATCAACACTGAACTGAAAGTTTAAACTCGACATAATCATGAAATGTAAACCACCCAAAAATACTTACGAGTTCTGAGTTCGATAGCGTCTGCTTCTTTTAAGTCTTATTGACTACGTTAAAAGAGAAGAGATGAAAATTCATAGATAAAAAAAAACATAATTATAACGAAGATATGAAATTTATAATCAAACCGCTTAGTTTTGAAAGGGCGTACACAACTATTACAGATGTCAAGTACGCTGTGACTATTGTATCGTGGTATCACATTGCTGAGCAGCTGTATCGGTAAACTCTCCACTGCTATATTAAATGATAAGTTAACAAGGTTCTTAGATAGTATTGGTACCATGTGTAAAAATAAAGCAGGTTTTCGGAAAAATTATTCGCCATTACACCATACTTTTAAACTTCATTGTATTATTGATATCTATCTCAAGCAAAGAAAAATATTATACTGTGCCTTCATAGACTACAGAAAAGCATTTGATATAATTAACAGATCAGCACTCTGGTCAAAGCTAATTGCCAACGGTTTGAATAATAAAATTGTTACTGTCAATTATAATCTGTATTTGGAAGCTAAATCTTGTATTAAGTACAAGAATTTATTATCTTCCTTCTTCAGTTGCAATATTCGTGTCCGTCAAGGAGAAAATTTATTTCCTTTATCATTCTAAATTTTCTCAATGATTTAGAATAATCCATGAGGAAAAGTAATGTCACCGGATTAAACTTTATTAATTCTGAAACAATTAAGCATTTGAGTACTGATGATACTGAGGTGCGGTTAAGACTTTATGTTCTGCTTTATGCTGATAACACAGTTATTTTATCTGAAAGTGTTACTGATCTGCAGAATGCTCTCAATGCTATGCATGATTATTGTAAAACTTGGTAACTGTCTGTCAATCCTATTAAAACTAAAATTGTTATTTTTCCAGAGCTAAAAATAGAATCAAGCCTTCATTCCACTTTGGTAGTGACAAAATTGATGTGTGTGTGATGTGATGACTTTACCTGTTTGGGAGTTGTTTTCAATTTTAATGGCAATTTAAAAAAAGCCATCAGCAAACAAGTGTCCCAAGCAAGACACGCTATGTTTGCCCTCCTATCCAAAGCAGCTAAACTACATCTTCCCATTGATGTTACATGCAATTTTTTTGATAAGCTTGTCCTACCTATCCTCCGTTATGGTTGTGAGGTATGGGGCATTGAGAAAATTGATCATGTTGAAAAAAAATTATAACAACTTTCTTAGAAGGCTTCTTATGGTTAATAAGCTAAAATTAAAAAGACTAATTAACTTCTGGAGTAGACTTGCTACTGGCATCCAATCAAAATTTTCACACAGGCGTTATAGTTTAATGAAAACCATGGCTGAATCTTTAACCAACGATTATGAATCGTTGTAGATATGCAAAGTTAAAGAAATTTTAGATCGTTGTGGTTTTTATTTTTATTTGGCAGGTACATGGTAATTACAATTCAAATTGTTAAGAAACACCCTTAATTGTCGCCTACAGGATTAGACCTTCAGAACTGGTCAAGTGATGTGAACAGCAATAGTCTTTGTTACAATAACATAATTTTAAAACAAAATTTAAATTTTGAACGTTATCTACTACAGTTAAATCACAATAACAGATTATCCATGACGAAATTCAGATGTGGAAATGTTAAATTGCCAAGTAACCAGAAAAACTTTCACCATGGCGACAATGATAAAACATGCAACCTATGTCAAAATGATATATTAGGTGATGAATTCCATTATTTGTTTGTCTGTAATTATTTCAAGACTTAAAGAACCAAATATCTTAACAGTTACTTCTACAAATGTCCAAATACAATTAAAATGTATGAATTATTTAGCTCATCTGATAACTGTGCGCTCTCAAAGCTATGCAAACTTGATAAAAGTGATTATGGATAACGTTTTGTGAATTTCATCCGTCCATTGACTTCATTCCTTACAGGTTTTTTTTGTTTACTTACAATTTACTTGCTACCTTTCTAAATAGTAACATTGCAGATCCTTCCATTCATCATAACTGTAGACATCAAATCACTCCCAAAACGGACTTTACTTGCATCAAATATGCTCGTAACGCTTATTTTCCTTATGTTGATTACTGAATGAAAAACTGTACTTTACACGAACTTACAGTTTTTGCAGATGGTGGAAGGAAAATCTTTTCAAGATTGATGAAAACTCCACTGTTTGAATGGCAATCGACAGAATCTTCAACCGGGTGTCTTTTTATGACGTCATAGCAGAGTAGACGCTTTTAGAACAATGACGTAATTTTTTTTTATTATTCTCGTAATATTGAACAATGACAGAATGAACACTGCGCGGCTTGTAAACACACGTGGGTCCGTGGTCAATTGCGAGACGACTACGGGAGGTGTAGGCTGAATTTAGTGAATTAGTGTAAAACGGAACTAATTATTCTCAATATTGAAAGCGCTGATGAAAGAGTCAAGTTCGGGGTCCTTTTTGTACCAAAATGTTATAGATTTGGGATATTTTGTGATGTTTTTTAAAAAGTACCATCTAATATCTCTCGGATGATGGTACCTTCGATAGGGGGTCACCAGCGGTTTTGGACTTTTTTTATTTTTAGGCCGATGTGAAGAGGTGTTGTACATAAGGACATTTTAATAACTTCATTGACGCCGTCAGTGTCCCCCTCCCTTAACTCACTATAATAATTGTCCTCCCCCTTCCCATTCAATATTGGCTATTGGTACTGTTTTTCCTGGAAATTTACGTTAAGAAAGGAATACATTTAACATTGAAAGGGGGTTACAATTCTCGGAAAAATATTAAAGAAACATGGCACTATAACATATGAAGTTCTCAAAAAGTTGAAGTGTTCCAGCCGTTTTGTCCAAAATTGTAGGCCTAGGCCTACTCTTAATAAAAAATATATCCCATAATATTTCCTTCAACTTATGATGATCTGCAAGAATTTAAACTGCAGTCATAAATGCTAAATTAACCCTGTCAACGGTAGGTAAGGAAGTTTTGGCATTATACGGAACCCCCCACCCAAATCCTATCACGGACCCGCCCCTTCTGAATCCCAAATCCTATCAGCCCCCTCCACCAAATCAGCCCCCTCACCCAAATCACAAACCCCAAATCACGAAGTACCCTAAATACCCAAACCATATGTCACTGACCCCCATTCACCGCCACCCCGTGGGTCGGGGACTAATTATTAAGTATAGGAGCTAATTATTTAGTATAGCCTAATCTTAGACCCCAAATAGTCTGGGCCATTTTACTTCCATTCAAGAACTTGGAAGTTCCAAGCACTTGTATGACACCTGATGAAATCACTCCACCTATTCAGTGCTGTCATGCAAAATTAATGACACACTATCCATTTAATAGTACCTCAGACTCCATAACAAACGCTATTTAGAATTAGCTATCAGTCATAGTTGTATAGTAAGCTTGCTGCCTATGGATACAACTAACTGGTCAACGCTAGTGTTACTGCTGTTAACGTGCGTGGGACGCGGGAAACAAACATTTAGATATTAACAAAGTAAAAAGTTTTAGGATATCCCACCGGAAATTTACAAAAACTTTATTCAGGTGATGTATCACATGACGGTGTGCGCAGAATCATCGTGGCGTTTGCGTTATAATTTGCGACTTCAGTATGACATCACTCTGTGTAAGCTGCCGTAACGAGAAATGACTTAAAAAAGCCTAAGGAAAAAAGACGTCAAAATGACGTCATAAAAAGAAACCCGTCAATTGCATCCTTCATTCAGATGTGATTGTTGATGTAGGTCTGCAATTGTCAGAATTTTGCTTTAGAAGACCTCCTAGAATGTGTAAGTGTTCAAAATTTTATCCTCATTGATACCGGGACTTTAAACTTTTCTTGCCTGCAGTAACTACTCTTCTAAATTTCTAACAATTTTTTTTCAAAGCTCCATATTTTGGTAGAAATATTAAGTGGTAGAGTTGATACCAGTTTTGCGACTTTTCTTTACAATATCTGATGTTTGTTAAAACGCTCACGCGTCTTGATGGTCTTAGCGTTACACAACACAGTTAGACTTGCTGTTAATTCATTTCTTTGTTTTTACACCATAGGTGTGAGAAATCATTTTGCTTGTATTCATTTAGGCCCTGGGCCTATTTTTCTTTTCAAAAGAAAAATGAGAAACAGGTGGGTCTGTCGACTGAGCATACGACTGAGATGCTGAGGCCACACTGGAAAGTTTGTTTCCTCCACGCCAAAGATTTACGCGTTGCGAAGATTTACACCTCTCTGCCCTTCTTGCAATACTGATCTCTTGATCAAGCATATCCTCTTAACCTGTCCCTTAGGCCCTATACCTGAACTCCAGATCTCTCTTTGCCCAAAATGATTTACGCCAGAATTTTTGAAAACTTAGCAATTTACGCCAGTTTGTTTATACCATTATCATTCTAATGTTTTTATGTTTTTTATAAATCTGAGAGAAAAGCACACCAAATTACATCAAACTCTTTAAGCTCCATGCTGGAGGTTTTGGTGTAACATAGCCTACATTCTTTCCAGACTGGGCTGAAGGTTCCAAATTCGAGTAGGCCTACCACACGTCATGACAGTTTATTTGTTTCTTTGTTCATGATCCTCTTTTTGTGAAGTATAAATGCCAAGTTATAGCAGATGCTGGCTTCAGCAACTGCCAGTTTTAGGTCTATGATTTGGGATTGCAGAATAACCAGAGATTTTTCAACAGATATGCAGAATGATACACTGGCATCAAGTGCAGAGGTTTTTCTTCTGCATCACACCTTTCCCCCATGCAACCATTGGGAAAGTGGTCAAATTAAGATCAGATGATGCTCACAGTCCATCAGACGATAGTATGGTTCCTCACTCCCTGCCAGGTTCTCTGATTCATTCTCAAAAATAGCCGAGTAAAAACATCCACTTCTTGCCAGGTTGGAAATTGATGTTCATTCATTCCAACCTTCGGTAACTGGTTCTTTCGACCACTTTATGTCAAAAGTTAAAGTCAAAAGTTAAAGGATGAGACTCAGGGCCGACATAAATAAATTTCACAACAATACAATTTTTGTTCTTCTTTCTTTGGTTAGATTGTCGGTCTCTCCTTTCTCACCCACTCCTACCTCCTCACTGGCTCTCCTATACCATTCTGCCTTACTTACATGTACAACACTGATCTCTCGATTAAGCATATCCTCTTAACCTGTCCCTTAGGCCCTATACCTAAACTCTAGATCTCTTCTCTCCTCCTCCACTTCCATTTGAGATCTTTTCAAGAACAATCCCTCCTCCAACATCATCACCTTTCTCTGCAATAGCAACTTATTCCACCTGATCTAATCCTTACCAACACTCTCCCCTTTTCTATCCTACCATCTTATCCTTCCTCCCCTTTTCTTACCTCTATTCGCTCCTTGATTATTCATACTGTCCTAACTCTTGCACCTTAGATTTCTAACACCCTCTTGGCACATTTGACTCTAACTCTCACAGTGCCATTAAACATCAACAAATAACAACAACCTACAGATAAGAAGTTAAGGTACCATACAAATATTATGAAGAATTACTTCAAATTCAAGCAAAGTTCATTAATTTACATTGTTTTCTTAAAATGTCGGAAATTGGATCTCTTGAAAATAGGACCTAAGTTTCTGAAAAAAATTAGTTTGCTTTTAACTGCAAAACATCTCATTTCTTTAACCCTTACTCTACCAGCACTTTTTTGAAAATGCGCTCGGGAGGCGGGGCCAAAGATGGGGCACCCAAAGCAGCGACAATATCGCCGTGTGGTAGAGTAAGGGTTAACAGCAGGAACTTATATATACTGTACACTGTATTATTTCTGTACAGTAGAGGACCCAAAATTTGTGGAATTTTATTCCCTTTTAGCTTGACTATTCAAAGAATAGTGAGTGCTATTCTACTATACCCCTGGCATTGGCATTGAGGTCCGATTAAAGCTTTTGCAGGAGTTTTTTTGTTTGGTTGAAGCATGAAGGTAGAATGACCTTCATGGATAAAGTGTGTGATTAAAGTTTTTGGAGCAGTCTGCTTGTTATGATAATAACATTCCTGACATGAATAGCATTCTCGCATGCAAGAAAATTATAACAAAAGAGCTCTTTGCCTCAAAAGAATTCAAAATTATGTTATGGAGGAGTTTCTTTGTTTGAATAAAGCTTTTGGTAGTGTTTGTTTGTTATTATAATGACATTCGTGACAATATTTTGCTTACATTAAAGAAAATTCTAAGAAAAGAGCTCCTCATCTCAAAAGATGATAGGTGTCTTGGGTATGAAAAGAAATGTGTACAATATGTTTGAAAGAGAGGAAGCGTGAAAGACTGCTCGACACATATTTTCTTAAATTGGAAGTGGGATTACAAACCAGGATTTAGGTCTAGGAATGTTTAGGTTTGGGTACGGTAGGGGGATGGGGTGGGTAGAGGTGGGGGATACATTAGGGCTAAAATATATAATGATAACTTAACAGGCAAAATTTTGTCCACTTTTAACAATGGTTTAACCCTTAAACAACCAGCGTGTTCAAAACGTGACTAATTTTTTAGAACTTTTTTTTCTCAAAATTAATTTTCACAAAATTAATTTTCACAACGTCCCTTTCATTATTTATCACTACAAGTTTGGTTTATATGGAATGCTAAGATAATAAACTTTTAAATAAAAAAGTCAAAATAAAGAAAATATCGACATGAATATGCAAATTTTAGGCAAAATTAGGTCAATTTTTTTGAGCTTGTATTTTTTCTTGTGAATAATGAAAATGGAGGATTTTTTTTACATATTTAGATTGTTTGTGAAATTTCCTTTTCATTGATACCAGTCTAATTTTTTTTCTTTCTCAAAGCATAACATGCAAAAGCAATGAAAATAACACAAAAAAATCACCACTGTAATTACTCGAAAAACAAAGCCATGTATCTGGCTCGGTTTTTAAACCCGGGTTGTTCACGTTGCATTTTTAAACACTAACCGCTACACTAGACTACATTTGTTTAAGTGTGTGGATTTGTTTTAATACTTGAATTTCAGTATGAATAAAGAGGGGGTAGTTTCTCTTTTTAATTTCAATTGAAAATGTGTGGAATTCCCATTCCGACGATATCTTTTGCATTGGGCAGTTGTATTATGATACGGAACTACTTTTTTTTTTCCTTCAAAAATTAAGTCTCAAAAAGGCTAAAAATGATGAAATTTTGCACAAAGTATGCCAAAAAAGATATTAATGATAGGGGCAGTCAAAATTGGATGCATTAATGTCTTTGACAGCAAGGTCTGGAAGTATGGCAGGTAAGTTTTTGAGAATTTGTTTTTCTTTTTACCTATTTTTAAGTGAGTTTTACTCAAAAATATAACCCTCATGAAAAATATTAAAATGTTGAAAGAACTATTTGAGCTCTTTCAGATGATACCAGGATCACTACTGTGGGCCTTTTTGATGTAGCAAAATAAGTTTTTGAAAAGTGTATGTCCAATCGGTTGTGTCATGACCAAGTGATCATTTAAGGGTTAAGATGAATAGAGGGTAATTGGTAAGTACAAATGACTAATAACTTGATTGCATCATGCCTCGTGGATGCTTTGTAATATTTTAATCTTTCATTGACAAAGGCAAGTCAGTCATAAGAGTCAGTCAGAGTGCTTTCATATGTTTTGTGAGTTACTGGTGTGGTAACTTTGAGCTTTTTTGTCTTAAAATATCTTGTACAAGTCCAAAAATTTTGAGACTTGGTAGTAAAATGTTGTGAAAATCTCAGACAAAGGAAAAGGTAAGTGCATCCTACATGTACAAAGCTCAGTAAATTGAAATTAACTGCCCCTTCTAGCCTGCATATATGTCCCTTAATTAGCCTTTTCTTTATGCTACAGCAGACCCTTAGCTTGATTTAAAAAGGGGCAGGGTGCTAGACTTGTTGAGAGGCACATGAATGCATGCATGAAGTGCTGGGTATTTTCAGCGGAGGGTGGGCTGGCCACCTATCTGAAAGAGCAAAGCTAGAGGACTGGCTACAGTAGCCTGGAAAAGTTGAGCATGCTGTCCTTCCCAAAGTTTTAGTTGTAATATTTAGTCTGTACTGTAACATTGAAGGTACTTGCTGGTCCTATTCTGATCATAAAAATCTTTCTTTATCCACAGACAGGAGGGAGTCATGTGGACAGCAGGTGATCGTTGCTTAGCTCCCTATTCAGGAGATGGGGAATTGTATGAGGCCACCATTTGTTGCATTAAGAAATCTCGAAAACAAGCAGAAGTCAAGTTTGATGATTATTCGTCAGATGAAAATGAAATTATTTCTGTTTCATTGCTGAAATCACCAGGAAATAAAGATGGTATTTTTCTAATCATATATAAATCAAAGTGATAGAGGACATTAAGTGGGATTTAATAATATCAATTAATTAATTGAACATGATGAAAAGTAAGGTCGTAAAATTTTTGCGAAGAAGATAGGTTCAATAAGTAGTGTAGAAAAGGCTTTTATAAAAACTAAAAGTAGCTTTTTAGCAACATATTCAACAGAAGTCTTCTTGTCCTAGAGGAATATTCCAGTTGAAACTAGAATTTAGCACCCTGTAGAGCACATAGCTTGGCCCTCAGTTCATTCCCCATCCACAATATAATCTACAGGTTTCAGAAATCTTAGGCCCACCAAAACAAACTCTTTCTCACTTTTAATCTGTATTTCCATTTGCATTCTAAACACTTCAGCATCTACCCACTGATTGATTTCATTGTTTTCAGTTTTATTCAAGCTAAGCATTTATTGCTGGAGTTCCAATCAGGCAAAGAGTCACATTCCATCATCTTCCTTTCATGCAAAAAGCAAATTGTTTTGATTTTCTATGGTAACAGAAACACTTTAGTTTAGTTTCTTTGAGTCCATAAAATTGATTGTTTGGATATTCTTTCAGTGCATGAATTCATTGTTCAGCGCATCCAGTGGAAAGATTCAACCTAGTCTTGACAGATTTCACCCTACAACATACTGTACCAGCGCCTCCATTTCTGCCTGTTCCCATACTTCAATATGTCTCCAAATTTTAATCACTTCTTTCTTAAGTGATAACAAAACCAAACACCAAATAATAATACAAATCCAATCATCAGTTCTTGGGATGATAAAGAAACAAACATCCAGAGGCGACTTCTGTCGAACTTCGTTGGCAGAGATAACTAGATGGCAAGGGCGGATCCAGTGAAGGAGGAAGGGGGGGGGGGGGGTTCTGGGAGTCCAGACCCTCTCCCTCCCGTTTTGGAATTTTAACAAAACTAATGTATAACACTAAAACCATATATTTTCACTGCACCTAACTGTTAGCAGTGTTACACTTTGTTGAACAATGTAATTAATATGTCCTTTCTACTTTTCTGCGGATTGATATTCGTTCAATATCCATATGTTCATTGCAGCTATCAACTTTGTTATTTTTCTTATGGTGGCTTAAAATTAGCTTAGCAATTAAATCATTTTTTGAAAAATACAGGGGTATCGTCCCCTCGACCCCATATGCGAACTGCGTTTACATCATTAGCTTTAAAATAAAATCTTCTCCAAAACAGAATGATCTATTTGCAAGATGACTTTTAATAATCTTGATTCAGGGGACCTCGTCCCCGCTGTGGACTCCTTTTGAAGATTGATACAATTTATTATCCCCATAAATTCGGTGAAATTTAAAATTCTCTTAAATTCGGTTTCCTCATTCTTAATGGAAAAAATTATTTTCTTCAAATTTGAAAATGGGAAACAGGAATATTATGCCTAATGGGACGGGCAGACGGTACGAAATGGATGAATTTTCAGGACCAGGTCTGATCAGACTGTTAGGTCAGGATCAGTTATAAAAACTTTTTATGACAAATATTTTATGTCAAATTTTCATTGAAAGCATTTGAATAGTAGGCTAGAAGAAAATTTCTGAAAATTGAAGAAATTGCCTAAAAATGAAGAAAATTCAATAACATTGCCTGAAAATCGAAGAATTTTACCCGAAAATTGAAGAAAATTTGCTATTAAGTGATGTTTTTGTTCAACCTTGTAGGCTTTGAGGATTTTGGCCTAAAAAGCTATTGCAAAAGATATTCATCATGTTTCTGAAAATGAAACAAATTTCACAAAAATTGAAGAGAATCGCCCAAAAATAAAAGAAATTAGAAAATTGAAGAAAGCGAAATTGAACATTTGTTTATTACGCATGTTATTACGCTATGAACAAAGCCATCACCAAATTTGGGGCGATATTTGACTTGATCTTTTAGAGTTTAATTAACTGTAACATAGTGTATGCCATGTACCGGTACGTATATCCCACTATTTACATTTATATACGGAATACCGCTATGAAGAAAGCCACCACCAAATTTGGGGCGATATTTAACTTAATCTTTTACAGTTTATTTAACTATATCATAGTGTATGCCATGTACCGGTACGTATATCCCACTATTTACATTTATATACGGAATACCGCTATGAAGAAAGCCATCACCAAATTTGGGGCGATATTTAACTTAATCTTTTACAGTTTATTTAACTATAACATAGTGTATGCCATGTACCGGTATGTTTATCCCACTATTTACATTTATATACGGAATACCCCCTCCCTCCCCCTACTCTCCTCTTCTACTGAATACACTGAGCCTTCCTCCACTTTATCGTAGAAAACAAACCTACAGGATTTTCTATTTCTGAATTAATTTTCGGAAGTTGTCCTAATGTTATAGTTATGTACAGCCTAATTATTTTTTTTCCTCAAAATAGACCATTCTTCTAAAGACCATTCTCTTGAATTTATATACTGGGTAGGCCTATATGGTACCTGTAAAGTTATCTTATGATACCTATTAAGCATTCCAAGTACAAAATGTTATTATTTTCCAAAAAGTTCATTGAAAATATCATTAGTAAAAGCACTGCTTAAAAATTTGTCCTGCAGTTTTGAAGCAACAAATTAACCACATCATTTCACAAGATTAACTTTGCATCATAACATTGAGGTATAAATAGGTCTATGCTCAATAGTTCATTTCACCTTTCCCCAGCAGCAAAGACAAACAATGCCAGCATTGATACAGTTACTACTTATATTACAAAGGGTTGCCATTATATTCGGATGTGTGTCACTAAAAATACTATGTAACACCAGTGGGAGTAGTTGTTATCTTGAAGGAGCCTTGGAGAGGTGAAACTGTATACAGTTTTGTGGTTTGGGAAACAAAGAAATATATAACTTTTACTCGGACCGGCCCTTCTCCATTTGAGGGCCAGTTGAGATGTTCCTGGTTTTATTAGGCAAAGCCATTGCTAATGTTTGGGCAGAAAACAATACGTTCTAAGTGCATGAATCTCACCATTAAATTTAGGGCCATTTTCATGAATTGACTTCGGACCCCCTCCCCCTTGTTGAAAATCCTGGATCTGCTCTTGGATGGGATTCGCAATGTTAACTGGGATGATTTCCAACTGGGATAAACTGATTACAACTCGGATTGAATATTCCCAACTTGGATGAACTGGTCCCAACTTGGAAAAATCCCAACTGAAATTTTCTGTGGAAGTATTTTATTGAAATCCTCAGTTTTCAAAGAGTACAATTAGTGAGTACCCCTAAAAAGAGATAGACAAACATCTTTTGAAAGGCTGCCATATTATGGGCAATATAAAGCCGAACACATGCACATTTTGGTGCATGTATAAAGAAATAACTTGACTCTAAAAGAATTTGACTGAAGTTCCTTGCAGAAAAATTTCTTTCCATTGGACTGTTTTGTCATGCACCAAAACTTGAAAATAATATTACCTGAAAGTGAGAGGTGGAAAAGGAGGAAGGGGGGGGAATGGCTTATTATTCAAAAAGTGGAGGGACTAGAGGCAACTGTTCCCAAAATGTACTGATTTTTAAAAATTCTACTAAAAAGTGGGGCAGGGGAGGGGAACATGCCCTACAATTACATCCCTCAGTATTTACTACTTTCTGACTTTGACTTTGAATATTGTATTAATATACTGTTTTCATTATTCCAGAAAATTCAACATCAAAAGTTGATCATTCATCTGATTCTGGGTTTGTTAGCCCATTACGGTACATGAACGAAGGAGACAGGCTAAGGTAAGTTCTATGTATTATAGAAATTTTGTCATTATTGAAATAGCAAAATCAAATTTGTCATTTACCTAAATTCTGAATTTTTGCTATTTTCCTTACATATAATCTTTTAATTCAGAATTTAAAGGATAAGTTCAGAGGTCAAGCAAGTCTATCTGACATGGAAGAGGGCTTCAAAAGAAACAAAACACTGAAGAAAGCATTCAAAAATCTTATTCCATTAAGGAGATATCTAAGTTTAAATTTTGGTATCATTGTATAGAAACGGCTGAATTCAGACTAGTTGTGATGTCATAGCCTCAGATTCTTCAAAGTTTTTATGTATTCTATCATATTTTTTCCTGTGATTTTGTGGCTTAAAAACCATGGGCTATGTCAAAAAAGTAGTAAAACTGAATCTAGGAATGGTATTTTTAATATACCACTTAATGAAAATTTGAGGAAAGATAATCTAAATAGTGAAAAATTTAAATCAACTTTCTTTAAAACACATTAACAATTGTTAGGAATGTAAGGATGAAAAAATATGCCAACTTTTCATAATAGAATTACTACACCAGTCATTTCTACACAGATAAAACAGAGCTTTAAACTTGAATATCTCATCAACGGAATAAGATTTTTGAATGCTTTCTAAACAATTTTGTTTCTATCGAAGTCCTCTTTGATATAAGATGAACATGTTTGACCACTGAACTAAAGCATTAAAATGTACTGTCAGTATTCATTGTGATCCAAATTCATCAGAACCCCAGTGTTGAAACCCTGCTCAGGAAATTTAAAATTGTAAAATTGTATCCATCAGTGGAAACGTTGTAAGATCATTAGTGGAAAAAATGAAAAATATTGAATGTAACTTGCATATGTCTCAAATTTGGTCCCTTCCAAACCAGCTCATGTTGTGTACATCTCCTTCATTCCCCAACCGCCGTTTTTGGCCATTTTCGGTGGTTCGGTAAAAAAACACTGGACCACCATTCACCTTTAATGTCAGTCATACACGGTAGATATAAATATTGTGTGGATGAATTGTTTACAGAATCAATTAATCTCTGAACAATAAGTTGATCTGGTATATAAAATGTGTTCTCATAGCAAGGTGGAAAGTGGGGATACTATCTGCATGATTTTTAAGCATATGTACACGATATGCTAGCCGTCTGCCCCCCTGGGAATCACACAAGGTTGGTAGTCTGTTCCAAGCGCAAAAAGCTAAATTAGTTTGAGAAAAAAATCCAAATTCAATTTAATTGATTTGTTTTTTCAGTTCACATTATATACATCAAAGCAATCAATTTACAAAGTACTGTGTAACAAGATTGTAACAATTAAAATTATAAAGAACAACAATTTTTAAAAATTATGATCAAAAGGTATGGTGTTAAAAGAAGTACTCTAAAAATATCCTAAGAAAAAGAAAATGTAATGTAATGTAATATAATCCTAAATAGAGCTACACCCCACCTACCCCACCCCTCTGATTGTAGGATGGAGTGGGGTGTAGCTATACTTAGGATTATGTTATATTATTGTAATTACTTTTTCTTTTTCAAATTAAGCTTAGAAAAAATCCAAACTGTAATCAAGACAAGAAAATTCAAAATTTTGAAAGGGAAGTGCCACTTGCTGGTGCTACTTGCTGGTGCCACTTGCTGGTGCCACTTGCTGGTGCCACTTGCTGGTGCCACTTGCTGGTGCTACTTGCTGGTGCTACTTGCTGGTGCCACTTGCAGGTGCCACTTGCAGGTGCCACTTGCTGGTGCCACTTGCAGGTGCCACTTGCAGGTGCCACTTGCTGGTGCCACTTGCAGGTGCCACTTGCTGGTGCCACTTGCAGGTGCCACTTGCTGGTGCCACTTGCTGGGGCCACTTCCTGGTGCCACTTGCTGGTGCCACTTGCTGGTGCCACTTGCTGGTGCCACTTGCAGGTGTCACTTGCTGGTGCCACTTGCTGGTGCCACTTGCAGGTGCCACTTGCTGGTGCCACTTGCTGGTGCCACTTGCAGGTGCCACTTGCAGGTGCCACTTGCTGGTGCAGGTGCCACTTGCTGGTGCCACTTGCAGGCGCCACTTGCAGGTGCCACTTGCTGGTGCCACTTCCTGGTGCCACTTGCAGGTGCCACTTGCTGGTGCTGGTGCCACTTGCTGGTGTCACTTGCTGGCGCAAGGGTTTTTGTGGGAGGGGTAAATTGTACTGATAAGTTATAAATGTTTTTATGATTTCAGGGAAACATGCAAAATTTCACATGGTCAGAACGTCATCAGCAAATTATTTTTTTTACTTTTTATTCTCCATCAATGCCTTTGAGAAAAGAATAGAATTCAACCAAACTAATACATTTTACAGCCAAACAAGTAGAATACAGCCAAACTAATACATTTTACAGCCAAACAAGTAGAATACAGCCAAACTAATACATTTTACAGCCAAACAAGTAGAATACAGCCAAACTAATACATTTTACAGCCAAACAAGTAGAATACAGCCAAACAAGTAGAATACAGCCAAACAAGTAGAATACAGCCAAACTATTACATTTTACAGCCAAACAAGTAGAATACAGCCAAACTAATACATTTTACAGCCAAACAAGTAGAATACAGCCAAACAAGTAGAATACAGCTAAACAAGTAGAATACAGCCAAACTAATACAATTTACAGCCAAACAAGTAGAATACAGCCAAACAAGTAGAATACAGCCAAACAAGTAGAATACAGCCAAACAAGTAGAATACAGCCAAACTAGTAAAATACAGCCAAACTAGTAAAATACAGCCAAACTAATACATTTTACAGCCAAACAAGTAGAATACAGCCAAACTAATACACTTTACAGCCAAACAAGTAGAATACAGCCAAACTAATACACTTTACAGCTAAACAAGTAGAATACAGCCAAACTAAAACATTTTACAGCCAAACAAGTAGAATACAGCCAAAAAAGTAGAATACAGCTAAACAAGTAGAATACAGCCAAACTAATACATTTTACAGCCAAACAAGTAGAATACAGCCAAACTAATACATTTTACAGCCAAACAAGTACAGAAACAATACATTTTACAGCCAAACAAACTAATACATTTTACAGCCAAACAAGTAGAATACAGTCAAACTAATACATTTTACAGCCAAACAAGTAGAATACAGTCAAACTAATACATTTTACAGCCAAACAAGTAGAATACAGCAAAACTAATACATTTTACAACCAAACAAGTAGAATACAGCCAAACTAATACATTTTACAGCCAAACAAGTAGAATACAGTCAAACTAATACATTTTACAGCCAAACAAGTAGAATACAGTCAAACTAATACATTTTACAGCCAAACAAGTAGAATACAGTCAAACTAATACATTTTACAGCCAAACAAGTAGAATACAGCCAAACTAATACATTTTACAGCCAAACAAGTAGAATACAGCCAAACTAATACATTTTACAGCCAAACAAGTAGAATACAGCCAAACTAATACATTTTACAGCCAAACAAGTAGAATACAGCCAAACTAATACATTTTACAGCCAAACAAGTAGAATAGATTCCACCCGTGCTTACGAGAGCGACGTGACAACTGCTCCTATTCTCCTAAACTATTTTCGCTCCAATTTCTCTCCAATTTGCACCTTTTTGTTTTATAACTTCATTTTCGGATTTTCTTTTCGGTGGATGGGCTTTTATCCTCGGTGAGATCGTTTCTTTTCTTTTTTTCTATATATTTTCCCTCGTTCTGTCCCGACTTTTCACGCCCGCCGTTACTAATACAGCGGTCCCCATATAGTGGTTCGCGATTTTTTCTAGCTGCCTCGGGTCTCTCGGCCCTTGGTTTTTCTTTCATAATGACAAAGCGCCTATGCAGTGACCTTGACCTTGGCCCCCTCCCCCTCCCGTGACCCACCTGCTACCATCATTGACCATTCTGCAACCCAAATCCCAAAAATCCTTATAATCCATGCCACCAACAAGCAGGAAAGCTTTAAAAAGTTTCTCCTTTCCTCATCCATAAAGCCCTCTTTGGCCTTGTCGGTACCCTCCCCAAAGTCTCTACCCTTAGATCCGGTGATCTCCTGGTGCACTGCACCAGGGACACACAAGCCACCACCCTCCTTTCCACCAAAACCCTATCCAATTCTGGTATCGACATCACAGTCACCCCCCATCGTTCCCTAAACTCCAGCAAAGGCGTCATACGCACCCGCGATCTTGCGTACATGACCGATGACGACCTCCAAGAAGAACTAGCTAACCAACATGTAACCGAAGCCCGTCGTCTCGTTCTAAGAGAGACGGAGCCGAAACTCCCACCAACACCATATTTCTCACTTTCGCAACTCCAACTCTCCCCTCCCACATCATTGCCGGCTACCTGAGAATTCAGGTCGCCCCTTATATTCCTAACCCTTTACGTTGCTACAATTGTCAGAGGTATGGCCACGGGAAAAACTCCTGCCACAGCCAAGCGCGCTGTGGTAACTGCGGAGCCCCGGACCATGACAACACCTCCTGCACCAACCCCCCACTCTGCACAAATTGTGACGGTAAACACCCAGCAAACCATCCCTCCTTCTCGAAAGACTGTCCCACCTGGCTTCAGGAAAAACAAATAACTAAACTTAAAACCCTTAACCCCAACATAACCTACCCTGAGGCCAGGAAACAATTCCTCGCTTCCCTTAACTCCAAGCCTTCCTACTCAAACGTAGTCTCCTCTAACTCTAATTCCGCCCCCAAACACAACTAACACAACAAAAACTAACTCCCATGCCCAAACCGACCTCACCTGGCTCTTCTTACCTAGTCCTAAGCCCATCACCATTTCCAACAACCCAATCACACCCAATACCCACACCACCTCCACCACCACTTCTCTCCTCAACCCCCTTCCTACTCTAAAGCCCCTACCGCCCCTACACCAACTCCACTAATACCTTCATACATCAAGCTAAAACCAGCCAAGCAAACAACCAACAAACCAACAAATCAACCAGCAAAAAACCAGCAAAAAACAACCAATCAACAAACAACTTATCAACAAACAACCAATCAACAAACAACCCACCTCCCAAACCCACACTGAAGAGAGTATGGATTGTTCGATTACGAACACACCGATCATACTTTCGTCAATTTTCAAAAACAATCGCTCCCAAAGAAACAAATCCAAAGAAAAAACAAGCGAACTCAGACCCAGCAGATCTTCCTCCAGATAACCCCCGCCTCCTTTATGGCATACACCACAATCAATTACAATAACACCCACAACATCATACAATGGAACATTAGGAGCCTTAAGGCCAATTCTGAAGAAATCGACCTTCTGGCCTCCACCTTCAACCCGGTCGTCTTCTGCCTACAAGAAACTTTCTTGAAAACCACCGACCATTACTCCCTTAACAACTTTGCTTGCTATCACAAACATCAAGTGGATGCTGACAGGGCCTGTGGTGGCGTCTCCATTCTCGTTAGACACGATATCCCACACAGCCCTGTTCGTGTGCACACCGACCTTCAGGCCATCTGTATTTCTATCTCCCTCCACAAAACTTTCACTCTCTGCAATATCTATCTCCCTCCCAACACCAACATTAAACCAACCAGCCTTAACAACCTCATCTCTCAGCTTCCCACCCCCTTCATCCTTCTTGGTGACTTCAACGCTCACAACCCTCTGTGGGGCTCTAATACCACCACCCCTAGAGGCAAGTTCATCAAAACGCTCTCCGTCAGCACAGCCTGTCCTTACTGAACACTAACTCCCGACCTACCTTCATCCTGCCACAGGCTCTCTCACCTGTATTGACCTGTCTATCTGTTCCCCTAACTCCTCCCTGACTTTAGTTGGAGAGTCACTGCTGACCTCTGTGGTAGTGATCATTACCCTCTTCTTATACACTCCAATCTTCAAATCCCCACTGAGCACACCCCCCAACTGGAACCTCGACAAGGCTGACTGGTCCCTTTTTGAAACCCTCTGTGACTCACACCTCTCCCCCATCTTCTAGAGGATGAGGATCCCATGTCTAACTTCAGTAATATCCTTATCAACATCGCCACCTGCTCAATTCCCAAAACCTCCAAACCCCAAATCATCCCCCAACCCCTGGTTCTCAGATGACTGCAAAACCGCCATCAAGAACAGGAAAAGAGCCCTCAGGAACTTTAAAACTAACCCGACCACCCATAACCTTAACCTCTTTTCGCATCAGCCGTGCAAGGCCAGGCAGCACTATCAAGGACAGTAAAACCAACACTTGGAACAACTTTATCTCTTCTCTCACCACCAACACCCCCACTAAGAAGATTTGGAGAATGGTTAACAGCTTCCACGGCAGAGTAGGCAAATCTTCCATCTCCCATCTCTCTTGGAATGGAGACCTTCTCACAAAAAAAGACATCGTTGACCACCTCGCCGCCTCTTTCAGCAACATCTCGGCCTCGACCAACTACTCCAATGCTTTCAAAATCAAAAAAGCTTGCGATGAAGCCCGAGAATCACTTTTCCCTCTGACAACTCCAAAGCTACAACACCCCTCTCACCCTTTCTGAATTAAACCAAGCCATCAGCGACGCTGGCTGCACCTCCAAGGGCCCAGATAACATCCCCTATCAGTTTCTGAAACACCTCCCCATCAAAGCCACCACTACCCTACTCACCATCTTCAACCACATTTGGTCCTCACACTCCTTTCCCCTATCTGGAGGACAGCTATTGTCATCCCGTCCTTAAACCGGGAAGGATAGCACCGACCCCACCAGCTACCGACCCATCGCCCTTACTTACTGTCTCTGTAAAATTATGGAAAAGATCATTAATCAGAGACTAAACTGGTTCCTCGAGACCAACAGAATCCTCTCTCCTCACCAAAGCGGCTTCCAAAACGTCGCAATACCTAGACCAGTTAATTACGCTCGACACGCTATCCGGGAATCCTTTGCAAAAAGGAACACCTCATTGCCATATTTTTTGACCTCGAAAGCTTTCGACACTACTTGGAAATCACGGCATTACCGGAAACTTCACACCATTGGCCTCAGAGGCCACCTCCCCATCTTTATTCAAAACTTCCTCTCACCCAGGCAGTTCCAAGTTCAGTATTGGCCACACCCTCTCCAAGCCGTACCCCCAAGAAGAGGCGTCCCCCAAGGCAGCATCCTCTCCCCACTCTCTTCAACCTGAGCATTAATGACATCGGGAATGACCTTGGCCCCAGCATCAACGTACCCTCACGTGGATGACTTCACCATCTTCTACTCCTCCCTAGCTTTCCTATTGTTGAAAATAGGCTTCAAACCAGCCTCAATCAGCTGCAAGTCTGGAGCAACAATAACGGTTTTAGATTCTCCAAAGACAAGACAGTCTGCATGCACTTTTGTCATTTCAACAACCTCCACCCCAACCCGAACTTTGTGCTCAATGGGAATCGCATCCTAAAGTTGAAAACACAAAGTTCCTTGGTCTAACTCTAGACCCCAAGCTCACCTACAAGCCACACATCACCAACCTGAAACTAAAATGCAATAGCTCCCTCAACCTCCTCCGACTGCTCTCCAACACTACTTGGGGAGCGAACTTATGCTCTCCTCAAAATTTTCAGGCTCACCATTCGTGCCAAGCTTGACTATGGCAATATTGTTTTACTGTGTCGCTCACAACTCATACCTCAACCACATTAACACCATCCAAAATGAAGCCCTCAGGCTTTGTCTAGAGCCTACAGGACCTCCCAATCACTAGCCTTCATGTTGAAGCCAACGAACCCCCTTTCTACTTAGATGTAAAAGCTTAGCCTCTCCTATGCTTTTAGAGTCCTCACCAACACTCAGAACCCTGTTTACAACCTCATTAGGTACCCCAATTTCTCCTCCCTCTTTGATAGGACTAAAACCCTATCGCCCCCTTCAGCTTACGCATTAAATCAGACCTCTTTCAACTTGGCATCAACCTCGCCACTCTCGGCACCTATTCCTGGCCCACTTTTCCGCCCTTGGGCCACCCCCTTCCTTCTGTCCACCTAGACCTCTCCACTTATAACAAAACTCAAACTCACCCTAATCTCTTCATCAATCTCACAACCAAATCAAAGACCAACTCTCAAATTACACCTCTATCTATACTGATGGCTCCAAGGAAGGCAACAAGACAGCTGCTGCTGCCGTCTTCCAAGACATCACCCTCAGTAGCAGACTTCCTGACCACTCATCCATCTTTTCAGCCGAGGCTAAGGCCATTCTCCTCGCCCTCAACTTTATTGAGTACTCTCCTCTTAGTCACTTTGCCATTTCTCTGACTCAAAGGCTGTTCTTACTTCATTACTCAATCTTAAATGGGATAACCTCACCTGCCACCTCCTCCTCCGGAAACTCTTTTCTCCCACCCTCTGCAGGAAAAGTGTTCTTTTCTTCTGGATACCCAGCCATGTTGGCATCCCTGGCAATGACAGGGCTGATACAGCCGCTAAAGCTTGCCCTTAACCTCCTCCCTTCCCCTTTTCCCAAAACCCTCTCTGACATCAAACCGCTTTATCGCTTCTCTTGTTCGTGACCGCTGGCAAACCTTATGGAACTTCCAAATTGATAACAAACTCCATGTTATCCAGCCCACAATCGATCAAATCCACCATCAACAACCTTTCTCGTATCGACAACGTTCATATTACCCGTCTTAGAATTGGTCACACCCACCTCACTCACTCCCACCTCCTTATTGGTTCCCCCCCAACCCCTCTGTAACAATTGCCACTGCATCCTTACAATCCAACACGTTCTCCTTGCTTGCCCCTGTACAACCTTCCCAGAGCTTCTCTCGCTCCCCACAACTCAATTGCTGAGTTCTTCCAAAAAAATCCTCCAGATAAAATAGTCTCCTTCCTTCAGCATGCATCCCTCTACAACCATATTTAATCCTCCTCTTCCACCCCCTCTCTACTCTGTTTTTAGTTTTACCCATGCACCTCTCTCGATCACAGCTTTCTGGCTTTTGTTCTTGAATTTCTCTCATTCTTCCCCTGGTCTCTTTCCTTACTACCTCTAAATTGATCTGACCTCTCAGGCACAATTTGACCTTCGTTGTCGTGGTGCCGTTAAGACCTCATCAAACAAACAAACAAACAGAATACAGCCAAACTAATACATTTTACAGCCAAACAAGTAGAATACAGCCAAACTAATACATTTTACAGCCAAACAAGTAGAATGCAGCCAAACTAATACATTTTACAGCCAAACAAGTAGAATACAGCAAACAAGTAGAATAAGTAGAATACAGCCAAACTAATACACTTACAGCCAAACAAGTAGAATACAGCCAAACAAGTAGAATACAGTCAAACTAATACATTTTACAGCCAAACAAGTAGAATACAGCCAAACTAATACATTTTACAGCCAAACAAGTAGAATACAGCCAAACTAATACATTTTACAGCCAAACAAGTAGAATACAGCCAAACTAATACATTTTACAGCCAAACAAGTAGAATGCAGCCAAACTAATACATTTTACAGCCAAACAAGTAGAATACAGCCGAGCCAAACTAATACACTTACAGCCAAACAAGTAGAATACAGCCAAACAAGTAGAATACAGTCAAACTAATACATTTTACAGCCAAACAAGTAGAATACAGCCAAACTAATACATTTTACAGCCAAACAACATTTTACAGCCAAACAAGTAGAATACAGCCAAACTAATACATTTTACAGCCAAACAAGTAGAATACAGCCAAACTAATACATTTTACAGCCAAACAAGTAGAATACAGTCTAAACAATCAGTCCCTTCAACAGTTGGTACTTTTCTTGTTATTCTAAGCTTGACTATTGTAGTATGTTGTTTTATGGCTTGCCAAGTACGTCAATAACTAAATTATAAAGGGTTCAAACTTTTGCAGCGAGATTGATTTTATGGAAGAAGAAAAATGATAGTGTTTCAGGATGTTTGAAATGCTTACATTGGTTGCCAATAAGGTCTTGACTTTTATTTTGGTTGCTATGCATGTCTTTTAAATGTATAACTGGATTAGTTCAACCTGCTTAACAAGTTATTTTCATGTAAAACAAAGCAATTATTCACTGATATCAACTCAGTTTTGCACAATTAAAATACCAAAAACTTACAGAAAAATCTTTAGGGATCGTGCATTTTCTGTGGCTTGGCCAAAAGAATGGAATAGATTGCCGGCCGAGATCAAATGTATAATCTCTTTCCCCTTTTCAAGAAGAAACTTAAAACTCACTTTTTTAATTAGCATTTAAATGATTACTCTGCTTGACTTTTTGCTTTTTATTTTGATTGTAAAGTGCCACTGATTATAGTTAGTACTGTAGAAGTGAGCACTATATAAATAACACCTAATATTATTATTATTATTATTATTATTATTATTATTATTATTATTATTATTATTATTATTATTATCATCATCATTATCATTATCGCTATAATTATCATTATCATTATTATTATTAATATTATCATTATTATTAATATGATTATGATTATGATTATTATTATTATTATTATTATGATTATGATTATTATTATTATTATTATTATTATTATTATTATTATTATTATTATTATTATTATTATTATTATTATTAATTATTATTATTATTATTATTATTATTATTATTATTATTATTATTATATTATTATTATTATTATTATTAATCATTAATCATTATTATTATTATTATTATTATTATTATTATTATTATTATTATTATTATTATTATATTAATTATTACCAGCATTATTTTATTCGGGAGGCGGGCCAAAGACAGGGCACCCAAATTATTATCATTAGGGTTATCATTATTATTATCAGGGTCCCTGTCTTATTGTTATCATTATTATTATTATTATTATTATTATTATTACCAGCATTATTTTGAAAATTATTATTATCATTATCGTGTGGTAGAGTAAGGGTTAATTATTATTAGGGTCCTCTTCTTATTATTCGGGATTCATTATTATTTTCGGGTTATTGTCGCTGGGTTGATTATTATCTACCAGCACTATTTTAATGAGTAGGCGGGGCCAAAGACGGGCAAAAGCGGCGATTTATCGCCGCGTGGTAAGAAACTAGAGCGGGGCTTTATGTAAAAAAACTAGAATTGTTCATATTTTACAACTGCATGTCTGTTTTGTTTCATATGTGGTATAGTTATGATGTTAGCTATGATGTAAAAAACGTTGAATTTCATTAATATGCATATTGGGTGGGACTTCATATGATTTTTGTAAACAATCTCAAAAATGGTAAACTGAATTTGTGTCATATACAAATGTGGTCTGTAGATGTGCTCTGTTGTTTTTGGTGGTGATATCATGCACATCAATAAGTGGGTGGGGTTCAAAGTGAAAATTTGAAAAAGTGATAAATGAGCAACTGTATGTTTGTTTTGCATCATATTGGGCATGATAATTTTATTGGTTATTGTGTACATGCTTATGTTATCAGCAGATGTCATTAATATGCATGGTGGGTGTGGCTTAATGTGAAAGTGCTGAATGATGTACACATAAATGATACATCAGATTTATGCTATATCAGGTACACAGATGGGTTATAGTCTGTACATGTTTTAATGTTGTGGTAGTGATTTCATGAATATAAATGAGTAAGTAGGGCTTACTGACAAATTTAAATTGGATAAATGAGCAACCATTTTTACATGTACTTGCTATAATAATGTTAATTATTATGCAAATTGCTAATCTTGTCAACAATTGTATTGATCTGCATGGTGTGGTTTATAAATAGGGAACAAATGGGAACAAATATTTCATGACATGCAATGACATGACAGTAAGTACAAATTTTGCAAATCAATCAGCATATGAAAAAGAAGCATCAGAACCACAAACCCTTTTGATTCTGGTTTTAAATCTGGCTTCTAAGAAGCCAACATACAGTACCAACCCTGAAATCCCTTCAAAACTCTACTCTGCTGCCATTATCTTGTTCACCATTAATTCTCTCATTGGTCTCTCTTATCTGATCTAAATTTTGTGGTTTCATGGAGGAGAATTTTGTACTTTCATGGAGGAGAATTTTGTACTATTAAGGTTAAGCACAATTGAATTGAATAATTTAACATGTTTTCTGACTGTTAGTATTGACATTTTGGCAACAAAATCTAAATATTCAGCTAAAGAAATTGAACAAAACAGAAAAAGGGAAAATTATGGTGGCCATTTTGAAATCCAAAATGGCCACCATAGGGTCACAATGGCCACCATAGGGTCATGATAAAATGCAAACATTGGTTTTTGAATTCACTGCATCATAAGAGGCCCAAAAATGTATAGTTTTAAAAAAACAGGCAGACATGTTTTTTTTCTTCAACATATTGCTCCTGACTATATGTTGTACTATGTTGTCTGTTTAGAGCCAAGTTTGAGCAGATATATGAAGAAGATTCACCCCCTCCAGAGAAGAAAACAAAAATACCTGAGTCAACATCAACTCCTAAAATTCGTAGAAAGATTCCAAAAAGGAAAATCAAATCTCCCGTTGTCTCAGATGGAATTGTGAAAGAAAGAGTAGCTGTTTTATCATCTGTGCATGGATCCAAGGAAAGGTGAGTGAATTATGCTGTAAGATAACCAAAGTTTTTTCTTCTTCAATTTTTCAACCTTTCCACCTGATCCTGGGTTTCTTAGTCACTGGTTTCTCTCATTTACTCTTAAAGAGACCTGTTTTTCTTCTTGCTTAAACATGATTAAGTTGCAATTGAGGCTTTCTGAAGATCGGTAGAAACGATATTTTGTTCAAAGTGTTGAGAAATTTGCGAGAACGAGAGGTCAGAATGTTTCTTTTGTTTTGCATATTCAATTTTGTCGGCATTTGTGTTTGCAACAGCCCTTAGAGGAAAGAAAGTGTAAACATGAACCAATGTTGTCAAGAGTACTTCCAAGAGAAAACCATGTAACAGATGCTTCATGTTAAACTTCTTTTTTTGGGTTGTCTTTGAAGCGTTGGTATTGAGGATGGGCAGCTTACAAGGGCAGACAGTTGGAGAATTGATGATTATGACAGCCAACTGGAAGGTAAGATGCAAGATGATTTGTGTGTTGTACTGTAGGGAATATAAGATATTTAAGATCTGATCTTTTTGGTGCTGGGTACAGATGCTCTTGGGAGCAAGATGAAATAGTGGCAAACAGTTTTAAAGAACACAAATTTCCTGTATGATTCATAACCCTTTGCAGTCACTGAAAACTATCAGACTGAAATTTCTTCTGATAAATTTTGTTAAAGGGTAGGATGGAGATTCAAAACCTCTTGGCTATATTCAACTACTCCCATTCATCTAACATTGGCAGAGCATTGAAAAACAATAAGTTAGCAAAAGAAAATCATAAGTTATCTTGCTGTAATGTCACAAAACTTCAAGGAAATTTGCATAATTTATTATAATAAGGCCTGAAAATTAAAAATGTTATAATATGGTCAATTTATAACTGATTTTGGTGTTTCTTTTGCTGTTTTCATGGTTTACAGAATATTTGCTTCTAATAATTGCTGAAGTTATTGCTACATGTTCACAAAGTTGGAATTAATTATAAAAATTTCCCACGGTTCGTAATAAATGTGTCGAAAATTTTCCCTCAAAAAATTGTGACAGAAATGATATTATTGTAGAGAATACATCTTTATATGCTTCCCTCTTTCTCAATTAATGTACTTTTACAATTACAACTACATGGGGTACATTTTTAGAGCACATATATACTGTTGTTTATTCAAGAAATCTTTTCTTTTTTTTAATCTTTTTTTATTTTATGATTTTTTTTCTTCTTCCTACGAATTCCTGATTCTCTCCGCCAGAACCGTAGATTTTTCCCAGCTCCGCATGTTCATAGATCTCTAATTTTTGTTTTGCTTGCAAGGTTTTACAACTGAAGAGCTTGAAAAGCCATTCTTTCCTGGAATATCAGATGCCGGTCCAAAGGTGCCTTTTGTTTTGTCCCGGCCAGATGAAGAACCAGTGATTGAGGTCAGTGAACCCAAGAAACGTATATAAACTTTAAGGGGCTCTTAGTCGATAAGCGAGGGGGCATCGTTTCTGCTAAATCAAGGGAATTTTGAAACAACACAGATATAAATTTTGACACTTGTGTTGTTGAAATATCACTGAAGTATTAATAAGAAAGAATTATGACTTATTTAAACATTTGTATCAAAAGGTTGTCAGTTACCACCACATGCACGGAAAAGCATGTTCAAATATTTTTGAGACTCAAGAAAATTAGGCCCTCACTTTTCGGAACACCAGCTCCTTTAATGTCAACATCGCTTCTGCGTAGGAAGTTGTACATTGTATAAAATGTGAAAGAAACCTATATTAATTGTCTATTTCGCGAATAGCTATTTGTTGTAAAAGAGAATTTCAGGATTCTGAATGTGTAGCATTATATGTACATATCATATTAATCATTACATTGTCTACCTGACGTGCTGGAAAAGCAGACCAGGTAGGCTTTCAATGTCATACTATATTCCACCTTCATGCTGCTCAAGGCTTTGCTAGTGTAACATGAATCAGATGGGGCAAGAAGTGGACAGAATTAGATACACTTTGTTCCTTTTGTTAATAGACCATACCCGATATGCAAATGAGAATGCTATGAGTATGCCTCGCCTTAACTTATAGAATCTTTACATGTAATGAAAGATTTTAAAAAATGTTTTATGGTCAAACAACTACGTAATTAAGCCCAGGTAAATTGGCATCTTATCAGAGATGCATTTGTTAAGGAGTCGTACTCGTATGCGAAAAGTACCGGGTTCAACTCCCGTCGCGAACACTTCACTATCTTTGCTTCAGTCCACTCAGTTGTAAAATGAGTACCAGCCCCACTGGGGAGTTGACCTGCGATGCAAAAAGTGTCCCATCCAGGAGGCGTCATATGCTGTCATCCGCTTGCGCCATGGAAACTAGGGATAAGCATTTGCCCTATGAGCCTAAGGGACGGCTCGCAATTCCAACTGCCCAGACATGGCCAGTGATGTCATGTTTTAGTACATATATACTATGCACTTTTTTGTATATATGCACTGAAGCATGACTTCACTGGCCATGTCTGGGCAGTTGGAATTGTGAGCCTTTCCTAATGGCCCTGATGGATTTAACTGGAACTTAAATTGTCATTAACCACGTGCAGTTTTCAATGACATGGGAAGGTGAAAGAAGCAGGAACATATCATTGCAGGAAAGTGACATTGTCCTATGTCCAATGCCACTCTGAGATCATCTTGTTTTGAGTTCTTAATTCTGCATAGATTTAGCTCCTTTTGTTAAAATAGGCTAAGATGGCTATAAGATGCATATTAGTGGAGCTTATGTAACTATTTATTGTTAATATTGTCAACAATAAGATTATGCCCATTTTTGTGATATTTGTGGGTATTGAATGGACTTCGGACAATTTTGAATACCGGATATTTTGCGTATATTAATTTTGGGGGAAATCAATAAAGCCCTATGTCCATAGTCTTGATAATTCCATTGATCCTATAATCACATGAATATTGAAATAGTTTCATCACCTAATGATTGGACCCCTTGATTTTGGAAAAGAGATTAGAACAATAAATAAGTATAGAATATGGATTAAATGAGGAAAAACCTAAGTTTTTCCACACTTGTTGCCATGATAGCAGACTATAAATAAAAATCTGGGTATTAGAAAATAATTGATTTAGCAAAATTACACATTTGCAAACTAAAAATATTCCATTTAACTCTCCCTATAGATAAACCTTGTTTTTTTTCACTTTAGTAAAAGTGCTATGTCCAAATATTCTAAAATTTGTTTGTGTTTATGGAAATGAAAACAGTCCTACAGTATGTTCAAATGGAATTGAAAATAATGCTATATCCAGGACATGGCACAGTTTATCTTTCCACAAAATGTATTTTTCAGACATGGCTTATTTTCTTTTTCCACAATTTTTTGTTTTTTTCCTAGATGATATATGTTGAGTCAGAAGTATATAAAGTAGCCTACTTAGCTGTAGAATATTTTCAATTTTGCCAAAAATGGACATAGGACAACTTTATTTTTCTGCGAGGCTATATGATAATAGTATCCTTATCCAATCTAGTTGACTACTGTTTTTAGTGAAAACAATTATCATTAATTTTGACATGAATTTGTTTCTTTATCTTAATATCCAGATTCCAGCAACAATGAATCGTTACCTAAGGGATTACCAGAGGGAGGGAGTCAAGTTTTTGTATCACCATTTTCGGGCTGGACATGGAGCCATACTGGGGATGACATGGGTTTAGGCAAGACTATTCAGGTGAGTATACCTTAGTTATTACCAGAGGGAGGGAGTCAAGTTTTTGTATCACCATTTCAGGGCTGGGTGAGGAACCATACTGGGGATGACATAGGTTTAGGCAAGAGTATGCAGGTTAGTGTACCTTAGTTATTACCAGAGGGAGGGAGTCAAGTTTTTGTATCACCATTTCAGGGCTGGGTGTGGAGCCATACTGGAGGATGACATGGGTTTAGGCAAGACTATGCAGGTTAGTGTACCTTAGTTATTACCAGAGGGAGGGAGTCAAGTTTTTGTATCACCATTTCAGGGCTGGGTGTGGAGCCATACGGGGGATGACATGGGTTTAGGCAAGACTATTCAGGTGAGTATACCTTAGTTATTACCAGAGGGAGGGAGTCAAGTTTCTGTATCACCATTTCAGGGCTGGACATGGAGCCATACTGGGGGATGACATGGGTTTAGGCAAGACAATTCAGGTGAGTATACCTTAGTTATTACCAGAGGGAGGGAGTCAAGTTTTTGTATCACCATTTCAGGGCTGGGTGTGGAGCCATACTGGGGGATGACATGGGTTTAGGCAAGACTATGCAGGTTAGTGTACCTTAGTTATTACCAGAGGGAGGGAGTCAAGTTTTTGTATCACCATTTCAGGGCTGGGTGTGGAGCCATACTGGGGGATGACATGGGTTTAGGCAAGACTATGCAGGTTAGTGTACCTTAGTTATTACCAGAGGGAGGGAGTCAAGTTTTTGTATCACCATTTCAGGGCTGGGTGTGGAGCCATACTGGGGATGACATGGGTTTAGGCAAGACTATTCAGGTGAGTGTACCTTAGGGATTACCAGAGGGAGGGAGTCAAGTTTTTGTATCACCATTTCAGGGCTGGGTGTGGAGCCATACTGGAGGATGACATGGGTTTAGGCAAGACTATTCAGGTGAGTGTACCTTAGGGATTACCAGAGGGAGGGAGTCAAGTTTTTGTATCACCATTTCAGGGCTGGGTGTGGAGCCATACTGGAGGATGACATGGGTTTAGGCAAGACAATTCAGGTGAGAATGCAGTGCCCTCAGTAGTTTGCTCAGCAGTTAAAATTGAGACAATATTTTTACTCATCATTAACATGCTTTGATTGATGCCTTGTCTGATTAGGCCCAAAAAACTTATCAGCTTTTTACCTCCACGTGCATTAGTTTCGAGGGAATTACAGATTTAATTTGGTTTTTTCTCTCTCGAATCAGTCATTTAGCGTCCATATTTCCGTTTCTTTTTACCAAAATGGGAATGATTGCCTCAGATAGTTTTCAATTTTTATTACACCTGTTGTGGTTGACCTGATCCAGAACGCTGCAAATTACCGAAATTAATTGACTTTGTAAATAATAATGATAATAAAAACCATGTGCCTGCATTACTTTTCCAACTGGGTTTGGGTGATAAGCTAGTAATTGTTGTACAGGGCCTTGGGTTATACTGGGGCCTTGGATTATACTGGGGCCTTGGGTTATACTGGGGCCTTGGGTTATACTGGGGCCTTGGATTATACTGGGGCCTTGGGTTATACTGGGGCCTTGGGTTATACTGGGGCCTTGGGTTATACTGGGGCCTTGGGTTATACTGGGGCCTTGGGTTATACTGGGGCCTTGGGTTATACTGGGGCCTTGGGTTATATTTGAAGAGATTGCAGAAATGGTCAGGAGTTGTGGAATCAGACCATTTAAGGGTTCAAGCCAACACTTAAAGGCAAATGGACGTGTAGAGGCAACATAAGCCAAATTGCTTAAAAACTATTAGAAATCATCAAAGTAGCACAAATTTCATCAAAATTGGTTCAATATTGTCCATTTTACAGCATTTTAAATCTAAACTATCAATTTGCATATTTTATGCAACCTTTGTGATGTATTACAGGTCGACCTTGGTATTTTCTTTTGTTTAAGGTCTTAACTTAAAATGGTTAATGCTAATGTTTGATGTACATATTGAATTTTCCAACTTCTCTAATATTGTACTGAAATTTAATTGTCTTATCTCCCATGACATTTTTAAGAGAATAGCTTATGCTGAGAATTTTTTTTTAAATTTGAGCTATATACCCTTATTATCCATACAAGTACAAATGACATCCTTATCATTATCTAATACTGGAAGAAATGAAATAAACATAAAGAATTACATACAATTTTTGCAAACTTCAAAAAAATCCTAAATTTTACCAAAATTCTGGGAATGTTTGACTTAAAATGTAATGCATTTTGTCACTGGTGGTTGTTAGAGATTTTATTTGAAGAAGCAAAACATGATTTGGTGTGGGGGGGGAAAAATGTGAACATCTTTTTAATTATACCTATAAATCAATGCCACCCCCTCTCTCTAATTTTTGCCCCTTTTATTTCACCCATGCTTTTTCTCTCTTGATCCCAGCTTTCTGGCTTGTAGTTCTTGTGTTTCCCTCAGTCTCTCCCTATTTTCTGTTCTTCCTACCTCTGGAATGATCTAACCTCCCGGGCACAATTTGACCTTCGCTGTCATGATGCTGTTAAGCCCTCATCAAACAAACAAAAACATTAATTAGCAAATGTTGGGAGAGGAATTGCACCCCATGCCCCTATTTGGAGCCACCTGTGCATTTTGTTATATAAAATGAAAGGGAAAATATTTATAGCCGCCCATAGACTTTAAAAAGCCAAGGATTCATACATACCAGCCTTCTGTTGGAGATATTTTGGGCTTTATTTTAGAGGTGATTCATGACTCCGATGGCTGTAGATTGTATCTGTTTGCCTTGTTATAAAGTTGTGCGATTGATCGTCAAATCTCTATCAGTTAAAAGTATTTTGCTTTGTTACGCTAATAATTTTGTTGAAATTTGTTTTTGCCTGACAGGTTCTTGCTTTGTTGTGTGCAATACTACGGAAAAAGGGAGTCCAAACAGATTGTCAGCGGCAGCTACCTAAGTTTCTACAGAAGGTATAAACCCTAGAAATTGACTTCTCCAGGATTAGTTCAGTGGTCAAAGAAGTTCAAAAGTAATAAAATTGTAAACAAAAATTACTTCAACATCTTATTCTGTTAATGAGATACTCAAGTTTAAAGCTCTGTCCTATATGTGTAGAAATGACTTGTGTAGTGAGTCTACTATGGAAGGTTAGCACACTCTTTCTCAAATTCATAAGAATTGTTAATGTGTTTTAAGGAAATTATTTTACTATTTGAATTATTTTTCCTCAAGCTTTCTGCAGGTGGTAATTTACAGTTACCCATAATAGATTCTGGTTAACTACCTTCCTGACATATCAAATGGTTTTTAACCTGCAAAATCACACAACAAAATATGATAGAATACATAGGAATCTGAGGATATGACATCACAACTAGTCTGATTTCAGTCGTTTCTACACATATGATACCAAACTTTAAACTTAGACATCTCCTTATTGGAATATTATTTTGGAATGCTGTCTTCACCATCTTATTTCTTTTGAAGTCCTCGATCTTTTCTTGACAACTGAACTAATCCTTTAAGTGTTAATTGATGTTACCTCTCTGCTGTTCTAGTACCAAGTCCATTATTACTGATTGTCTGTTCTTCTAAAGAAATGTTGAAGGATAAGTGAAAGTGTCAAAGCAACATTTTATATTGAAAAACCTATTGCAAATCAACACTAAAAGCCCACGTGGTCATGACATGACCGATTGGACAAACACTTTACAAAAAAATATTTTGCTTTGTCAAATAGGCCCACAGCAGTGATCCTGGTAACATTTGGAAGAGCTCGAATAGTTCTTCAGAAAATGAAACTTTTTGATGGGGATTATCTTGAAGATGTTGAGAAAAAATGGATTAAAGTTTAACAAACAAACAATTTTTTTCTCTCAAAAACTTACTAGCCATACTTCCAGACCTAGTTTTTGCTTGAAAATCAGTGAACAACTGTCCAAGATATCAAAGTATCCAATTCCTGTCAAATTTTGTCTGCTCTTATCACTAATATCTTTTTTTTGGCAAAAGTTGATGATTTTTAGCC
This sequence comes from Chiridota heheva, assembly GCA_020152595.1. NCBI lineage: Eukaryota > Metazoa > Echinodermata > Holothuroidea > Apodida > Chiridotidae > Chiridota > Chiridota heheva. The sequence continues at coordinate 993,313 of JAIGNY010001179.1, forward strand.
TTTTGAGACAAATTTTTGTGAGAAAAAAAAATCATAACTTTGGTTCGCAGTACACCTACCGCATGCCAAAAATATTGTGACAAAGCTTACATCTAGGACTTTCAATTGAAAGCAAAAAGAGCAACTACCCCCCTCTAAAAGCTAAAACATTGGTAGTCTTGCGTAGTGGATAGTAAGCGAGCTCATGCCCCGGGGATCAAATCATGGATGTGTACGAGGCTTTGTTTTGTGAGTAATACAATGGTGATCATTAATTGTTTGTTTTTTATTGTTTTTGCATGTTTTGCTTTGTGAAAGAAAAAAAATTGATTGGTATTATTTGAAAGAAAATTTCACAAACCTAAATATGTAAAAAAATCCTCCATCTTCATTATTCACAAGAAAAAATACAAGCTCAAAAAATTGGCTTAATTTTGCCTAAAATTGGCAAATTTGCATAATTATGTTGATATTTTGACTTTCTTATTGAAAAGTTTATTGTCTTAGAATTCATATAGAATAAGCTTGTAGTGATGCAGAACAAAAAGAAAGTTATGAAAATCAATTTTGAAAACAAATAATCCAAACATTTTTTGTCATGTTTGGAACTCCTGGGATTCTAAGGGTTAAACAAGAATCAGTTGATGACAGAAATGACCCATTTTACATTTTATATGTATTTAAGGGCTAATTCCTCATGAAAATCAATAAATTTGAGTTATCATCAATCAATTAAAGTATTAGTTCAGTGGTCAAGCTAGTTGACCATATATGAATGCAAAACTCAAAAGAAACAAAATGGTGGAGAAAGCATTCAAAAATCATATTCTGTTAAGAAGATATCTAAGTTTAAAGTTCAGTATCATTTATGTGGAATCAACTAAAATCAAATCATTTGTGACATGACAACTTTTGATTCCTTAAAGTCTTTATGAATTCTATCACATTTTTACTGTAATTTTGTGGCTTAAAAAACATTGGATATGTCATGAAACTATAGTAAAGCAGAATCTAGTAAGGGAAATTAAAATTGACAATCTGTTCGAGGAAAGTAATTCAAATAATAAAAAAAGCTAATGAATTTTCTTTAATATAATTTAACAATTGTTAAGAATGTGAGGATGAGGCTGCCAACAATCTTCAGTAGACTTACTACACCAGTCATTTGTACACATGTGAGGCTGAAATTCAATCTTGAATATCTCTTTTACAGATTAAGATATTGACCTGGTTTCTTCACCATTTTGTTTCTTTGATTTCCTCTTACATATGAGATGAATTTCCTTGACCAAAGAAGTAATCCTTCAATTAGTTCAGCTTTGATGAAATCTTGTGTCACATTAATATAAAGTATAATGTTACTCATTCAGGCATACAGTTTTTAAACTTGGTCTCATCAACAGTTGTTGGGAAAGTGTCATAATCTCAGATCAAGGACAAGTTGTTTTGTGTTTCTTTGAAATTCATTGACTTTTTCCAAATTATTGAAAACAGTTTGTTTCATTATTGAAATGGGATATAACATGTGCGTTACAAGAACATGCTTTGACCATCTGCTTATGTACCTTACACTCTTAAGAGGAAGAAACTAAATTCTTATTTTATAGAAAAATTTGACAAATATAATCTACAATTGTGACATCCATATTTTACATTTCACCCTGCAAGGTCACTTTTCAACACACTACTTAAATCTTTAAAATGCAATTCTCCTAAATGGAATAAGATTGCAGTATAATTTTTCACCAATTTGGTTCTTTAATCATGAAAATGAAAAAAAAATGTAAATTTCTGGTAATACTTTCTATTTTATTTCTGTTTATATTTTAGAAATCAGATCAACCCCACTCTATTGAAATCTTCCTTATTGTATGTCCTAATTCTGTGCTATACAATTGGCTGGATGAGTTTGAGACCTGGACTTACTGCATTGTGGGGTAAGTAAGGTTTTAACTTCTCTATACTGAATAGGTGTTGAGAAATTCATCAGGGTGGAAATGACACTATGATAGATTTACCGCACACGATGAAAGTGAATTATTTGTATCTTGCTACAGCAGTTGTACTCAAATTAATGGCACTTATACTCAAATTAATGCCAGTCGTACCTAACCTCTTCATCAATCTCCACAACCAAATCAAAGACCAACTCTCAAACTACACCTCCATCTATACTGATGGCTCCAAGGAAGGCAACAAGACAGCTGCTTCTTAGTCATCCAAGACATAATCCTTAGTAGAAGACTTCCCGAGTACTTGTCCATCTTTTCAGCCGAGGCAAAGGACATTCTCCTTGTCCTCAACTTTATTGAGTAACTCTCCGCTCAGCCACTGTGCCATCTTCTCTGACTCCAAGGCTGTTTTTACTTCTTTACTCAATCTTGAATGGGATAATTCCACATCCCACCTTTTCTCTGGAAACTCCTTTCCCCCACCCTCTGCAGAAGAAGTATTCTTTTCTTCTGGTTACCCAGCCATGTTGGCATCCCTGGCAATGTCAAGGCTGATGAAGCCGCAAAGCTTCCCCTCAACCCCCCCCTACCCCTTTTCCTAAAACCTTCCTGACATTACACCACTTATCGCTTCCCTTGTTCGTGACCACTGGCAAACCTCATGGGAATCCGAAATTGATAACAAACTCCACGCCATCCAGCCCACCATTCCGATCAAACCCACCATTAACAACCTTTCTTGTGTTGACAACGTTCATATTACCCGTCTAAGAATAGACACACCCACCTCACTCACTCCCACCTCCTTATTGGCTTCTCCCAACTCCTCTGCAACAATTGCCATTGCACCCTCACAGTCCATCACGTTCTCTTTGCTTGCCTCATGTACAACCTTCCAAGAGCTTCCCTTACTCCCCACAACTCAATTGCTGAGTTCTTCCAGAAAAATCCTCCGGATAACATTATCTCCCTCCTTCATCATGCTCTCCTCTACAACCATATTTAATTCTCCTCTTCCACCCCCTACCCCCCCCCCCTCTCTACTTTGTTTTTTTTCTTCACCCATGCACCTCCCCTCTTGATCCCAGCTTTCTGATTTTTTGTTTGAGTATTTCGCTCAATCTCCCCGTTTTCTTTCCTTCCAACCTCTAGAATGATCTAACCTCTCAGGCACAATTTTACCCTCATTGTCGTGGTGCCGTTAAGCCCTCATCAAACAGACAAACAAACCGTTTGTACTCAAATTAATGACAGGTGTACTCAAATTAATGGCAGTTACACTCAAATTAATGGCATTTATCTCTTGCTGGGTTTAGGAAAAGATTAATGTAAACATTTCTGTATTATACCTTCATCATTACACACTAGAATATGAGGGAATAATTCTTACATAGTTTGATTGATTTTTTCCTTTTTGCAAAACAGGAAATATCACGGTAAAGACAGGGAGGAGACTCTCCATAAAGCTATCAAAGGAAGGCTGGATGCTGTCATCACAACCTATGAAACATACAGGATGTACATGGTAATATATCAAATACTAGTTTTCTTTGATCATTTAGTTGAAAGCTTTTAAATTTAAGAAAGGCAGCTGGCTGGACTTTCATGGTGACGGTCCCTGGTTGGCCACCCCCCCCCCACCGCCCCCACTTCCTGATAGGCTGCACCCAATCCCCACATTCCTGCTTACTCAATGGCTCTCACTTATCTCTATTCCACAACTGCAAAGAAAAGCTCTTATTCAAGCATATCCTTTGAGACTGTTCTCTATCCACCCTTCCCAGAAAGCCCTTCACTCCCTTTGAATTGATCCCACAACTTGCAACATGCACTGTCAATGCTTCCTGAGTTTATTTGGTACATCAACTAGAAGAAAATCATCTGGCCATCCTGCAATTGGACTCTCTTCCCCCAAAACTGACTCACAACTTCCTCATAATCTTTCTAATAATTTTTCGTTTTTCAGAATGAGTTGCTCAAGATCCAGTGGACAGCTGTCATTGTGGATGAAGTTCATAAGATAAAGGTAAGTGTGGTAGAGGGTGCTTGTAATGTCAACCCTCCTAAAAACAATTCAACTTCCAGCCATCTTGAAAACAATTCAGCTTTCAGCCATCTTGAAAACAATTCAGTTTTCAGTTATCAGCCTTTTTTATAAACACCTTTATGAAACATTGGCATGTATTTATTTGAAATTTAATTGCCTCTTCTAAATCATTAAAAACATATTTTTTTTAACTGTTGAAATGGGGTATAACATGCACTTTGCAAGAACATGCTCAAGTTCATATTGTCGCAACTAGGGTGTTTTAGGCTGTGGTGAATTTGGCGAATCAGGGTTTCCTTAAAATCACATAATAGGGACCCCAAATGTAGATTTTTTTTGAGCCCATGGGGTTTAGCCACCCTTCCCAAATTCCCCACCACTAAAAACATTGGAAATTACATTAGTTGTTGTGCTCCTTTAAATTTCAAACAGTCAGACCCGACCTGATAAATAAGCAGATCAGGTCAGACTTTTCCTCTTTATTTTTTTAAATCTGAAAACCACAAGTAATTAGGATCAAATTTCCCCTATCAATGGCTACATTGTGCCAGTTCTTCTGTCGGTCCTGGGTTGTTGTGAATGTTGGTTTTGAGTATCAAATTAGCAATGGATAAGGTCCTTATTGTGTGGTTGAGTGGTTATTTAAATTAAGATAAGTGGTCTCATTATTTGCTACATTAAGTTTGTGTTTATGATTTTTTGGATAAAATTTTTAAGGAGAAGGATAAGTTATGACAGCAAAATCATTGTGAGTATTTATAAGAAAAAGCAAGGGAAATTGTTCAAAAAGCATGAAAGCCTGAATAATTTGTTGGAATAGGTTGCCAAGATTAGATTTATACCAAAACTTAAGGAATACCAAAATTCTGCAAGGAAGAAGTAATTAGTATTCGGGCACACAATTTTTCCTCTTAGCAAAATTGATGCTTTTCAGGCTATTAAGCACTATTCACTTATTTTACATTATAGCGTTCTATTACTGACTGATTATTCTTTTCCTTCACATAGGAATTACATCCAAGATCACCCTGGCTTTGAGTGAAATCAACACAAATTGCAGGTATGGCCTATCAGGAACTGCCCTTCAGAACAACATGGGGGAACTGTGGTGTGTTTTGAATTGGTAAGCATTTACTTTCATTCAGCTGCATTACCACCTGCTATGCAGAACGTCAATGGACAGTCCCTGTCCATTGTCCATATCCTATTACTTGTCTAGTAAGAATTTGACCTTTACCCTCTCCCTTGGTCAGCTTGTAAGTGAATTGGGAATAGGGTATTGTATCTAAGTGCTATTGCGACCATTTTGTTTCTTTTAAAGTCCTCTTTCGTATAAGATGGTCATGCTTGACCACTGAACTAATGCTTAAAAAGTCAGGATATATATATATATGCCAAGTCTAGATATACACACCATGAATACAATTGATTTGAATATATTTTCTATTTCTTTTTATACAGGGCAAACCCAAGATGCTTGGGAAGTTGGCAAGACTTCAAAAGAAATATGTAACCATCATTGGCAAGGGTCAACGTTATGACGCCAGTAAACGAGAGCTTGCTCATGGTAGAAATGGTAACAGCATATATCAATATCTTGATGACTTGGAGCTTTGATTGTTGTTTAAACAGAGTTATTGCTGTAGACACATCAGTTTTCCAATTAGGATGGCCTTGTAAATGTAAGGATTAAGGGAATTTGCATGTACTCTGCAGAGCTATAATCCTCTTCCAAAATGAGGTGGTGGTGGGACTGGTTGTGAACAGAGTTAGAGGTGAAGCGCTATCCTCCGCCTCCCTCATTAGTTGTTATGCTCCTTAAGATTTCAAACAGTCAGACCTGACCTGCTATATAAGCAGGCTGCGTCAGACTTTTCCTCTTTATTTTCTTTATTCTGAAAACCACAAGTAATTAGGATCAAATTTCCCTTATCAATTGCTCCATTGTTATTAGTTCTCCTGTTGGTCCTAGTTGTTGTTGGAGTTAGTGTTGAGTATCATGTTAGCAATAGATGAAGTCCTTATTGTGTGGTTGAGTGGTTATTTCAATTAAGATAATTTGTCTCATTTTTTACTACATTAAGTTTGTAGTTATGATTTGCTGGAACAAATTTTTAAAGAGAAAGACAAGTCATGTCCCTCAAACAAAGCTCAACAGTTAAGCCTAGATGCACATCTTAAATAAAATGGATAAAATGACCAGCCAGATAATTTGTTTTGCGGTCACTCATGTTTTGAATAGAGTTATGTCCTATAAACATATGAAAATGAAAATTTACACCTTGGAATCAACCTTGACTTGTTACACGCCGAAATTCATGTGTCCATAATGGACCAATCATATACTGGTGGAATCTTATCAACCAATCAAATACTGGAGGAATTTTATTGACCAATCAAATACTGGGGGAATCTTATCGACCAATCAAATGCTGGGGGAATCTTGCCCATCTGCACAAATCCAGCATGGTATTGGACCAAGCGTGTACAAAAATGATATGAAATGCTCATCATATGTGTGTTATACATGAAGTTAATACACGTGCGCATTGTTCTGTACAATTTTATCTCCTTCCTTCATCATGCCTCCCTCTACGACCATATTTAATTCTCCTCTTCCACCTCCTCTCTACTTTGTTTTTGTTTCAACCATGCACCTCCCCTCACAATCACAGCTTTCTGACCTTTTGTTCTTAAATTTCTCTCATTCTCCCCCTGTTTCCTTTACTTCTTACCTCTAGAATGATCTGACCTCTCAGGCACAATTTGACCTTAGTTGTTGTGGTGCCGTTAAGCCATCATCAAACAAACAAACAAACCAGCATGCAGATGCTTGGTTGGATAACAAAGGTTAAATTTCCCCCGTCAGTTGATTGGTCAAAGTCTTGTGGTAATCACATTTAACTAGAATCTGTTTGAAAAGATCACAGACTCTTTCAAATCTGAATCGGCAATTTCCGGATAACTAATTTGAATAATGTCACATAGCCAAGAATCACGTTTCCCTGATGAACCAATCGTATACCTGAGGAATCTTATTGACCAATCAAATACTGGAGGAATCTTGGCAGTCTGCACAATTCATGCACGGTGTGGGACCAAGCGTGTGAAAAAATGTTTTAAAACGCATGTATCATACGTGTGTTATACATGAAGGAAATACTGCGTGCATATTGCTGCTTACATATTTATTCTCAAACATGCACCAGATTGGTTGAAAAACAAAGGAAAAGTTTCCCCAGCATTTGATTGGTTGAAGTACTGAAGAAATCACATTTGGCTAAACTCGGTATGAAAAGATCTATAGACCTTTCGTGTTTCTCGTGAGGCTCTGCATTTTTCTACAATACAAACTTCTGTTCTATTTACTCCACAGCTGCACTGAAATTTGATAAGATGAGGAAGAGCTGGCTTCTGAGACGCACAAAAGCCATCATTGCGGATCAACTACCCGTGAAAGGTAAAAATTCAAATTGTTCTAAAACTCTTTATGTCCTTCAATAATGTATAGGAGCAGGATATGCGCATGGCAGGAAATATTGCAAACAATCAGAATCATTTAAAATTATTATGCAGTAAAATGATGGTTTTTCGTATTTACACTTTTTTGCTCTTATTTATGCAAAATTGCTGATGGCTCTTTTTTCACATTTCAAAATTTTGTGTATATCATAATTCTAAATAGAGGTACAGTGGTTAAAGAGTTAATGCTTATGCAAAAGGTACTAGATTAGATTCCTATCGCAAGTGCTGCATTGTGTGCTTGAGCAAGGCACTGTACTGTAAATGAGTACCAGCACTGCTGGGGAGTTTATCTGCGATGAAGTTTTGTGCTCTCATCCGCTTACGCCAAGGGAGAAGCACTGGCCTGAGTGTGGATTTACCTTTTAAATGAATTTTTAGTAGGTAGATTATAGAATTGAAATATTTTGCCATTGTTGCATTCAGCAGTAATAGACCTTACCCCTATGAAATGACTGTCCTTCAGTGGTGTACCTAGTACCTGCCTAGAAATTTTTCATAAGGATAACAAAATTTTATAAGGATACGAAAAAAAATTCATAAGGATACAATTTTTTTATAAGGTTACAAACAATTTTCATAAGGTTACAAACAATTTTCATAAGGTTACAAACAATTCTCATAAGGTTACAAACAATTCTCATAAGGTTACAAACAATTCTCATAAGGTTACAAACAATTCTCATATGGTTACAAACAATTCTCATAAGGTAACAAACAATTTTCATAAGGTTACAAACAATTCTCATAAGGTTACAAACAATTCTCATAAGGATACAAACAATTTTCATAAGGTTACAAACAATTTTCATAAGGTTACAAGCAATTTTTATAAGGTTACAAACAATTTTCATAAGGTTACAAACAATTTTCATAAGGTTACAAACAATTTTCATCAGGTTACAAACAATTTTCATCAGGTTACAAACAATTCTCATAAGGTTACAAACAATTCTCATAAGGTTACAAACAATTCTCATATGGTTACAAACAATTCTCATATGGTTACAAACAATTTTCATAAGGATACAAACAATTTTCATAAGATTACAAACAATTTTCATAAGGTTACAAACAATTTTCATAAGGCCACAAACAATTTTCATAAGATTACAAACAATTCTCATAAGGTTACAAACAATTCTCATAAGGTTACAAACAATTCTCATAAGGTTACAAACAATTTTCATAAGGTTACAAGCAATTCTCATAAGCTTACAAACAATTTTCATAAGGTTACAAACAATTCTCATAAGGTTACAAACAATTCTCATAAGGTTACAAACAATTCTCATAAGGTTACAAACAATTTTCATAAGGTTACAAACAATTCTCATAAGGTTACAAACAATTCTCATATGGTTACAAACAATTCTCATAAGGTTACAAACAATTTTCATAAGGTTACAAACAATTCTCATAAGGTTACAAACAATTTTTATAAGGATACAAACAATTCTCATAAGGTTACAAACAATTTTCATAAGCTTACAAACAATTTTCATAAGGTTACAAACAATTCTCATAAGGTTACAAACAATTCTCATAAGGTTACAAACAATTTTCATAAGGTTACAAACAATTTTCATAAGGTTACAAACAATTTTCATAAGGTTACAAACAATTTTCATAAGGTTACAAACAATTTTCATAAGGTTACAAACAATTTTCATAAGGTTACAAACAATTCTCAAAAGGTTACAAACATTTCTCATAAGGTTACAAACAATTCTCATAAGGTTACAAACAATTCTCATAAGGTTACAAACAATTTTCATAAGGTTACAAACAATTCTCATAAGGTTACAAACAATTTTCATAAGGCCACAAACAATTTTCATAAGGATACAAAAATATTTCATAAGAATACAAACATTTTTCATAAGGTTACAAACAATTTTCATAAGGATACAAAAATTTGATCATTGTGAATTTTAATGGGTAATATATTTTTTTTTGGCTTTATTTTTGTTTCTTCTGAAGACTGAATGCTGATGCCTATATTTAACAGTTTGATATTTTGTGGTCATGCTCCCATAAATCAGAATAGTGTATTTTATAGAATTTAAAGCTGGCAGCTGAAAATTGAGGGCGTATTTTTCTTGAGTCTCAAGAATATTCAGACTCTTTTGATGCATGTGACGGATGGTACTAAAAACCTTTGATACGAATGTTAAAATCAATCATTATTATTTCTCATAAAAATTTAATTAGGTAATTTTTCAATGACATGAGTGTCATAAATTAGGCTTGTGTTATTTCAAAATTCCTTTGAATTATCAAAAAGACGCCCTCAACTTTTCAACAAAAAGCTCCTTTAAATATCCTTTGCCACCGACTGATATTCCCTGGTTCATGCTTCTGTGATGTGACATTTGAAATAGAATTCATCACAAAACTATCTCAATGCTACACAAGTTGAACACACAATTACAATGACGGGGTTGTCGCCTGCGTATTTGGTTATAATAACAACAATGCTATCATGAAACGCTCAATACGACTTGGACGGACATACGGACAGACATTACATCGACAACCAAGTCAATGTCCACTGCCTTTGATAACCAGTTGTGTTGCACTGACGATTCAAACAATCATACCAGACCTGATAGATAAGCAGATCAGGGAAGACTTGTCCTCTTTATTTTCTTCATTCTGAAAACCACAAGAAATTAGGATCAAATTTCCCTTACCAATGGCTCCATTGTTTTTGTTCTCCTGTCGGTCCTGAGTTGTGGTAGTTGGTGTTGAGTATCAAGTTAGCAATGGATGAAGTTCTTATTGTGTGGTTAAGCAGTTATGTTGATTAAGATAAGTGGTCTCATTATTTGCTACAGTAAGTTTGTGGTTATGATTTGCTGGAACAACTTCTTAAAGAGAAGGACAAGTTGTGAGAGAAACTGGTCTCTGACTGTATAAAATAGCCATTTAACAGAAACCTCAAAATAGATTCTTCATTTATCATGTCACTAGGTGGGATTTGCATTTGCCTACCAAAAGTGGGGACAAATTCAAAAGTAGGGGGTGAATCACAAAATCACACTAATGTACAAAAAATCAGTATACAAAGGATATGAATTTGGAAAAAGTAGGGGTATCCTTGCTCCTTTAATCCTCTTTATGTCACTACACATGACATTCTTGCCCAACCCAAGTTAATTTAATACGTATGTTCTGCGAGAGCATGCAGAACTTTGGACACGTTGAAGTTCAGTTATCAAAATTGCAGAAGGATGCAGGGTGGTCAGCACTGACTAAGAGAGCAATGTGTAGTGAGGCATATGGTACAGTAGTTTGTAAGGATGGAGTCTAATTAATTAGAAATATTTTAAAATAATGTATGAATTACAAGAGTTGCCAAGCAGGCCAAGGTCTGAAGCTGATTTTATCACTTGGTCAGTTTTATATAGTATATGGGGAATATAAAGTATATGAGGAATAATTTTCTGAATTGTTCATTTTGTTAATATTTACACAATTTAAAAGAAATTAATTACAAACATTGATAACTAGAATATTAGCACTCTCTAGAGCGCATACCTCCGCCTGTTGCATTTCAAACATGCCTATAATTATTTTAGAGTTCATTTGATCCCCATACCCAATATAATTTACCTCAGAATTTAGGCCCACCAAGATGCATCCCCCAAGTTTTGATCTGTAATGAACATTTGCAATCTGAATACATGAAGATTATCTTTTGACTGGATTTTCAGTTTTATTCAAGTGAAGCATCATTGTTTGAGCTTTATTCAAACAGGATTCACATTCCATCATTTTCCATTAATGGCAGAAACCAATTGTATCTTTTTCATTGATTCCAGAGAACACTCTTCAAGTTGTAAGACTCTCCAAGTTGAGTCAAGTCTCTTTGAGTCCAGAAAATTGATTGTTTGGATCTTCATTCAAAGCTCAAAGTCATTGTTCAGCACATTCCATTGGAAAGTTTCGATTTAGGTCTTGACAACTTAGTCTTGACAGATCTCATCCTAAAACATCCCCACCCCTTAATTTCTGCCCTTCCCCTCCCTGTTCCAATAAGTCCCAAATTTTAATCACTTCTTCATGAATCAGTAACAAAATCTAATCTAATCACACATCTAATTTAATCAAAATCCAATCATCAGTTCTGGAGATATCTTGATGACAGAAAAACTCAACTTAAAAACCCCACCCCTCCATTTTCACCCTTCCCCTGTTCCAATATGTCTCAAATTTTAAAAACTTCTTCCTCAAGCAGTAAAAAAAAACACACAGTAAATTGAATCCAAATCCAATCATTAGTTCTTGAGATATCTTGATAACAAACAAACAAACAAACAAACAAACACAAACCAAACAACCGACCGACCGACCAACTGAATAAGATATTGAATTAGTTTCTTCACCATTTTTTTTTGAAGTCCTCTCATAACTTGATAAACTTACTTGACCACTGAACTAATCTTTACTGTAAATTTGTATTATTATTTTTTAGCAGTACCATTAAGAACCAATCAAATAATGAGCTCTTTTGTTTACTACAGATGAGAAGGTTGTTTTCTGCACTCTAACTGAGCTCCAGACAAGCGTCTACAAAACGTTGATGGAGTCGGAGGACATGAGTCTGGTCCTGACGCAGCATGACCCATGTGACTGTGGAAGCGAGGCCAAGAAGGGCAAATGTTGTCATAGGGTAAGGCGAATACAGGAGAAACACTACTGGAAAGTTATTCATTCCCCCTCCTATTACCCCTCCCACTACCCCTTCCCACCATCCCCATCCCACTACCCCTCCCATAACCACTTCCACCACCCCCTCCCACCACCCCCTCCCACTACACCCTTCATAGCTATGACTTTTAGCCTCTGCTAGAAAATACTCTGAATTTATGCATCAGTAGTGACACCACTAATCATCTGTAAACAAACAATGGATCTTAGTTTGAAGGGAGGTACCCCTCCCACTACCCCTTCACACTACCACCTCACACTACCCCCTTATACTACCACCTCCTTCTACCTCCTCACACTACCCCCTCACACTATGCCCTCACACTACGCCCTCTCACTACCCCTCACACTACCCCCTCCCACTACAACAATAACATCCATTTCGGCAGCTATGACTTTTAGACTCTGCTAGAAAATGCTCAGTTATTTTATGCATCAGTAGTGACACCACTAATCATCTGTAAACAAACAATGGATCGTAGTTTGAAGGGAGGTACCCCTCCCACTACCCCTTCACACTACCACCTCACACTACCCCCTCATACTACCACCTCCTTCTACCTCCTCACACTACCCCCTCACACTATGCCCTCACACTACGCCCTCTCACTACCCCTCACACTACCCCCTCCCACTACAACAATAACATCCATTTCGGCAGCTATGACTTTTAGACTGCTATAAAATACTCACTTATTTTATGCATCAGTAGTGACACCACTTTTCATCTGTAAACAAACAATGAAGCTTAGTATAAAGGGCGGTAAAGAGTTCATTTAATGATCATGTGTGTAATTACAGGGCAGAGGATTCATTTGGATTTTGAAAGGATCATTTCATCAGCGAGTTGTCACTTAGTTCTTAAGTGTCATACACTGAGAATTTGTCACCTGAGTTATCATTTTTGCTTTAATAATGAAGACATTAAAATCTATATCTCTCATTGGTAGCACTATATCTTAAAGCTATGGACACCTACAGAAATGGTACCTTTACCATTTGGCAGAGCATATGCATATCGGTAAAATATGGAATGGACACATACAGAAATGTTACCGTTACCATTTAGCAGAGCATATGCATATCAATAGAATATGGAATGGACGCGTACAGAAATGTTACTTTACCATTTAGTAGAGCATATGCATATCGGTAGATTATGGAATGGACACCTACAGAAATGTTACTGTTACCATTTAGCAGAGCATATGCATATCGGTAGAATATGGAATGGACACCTACAGAAATGTTACTGTTACCATTTAGCAGAGCATATGCATATTGCATTTAGCAGAGCATATGCATTTAGCAGAGCATATGCATATTGCATTTAGCAGAGCATATGCATATTGTATTTATCAGAGCCGCGCATATTGCATTTAGCAGAGCATATGCATATGGGCAGAATATGGAAATAATGTACTTTCTGAGTTATGACTGATAAAAAATTCAGAATATTTCATGTTTGCAAATTTGTGATGTATGAATTAGAAAAGAAGGTTGAAAATTGTTCATGTTTTCTCTAGTGGTTTGTTAATCACATTTTAAAAAAGAATCCAAAATTTGGAGAAGGACAGACCCTATGAGACGAATGGTTTAAATGGATTTAACTAACAAGTAATGTTATTGGCACATAACATTTTCCCCCACCTTTCCCTCAATAAGAAATTTTGTATAAGAAAATTTTGTCTTATTTATGTATTAATATATCATGTATTTTCCCATTTGGTAAAGCTGCCCACTCCCCCATCCCTCCTTGCACTCTCCCACTCAGCAGAAGTATTACGGCTTATCTGAAACGTCATATCATCTTTTTTTTCAGTACAATTCTGAGGGCATCAAGATCAACTCCTTAACCTTCACTTTAATGAGCCTTCTCATCAAAGTGGCCAATCACACGGCTCTTCTAGCTCCTGATCCAAAGATGTCCGAACTTCAGCGCAGAAATGCAGCAAAATACTCAGCAATTGCGTTTGAAAAGCATCCTCATTTTGTGGAACTAAACCGGGAGGCTAGATTTTGTACCTTGTCTGACCCGCAGTACTGCGGCAAAATGCAAATCCTTGTAAAGCTCTTGAAAATGTTTAAGAGGGATGGGAGTAAGGTGCTGCTCTTCTCATATTATACAAGGGTAAGTGTTGCTGGGAGATATGTAAAAATGTAGTAGGGAGATTATTAAAAGTGTTGTAGTGTGAAGAGTAGAAGTGTTGTAGGGAGATAAGTAAAAGTGTTGCAGGGAGATAAGTAAAAGTGTAGTAGGGAGATTATTAAACGTGTTGTAGTGTGAGAAGTAGAAGTCTTGTAGGGAGATCAGTAAAAGTGTAGTAGGGAGATTATTAAAAGTCTTGTAGTGTGAGAAGTAGAAGTGTTGTAGGGAGATAAGTAAAAGTGTTGCAGGGAGATAAGTAAAAGTATTGTAGGGAGATAAGTCAAAGTGGTGTAGTGTGAGAAGTAGAAGTGTTGTAGGGAGAGAAGTAAAAGTGTTGCAGGGAGATAAAATAAAAGTGTAGTAGGGAGATCAGTAAAAGTGTAGTAGGGAAGTTATTAAAAGTGTTGTAGTATAAGAAGTAGATGTGTTGCAGGGAGAGAAGTGTTGTGGTATGAGAAGTGTTATAGGAAGAGAAATCAAAGTGTTGTAGTATGAGAAGTAGACATGTTGTTGGGAGAGAAGTGAAAGTGCTGTAGGGAGAGAAGCAAAAGTGTTGCAACGAGAGAAGTAAAAGTATTGTAGGGAAGAACAAGAAGTGTCGTTGGGAGAGAAGTAGAAGTGTTGCAGGGAGATAAAAGTGTTGTAGTGTGAGAAGTAGAAGTGTTGTAGTGTGAGAACTAGAAGTGTTGTAGTGTGAGAAGTAGAAATGTTGTTGGGAGAGAAGTAAAAGTGTTGTAGTGAGAGTAGAACACAGAATCTCCAAACTTTTCATGTTGTGTCCCGTTTTCTTTTCTTTCAGTTACTAGACATCCTGGAGATGTTTTGAGGACGACTCATTATACGTATCGCAGACTGGATGGGAAAACACCCACCGCCAACAGACAAAAGCTTGTCAGAGACTTCAACCACGATAAGGATATATTTCTGTTTTTAATTTCTACAAAGTAAGAATTATCTGACATTTGCAAAATATTTTGTCATTTGATGATATGAAGCATGCTCACTGGTGTGTTGAATAGGTCATCAGACATAAATTTAAAAATTTCTTTTTGCTTTTTTCATATAATTTGCAAATTTGTTTTTCTAGTTTTTTGTTAATGACCTTTTAAAAAAGATTCCAAAATTGTGAGAAGAACTGGCCTATGAGACTAATGGTTCAGATGGATTTAACGAACAACAACTAATGTTACTGGCACATAACATTTGCCCCCTCCTTTACCTCCATACGTTTTAATGAACAAGATATTTAAATTCCATTTGCTTTTAACATAGTTTAATGTGGAGTTACTTCCTTCTGGGCCAGTAATGGCTCCTTTGGCCTGTGCTTTTATCCCAGGTTTCCTTGGTGCAAGCAAATGAGAGTACTTGACCCCCTTCCCCTCCTACTCCCCTCCACGACAGACACCAGTCCATCATAGGTCTCTCCTGCAAGTTGGTACCCATTTTACAGCTGAGTGGAGTTGAGTGATCGGAAATGAAGTGTCTTGTTCAAGAACACATTGTGGTACCCAGAATGGGAATCACACCCAGTACCTTCAGAGTACTGGAGAATACTGAGCGCTTAATCTGTGATTACCCAATATCTGAGGTTAGGTTTTAAGCTATGAATTTATTCTATGTTTTGTGGCAAAAAAAAAGTAAAATTGTTTCATTTCGAACATAGTCTTGGAAAGGACAAAATAAGTTTGTGGTATAAATTGTTTCACAGAGCTGGTGGTATGGGCTTGAACCTAACTGGTGCTAATGTTGTCGTCATATTTGATCCCAACTGGAACCCGATGTATGATCTGCAAGCGCAGGACCGTGCTTACAGAATAGGACAGCACAGGGACGTGGGGGTGTATAGGCTTATATCGACAGGCTGCATAGAGGAGAATATGTATCTGAGACAGATCTACAAGCAGGTATTATTCATGACTTATTGTAATCATCTTGTTTTGCTTTGATATTTTAGGAATTAGTTACTGGTCAAGCAAGTCTACCCCATATGAAAGAGGCTTTGAAAGAAACAATATGGTGAAGAAAGCATTCAAAGCTCTTATTCTATTAGGGAGATATTTAAGTTTAAAGCTCTGTAACATTTGTGTAGAAATGATTGAAACCAGACTAGTTGTGACATCACATCCTCAGATTCCTCAAAGTTTTCTATCGCATTTGTTCCTGCGATTTCAGGGCTTAAAAAACCATTAGATACGTCTGGAAAGTAGTAAAACAGAATCTATTAAGGGTAATTTTAATTTACCACCTAAAGAAAATTTGAGGAAAAATAATTAAAATAGTAAAAATGTTAAATTAATTTATAATACATCAACAATTGTTAAAGAAGTGAGGATGAAGGCACCAACATCCATAGTAGACACACTGCACCAGTCATTTCTACACAGATGATACATAAGACACTTTAAACTAGAATATCTCTTTAACAGAATAAGATATTGAAGTAGTTTCTTCACCATTTTGTAAGTCTTCTTTTATATAAGATAAACTTGCTTGTGAGGAAAGTAGTACAACAGAAGCTAGTAAGGGTAATTATCATTTACCTCCTGAAAAATAATTCACAGCACTTGTACAAAACGTTAGGTATTAATTGCCAAATATTTAATACAATTCAAACATGAGTTACATGAACAGATTGGAAAATATTATTGTCAATTTATTCTACAATATTCTCAATAATTTTTGAGGAAAAAGAGTGTTCCCAGTTATTTAGAAAATATGCAATTGATTTCAAAGAAATACATAAAAATAGCGCATGAAGTGCTGTGATGACATCATAATGATGACTTAGACTTCGTACAAAAGTCATTTTTATGCAGGCAAGAAAATTCTTTAAAGTTTAATAACTTCTTCTAGGAATGAGATATAAACATGATTTTTCATGATTTTTTTTTTTTTTTATGCATGTTTTACCAGGGTGGCCTCATCAACATTAAGTTGGTCTACCCTGGGGCCCTGGAATACAACATGAAAATTAACAAAATGGTAGAAGAAATAAAACATGGATAAGACTTAGCCAATCAAAAGTAAAAAGTATAAAATATGTAAACAGATAAATACCAAATGAAAAGAATTAAAAATATGGTTTAAAAAAAAAAAAAGAGGTGAGAGTTTAAGGTATGAAAAATAAAAACATGAATGGCAAATTAAAGCGAAATTGGCAGGAAACCTACAATTTTATCTATCAAAATCTTCCTTCGTGAGAATTGCTTGTTTTAGGGACCTTTTCAATGTATTAGCTGATAAACTTTCTTTTAAATTTATTATCAATACTATTCCATTATGTAATTCCTCTTTAAGGTTAATGAACGTTTGTAATATTCAGTGCAACACAAAGTCTTCTTGATGTGCTTGTGGTTAGCTTGATGTGTGTAATGTGAATGGACGTCTTCAATTTTTGTAAATTTACGTTTAAGGTATGCCGGTGAAATATCATTTAGGATGTTGTACATCATAACGCAGTTTTTACTAAAGAAGTGCTCGTGTATTGGTACCCATTGTGATTGATCTGTTAGCTCAGATGACAGGGTATCCCATTCAGCACCTTTGGTGTTTATTGGCCCACACAGTACTACAAACATTTATGTGTGGCAATATGAATGCATTGTAAAGCATGGATAAGTGGTGGGTATCTAATGAGCTTCTAGCTTTCTTAAGTAAACCTACTTTTCTAAGGCAAGTTTTTAATACAGCAGACACATGCTCATGAAAAAGTACATTTTGTCTATCATCATACCTAAACATCTGACACTGTCTACACATTCTAGTTTCGTGTTGTTAATTTCAATTTGTAAATCAATCTCTCTATTTAAAAACCTTTGTCTCTGATTACTTGTCAGTAACATTCATTTGGTTTTGTTAGCATTAAGTGATAGTTTATTTTTATTAATTCATTTCCATCATATCAGTTGTCAATTTATTCTTGATCTCTTTTATGTTTCTAGCACTTACAGATAATGTTGTATCATCAGCGAACATACAGTATCAATTCGACCATGTTTTATTGCACTGGGAAGGTCATTTATCAAAATAGTGAATAGTAATGGTCCTAAGATTGAGCCTTGTGGCACATCAATTTTGATTTGACTGGGTTTAGATAATTCATTCTTAATGTGTACACTTTGTTTCCAGTTTGATGGATATGATTTCAACCAATTTAAAGCGCTTTGTAAACATCCATACCTATTCAGCTCTTGAGTAAAATCCGAATCTGTTTCTTAATTTGTCTCTTATCAGACACATCAAAAATGAAATTCCACAAGAATAATCCTTTGGGGACATCACAAATTCATTGAAAATTCCACCAAGTCTGATTTTTGACATTCAAAGAATGTTTTGCTCAAAATCTAAAGCAGTTTTTCATAGACCATGAATATGTGCATGTCCATTTACTTTAAATCTGTGAGAAATGGGGATTCATACTTTAAATCTGTGAGAGATGGGGATTCATACTTAAAATCTGTGAGAAATGGGGATTCATACTTTAAATCTGTGAGAAATGGGGATTCATACTTTAAATCTGTGAGAAATGGGGATTCATACTTTAAATCTGTGAGAAATGGGGATTCATACTTTAAATCTGAGAAATGGGGATTCATACTTTAAATCTGTAAGAAATGGGGATTCATACTTTAAATCTGTGAGAAATGGGGATTCATTCGTTAAATCTGTGAGAAATGGGGATTCATACTTTAAATCTGTGAGAAATGGGGATTCATACTTTAAATCTGTAAGAAATGGGGATTCATACTTTAAATCTGTGAGAAATGGGGATTCATACTTTAAATCTGTTAGAAATGGGGATTCATAATGATTTAGTGTTGCACAGTTCTTTTATATCATATCTTCATAAAGGAAAGTCATGTTAGTGGATGCGTTTTTGTTTCTTCTTAGCAATTAGCCGATGTTGCCATGACTTCAGGGAATGCCAAGCGTTACTTCACCGCAGTAGCAGGTGAGCATGGTCAAGAGGGGGAGCTGTTTGGATTACAAAACATGTTTTCATTGAGGACCGAAGGTTCCTGTCTTACTCATGACCTGATTTTGGTGAGTATCACTGCACCAGACCAGGGATTTGTAACTCTGTAGCCAACTGACTGCTCTCCTTGTTACAAATTAATTTTGAAAGGGATCTGTGCTTTGCATGCACATTCATATTTGTTAGTACCAATAACAGTGCTGCTGATGGGAGGGGGAGGAGTGGGGAAAGTTGTCCCAGGTTTTTGCTAGTACTACTGCAGTATTTCCCCAACTTCCCTTTTTGTTCTTCAGAATTTTTCAGAGATATGAGGGGCCCTTAAACGTGAGTTTTCCTGGGGCCTCACGATGCTCTCGGGGCCTTGACCAATAGCATACATTCCAAGAATTGCTATGACCTTTTAACAGTCGTAAAGTTATCTTCTTTTTGTAAAGTGTGGATTTTGTATTTTGGTTTTCACATTTGTAGCAATGTTTACATAAATGTTATTTTAATACTAAATATAGAAATGTGCCCATTTTAACCATTTAGAAGAAAAGATTATGCATACATTGTCTAGTCAACCCCATCTAAACCCTACTCCGAGTCTGACAAAACTGCACTTAAGTCCAAGACCAGACACAATTAATGTCACTGAGTAAGATGATTGACAACTTTTTCAACCAATCACTGCACAAATTTGCCTAGCAACAAAATCTGCGTTACTAAGTGGGGCAATGATCCTACGTGGTACTGGTACAGTATAGCTAGCTAGCGACGCATGCTCATGCAGTCAATTCAACACACACACAGAATGAATGACGACAATGGTGAATAAAAACTGCACTACGGGTTTGCTACAGGTTTTGTAAATCCAATCATTGCCACTTTTTCGACCTCAAGAAAGCTTTCGACACTACTTGGAAATATGGCATTATCCGCAAACTTTACACCATTGGCCTCAGAGGCCATCTCTCCATCTTCATTCAAAACTTCCTCTCACCCAGGCAGTTCAAAATTCGTATTGGCCACACCCTCTCCAACCCCTACCCTCAAGAAGAAGGCTTTCCCCAAGGCAGCATCCTCTCTCCCACTCTCTTCAACCTGAGTATTAATAACATCGCGGACAACCTTGGCCCCAACATCAAACGTACCCTCTACGTGGATGACTTCACCATCTTCTACTCCTCCCATAGCTTTCCTTTTGTCGAAAGTAGACTCCAATTCAGTCTGGTGCAACAATAAGAGTTTTAAATTCTCCAAAGACAAGACAGTCTGCATGCACTTCTGTCATTTCTACAACCTCCACCCCAACCCGAACCTCGTGCTCAATGGCAATCACATCCCTAAAGTTGAACACACAAAGTTCCTGGGTTTAAATCTAGACCCCAAGCTCTCCTACAAGCAACACATCACCAACCTGAAAGTAAAATGCAACAGCTCCCTCAACATTCTCCGCCTCCTCACTTGGGGTGCGAACTGCCATGCTCTCCTCAAAATCTTCAGGCTCACCATTTGTGCCAAGCTTGGCTACAGTAATATTGTCTACTGTGTCGCTCACAACTCATACCTCAACCACATCAAGACCATCCAAAAAAAAGCCCTCAGGCTTTGTCTGGGTGCCTACAGGACCTCTCCTATCACCAGCCTTCATGTTGAGGCCAACGAATCACCCTTTCTACTTGGATGTAGAAAGCTTAGCCTCTCCTATGCTTTTAGAGTCCTCACCAACACCCAAAACCCTGTTTACAACCTCATTAGGTACCCCAATTTCTCCACCATCTTAGACACCACTAAAACCCTATCCCCTCTCTTTAGCTTACGCATTAAATCAGACCTCCTCCATCTCGGCATCAACCCCTCCACTCTCGACACCTTCTCTTGGCCCACTTTTCCTTCATGGGCCACCCCCCTTCCTTCTATCCACCTGGTCCTCTCCACTCATCACAGAACCCAAACCCACCCTAACTAACCTGTTCATCAATATCCACAACCAAATCAAAGACCAACTTTCAAACTACACCTCCATCTATACTGATGGCTCCATGGAAGGCAACAAGACAGCTGCTGCTGCCGTCATCCAAGACATCACTCTCAGTAGCAGACTTTCCGACTACTTGTCCATCTTTTCAGCCGAGGCAAAGGCCATCCTCCTTGCCCTCAACTTTGTTGAGTACTCTCCGCTCAGCCACTTTGCCATTTTCTCCGACTCAAAGGCTGTTCTTCTTTACTAAATCTTAAATGGGATATCTTCACATTCCACCTCCTTCGAAAACCCCTTTTGCCCACCCTCTGCAGGAAACGTATTCTTTTCTTCTGGATACCAAGCCATGTTGACATCCCTGGCAATGACAGGGCTGATGCAGCCGCTAACCTTGCCCTCAACCTTCACCCTACCCCTTTTCCAAAAACCCTTTCTGACATTAAACCGCTTATCGCTTCCCTTGTTCGTGACCGCTGGCAAACGTCATGGAACTCCCAAATTGATAACAAACTCCACGTCATCCAGCCCACCATTCCGATCAAACCCACCATCAACAACCTCTCTCGTATCGACAACGTTCATATTACCCGTCTTAGAATAGGTCACACCCACCTCACTCACTCCCACCTCCTTATTCGCTCCCCCCAACCCCTCTGCAACAATTGCCATTGCACCCTCACAGTCCATCATGTTATCCTTGCTTGTGTCCTGTACAACCTTCCCAGACTTTCCCTCGCTCCCCACAACTCAAAAGCAGAGTTCCAGAAAAACCCTCTGGATAAGATTATCTCCTTCCTTCATCATGCTTCCCTCTACAACCATATTTAGTTCTTCTCTTCCACCCCCTCTTTCTACTTTGTTTTTTTCACCCATGCACCTCCTCTCTCGATCCCAGCTTTCTGACTTTTTGTTCTTGAATTTCTCTCATTTTCCCCGTTTCCTTTCCTTCCTACCTCTAGAATGATCTGACCTCTCAGGCACAATTTAACCCTCATTGTCGTGGTTCCGTTAAGCCCTTATCAAACAAACAAATTAGAACAGTAAAAAAATTGAACTTTGTTTATTCCTTTTGCCGAAAACTCTAAAAATCCGAAGAAGTGCCATTAATGGATCAAAGCTTGCGGCAGGCCACATAAACATCCAAATGTCAATGTGTTGGTCATGCATGATTGCAGATTTGAGGTTTGTTTGCCCCACCTAGCTACTGTCTTGCTATAGTGGGTGTGGCTTATATCCTGATTGGAGAGCTTAATTGTATTTGAATCCATCCTATGTAATATGTTTATGTCCAAGAGTTGAGAACTTGCCTATGAGAAAACTTGCTAAATCTTGCACGGACCTCCACGGTAAAAAGATTATATACATTAATTTGCTATCTTCACAAAGAATAGTTTCATGTTGGTTGGGCGAATGACTTGTGGTAATTTGAGATGGTTTATAGGAAGTCACACATGATATAGAGGTGCAGTGGTTAAGTAGTCATGCTTGTATGTGAAAGTTACCACATTTGACGCCCGTCTCTCAAGCGCTGCATCGTGTCCTTGAGCAAGACACTTTACGTACTCCAGTCCACTCAGCTATAAAATAAGTGCATTAATTTTGAAATTAGTTTAAAGTGTAAAATATTGAAAAATATGAAAAGTGAGCTTGATTATGACAAGTTTTTGTTCTGTGTCTTTTGTAGAGGGAGATGAAAACTGAAAAGGGCATTACTTCTGCAAAGTATGTCCCACTCGTGATAAAGGAGGGCCAGGAGGAGGTAGGACTCTCACTTTCTTATGTCATTGATTTTAAATGGAGGATAATTTACTTGTACTTGTCTCTTTGTTCTCCCTCTTAGGTTCCTCTTTCTTGCTCAAGGACCCCAATGGAAATACAGTACACTTTTGTCTGATTTTATGTCTCTTAAAGGAAGAGTCCTAATTTTGATGAAAGTTCAGCTGTACGTTTTGAGTCCCCACAAAGGATTATTTCATTGGCCAGGCACATATCCAGCGGCGATTTCTTTTCAACATCGGAGGGAGGGGTGAACCCAGGCAATGGTGTAGCCAGCCATATAGGCTTTATATAAGGCTTAATTTTTTAGGGGGACAGAAGCATATTCATCCCCCAAAGTTTATGCACGTATCTCTTGTATGACGGAGGGCAATGAGACAAGGAGCATTGTGAAGAAACTGCTGTGTCTTGTTCCATTTGAGAGCTAGGTTTTGATGTTTAACAAGCAGAGAATAGAGCGTATGTGACATTTTGTGACAACATTTTATTGTCAAAAATCTGTGACATTTTGACAATTTTGTGACAAAAGATGACAAAATGAACATAAACATATGTATTAGAATTTGTCTGACATTTTGTGTCATGTTTTACTCCTTCACTCACACTCATTGGTAATTTGATGTTGCATTTTAGTGGTGGATTCCATTTTTCATAAAACAGACATAACCAAATGATCCTTTCTATGAGTATCACTGGTCAACTGGTCATGATGTGTGAATCTATGCCAATCAAATGTGACAAAGGCAAAACTGATGTAACATTTTGTGCAAAAGCTGCCAAAAATTATGTGACATTTAAGACATTTATGTGACAAATTATGAAATTTTGTGACATGATATTTTGTGACAAGCCATCAATCATCATTCTATTCATTCTCTGAACAAGTTTGCCTGAAAGTGACTGGTGAAGAAAGACTACTATAAAAAAGCGATTTTGCTAGTTTTATTATTTTTAACGTTTGACATTTTTGGAGCCTAATTTTCCATTTTTTCCTTAAAATATTCATCAATACCCCCACCTCCCTACTTTCTCTGTTCTTGGTATTATTTACTCTTGTAGCTTTAGATATGGAAATTGCATGAAGTTTTACAAAAAGTAAAAGAGTAATTAAAAGCTTTTCTTTTAGTAAAATAGTTTTAAAGTAGAAATTTGTCTGGATATCTCTAGTTTTTTATGCTGGAATTGAAAACTGTGCTATGAATTGGAAGTGTTATAATGTTAGAGGTATGTTGGACAAGTAGCAGCCATAAGGGTGTTTCACCTGACATCACATGATTTTGTTTACATCGCCATTTTGTCGGGTGAAACCACTGTTGTCTGCTGTACACTTAATTAGACTTACATTCGTTTGAATGTTTTTATATAAGATTATTTTTGTAAGATGATTATGCCGGAATCTTGCTGTGCCGTTGGTTGCACTAATAGATGTGTGCGGGGAATAAAAAGACATTTGCTCAATTTCCATCTGATCCTGATTGACGATTAGGTGGGTTTCTGCTGTACTATGCGACGGCTTCAACCTATGGTTCACACTAGGATTTGAAGCGAGCACTTTATATCAAGTATGTAGGCATTGTCTGACATAATTGAGCATAATGAACAATCAGCTGGTGTTAACGTTGAAATTACTCTTATATACCCGGTGAAAATATCAAACTTAAGGAAAATATAAAGTAAATCGGAAGCAAACAAAAACTTGCAAGTAGTAAAATTTGCTGAACTGGTAGCTTAGCATGTAGTATGTTTGTTGTACGTGTGATGTGATTGAGCTGTGTGGAGACATGTGAAATACAACGATGCCGCTGCCCTGCAAAATGAAGTCCAGTTGAGTTAGGGTTACCTGATGAAATCCCTCTATATGAGCTTAATTGGTTTTAAATATACTAAAAACCATGCAAACAGCAAAAGTCCTATGAAAATCAGTTGCAAATTTTCTGTTTTACAGCATTTTAAAACTTAGATACCCAACTTTAATAAATTGCACAATATTTTGTGACCTCATAGTGGGACAACTAGAAAATTGCTCTTGTTAACTTATTGTTTTTCGGTGCTTCCCAAAATTGTTTTGAATGGTAGAAACTGGCTATAGTGAACAGGAAATTGGATATTACTATAACCTTGTCCCAGATTTTAATGTAAAAGACAATTTGAGAACCTCATCATATTTCATCATCGCTTTTGCACATGCTGAAAATTTTGCAAACTTTGATTTGTGAAAACTGTTATTGTGACCGTATAAAGACAGTGTTGCTCAGATTCATTGCTTTTCTATCTGTACTTGTCCATACACCTGTAATCATTTTTTTGTTTCTGATTTGGTAGGATGATAGCTTTAAAAATTCAGCATTTTCTGAAGAATGCGATGAAGGATGTGAGACTAGCGAGGAGGATGACCATGGTCTGTCATCACAGTTACAAGATGAGGAGGGAAACGGGTCATGTGATTCCTCAGACGATGCGGGAACAGATTTGAGAAGGAGGAGAAGAAAACGACGGAGGAACCCTCTTATGTCAGATGTCTTGGACGATGCAGACATGGAATATGGATCTTCGGAGGATAAGCAAGAATCTACAGATGTTAAGATGAAATCGTCAAATCTTAAAAGACGGAATTTAGACAAAGTTTTACATGGAAATCCCTGCAAGGGAAAAATCAGAAATAATGATAGCGATGAGGAGCTAAGAGAGCGTGGGGATAATGTGAAAAATAAAAATGGAAAGAAGAAACAAATCTCAAATGCGATTTCACGCGGTGAACAGACACGCAACGTGCAGGACATTGATGAGGTACAGGTTAATCCTAGGAGATCAAGGGTGAAAGGTCAAGGGGTGGCTAGGGTGAAAGGTCAAGGGGCAGCTAAGGGCAAAGGTAAAGCAATTCTACGTAGAAATGGGATAGTGGAGAATAGAGCCAAGAGAAGTGCTCAAACTGAAGTTGGTGAGGAGGCGGGTGAAACTCTGGGAAATGAAAATCCTTCTTCCTCATCAGGTGATGAGAGTTCGGTGCGGAACCATTGTAGTGGTGCTAGTAAAGACAGAAATAGATTATCATCAAGAGAGACTAATGCAGAGAAGCAAATATTCAGTAAGTTTAAGAATGTCACTCTTTTATTTCCTGTGTTGTTTGTGTTTGGTTACTGTAATGTGTTGAACATGTTTTAAATGTGACAAATCAAAAGTTTGTGAAAATTTTTCAGCATATGCAAAAGTGATGATGTATCAAAAGGAAAACAGCTAAAATTCTTTAATGCAATTTCCTCTTCACTATTGTCCACTGCTCCCATTTATATTATTCGGGAGAGGACCGAAAAACACTTATTTAAGATGAGCCATTTTCTAGTAGTCCCATTCTGAGATCACAAAATATTCCGCAATGTATGCTATTAAAGCATCATAAGTATTACATTTCTGTAAAATGTACCATTTTAATAGGGCTTCTTGAGGGGTGGTTTTTAGCATATCTTAAGCTCATGTTGTTGATACCTGTCCATATACATACCTTTAATAAGAAAGGTTTGGCCCCTTACATTTTCCTTTTGTTTTTTCACTGAATATATATATATATTTTTTTGCAGAAGAGTGTGGTGTCTCATACGTCCACTCCAATATGAAGGTGATTGGGTCCAGTAAGGTGGAAGACCACGTGTCCAATATTGCTTTGGCCGACGTCTACGAGCATGGGCAGTTCAGCCAGCAGCCTGCATTTTGTAGGGTCCCCACTCTAGAACAAGTACGTCACTATGTAATTCCTCACAGGAGCATAACAAATTCTTTTCATGGAGACATTCAAGAAAACAATCAGGATGTGACCCATCCCAATCCCCCTTCCCCGATCCCAATTTCTTTCCCAATCCCTCTTCCCCAATCCCCAAACCCCCTTCCCCAATCTCCCTTCCCCAATCCCCCTTCCCCAATCCCAATCCCCTTCCCTCTCCATACATCTACATACCAAATATCTAATGATTTGTGCTTAGATGAAGTCCTTGGTTTTCAATCCCCCTTCCCCTATACCAATCCCCCTTCCCCTTCCCTAATCTCCTTCCCCAATTCCAACCTCCTTCCCCAATCCCCCTTCCCAATCCCCCTTCCCAATCCCCCTTCCCAATCCCCTTCCCAATCCCCCTTCCCAATCCCCCTTCCCAATCCCCCCCAATCCCCCCCAATCCCTCCCCCAATCCCCTTCCCTCTCAATACATCCACATACCAAATATCTAATGATTTGTGCTTAGATGAAGTCCTTGGTTTTTCAATCCCCCTTCCCCAATCCCAATCCCCAATACCCCTTCTCCAATTCCCTTCCCCAATCCCAATCCCCCTTCCCTTCCCTCTCCATACATACACATACCAAATATCTAATGATTTGTGCTTAGATGAAGTCCTTGGTTTTTATTTCCTCTTCAGTGAAAGGTTTATGGTTGTCTAGATTTAGACAGTGTGGGATACCTGCCAATTGGGCTATCTTCTGGAATATCTCCATTGAGATATGATATCCCAACAAGATATCAAAACTGTCATCATTCCATTCAGACTTTATGTTTTGTTTTCTCTTCCCATAATTTATGCATTATATATCAAACTCAAATTTTCAATTACAGACCTTCCACCTGCTTTCACCATTTTTTGCTATGCGTAGATGACTTTTGCTAATCTCTGGTGAAACAAAAGGAAACTGTCCAGGTCTTTATTGAGTATTCATAACTTGGTGTGGATACTCCGCTTACCTTTCCGCTCCTTTCTCCTGGGTATGGATTTGGATTAAGGCTTCTCTTAGCAAATTTTTCCATTTATTTCTGTCTCTTGCTGCTACTGCAGCTTCTCCCCAGCTGTTCCATCCAAAACTTACTCTCCTTTTCTGCCACTCTTCTCCATGTAGTCTTAGGTCTTCCCTTCTTTCTTCTACCTTCTGGTGATGCTTATTCTGGCATGATTTTCTTTGTCCCTTCTTAATACATGACCCAACCATCTCCATCTTCTCTTAAATATCTCCTTGCTTATCTCCACTGTGCCTGACCAGTCATATAATGTAGTTCTTCATTGGTGACTTTCACTGGCCATCTAATTTTTTAAATAATTCTTAAGGCATCTCCTTTGGAACACATCTAGTTTCTTCTCGTCAGCTTTTTTTTGTCAGCTTCCAGGTTTCACATCCATAGAGGAGTACTGAGATTACATTTGATTGAAATATTTTCAGTTTGGTTTTTATCCAGTAGATGTTTGATTTTCAAATCTTGTCAAGTTGTCTGAAATTTAGTTGCCTGTGCCAGCCCAATTCTGCATTTTATGTCTTCATCAGTGCCTCCTTCTTTGGACAGTGTTGCACCAAGATAGACAAAGCTATTAACATCTTCAAGCTCTGCATTTGCAACTTTAATTGTTCCATCAGTTTTGTTGTTAATGCGCAAGATCTTTGTCTTTTTTCATTAATCTTCAGACCAACCGTTTTACCTGTTTCATGTAGTTTGCTTGTTTGTCTTGGAGTTGTTCTTTGGTGCTAGAAATAAGTGCAATGTCATCAGCGTAGTCAAGATCATCTAGGGCTGTAAATAAGTTCCACCAGATTCCAATCCTTCTGCCTTGTGTACTGGTTCTTCATCACCCAGTCAATAGTAAGTATAAAGAGGAAACCAGACATTACACATCCTTGTTTTACCCCAGTTTTCACAAAAAACCAGTCAGATAGTTTTCCATCGCTTAACACTGCACATTTGCTGCCATTATACAAGTTCTGTATAATATTTGTGTATTTCATGGGTATTCCATAATGAGCTACATGTATAATTCATTATGCTTCTGTGTAGACTGTCGAACGCTTTCTGAAAGTCAATGAAGTTGAGGTATACTGTGGCTTTTCATTCCAAGCATTGTTCTATTATATTTCTAAGGGTGAATATGTGTTCAGTAGTTCCTCTGCCACTCCTAAACCCAACATGCTCATAACGAAGTTTGGTATCTATTGCGCTACATCGCCTGTCAATCAATATAAGGATATACCTCTGTAGTTAATTGTCACAAATTGTCAGGTCACCTTTATTTGTTATAATAGTTATAATGCTTTCTTTTTACTTTCATCTGGCACTTCTCCATATCTAAAATTTGGTTGAATAATGTAGTTAAGATCTCCTCTGTCAAATCCATACTACCTTTTTACATTTCAATGCTTATTCCATCCATTTTGGTGCTTTTCCATTTTTCATCCCTGACACAGCATTCTTTATGTCTTCAGCTTGGATCTCACCCATCTCGACATTAATGTTATCTTTGTGTACCTCTATACCTTGGTTGGTTACCTCTGGCATAGGTTGGTTTAATGTTAATTCAAAATGTTCTTTCCATCTTTATCTCATCTTATCTTCTCCAGTGATAAGCTTTCCATTTTTATTTCTTACTCCAACATTCTTCTTTCTTCCTTTATAAATATCTTCTTTGTAATTTTGTATAGACGACTCATGTCTCCACGTGATGCTGCATCTTCTGCTTCTTTCACCATATTATCTACCATCTTTCTTTTATCTGATCTGACTCTGTTCTTTATTTCTCTGTCTTTCTTCTAGTATTCTGTTCTTTTTAGCTCTCTTATTCTTTCAGATTTTGCTTCATCTATTTGACATTTGAGATGTGTCCTGTCTTTAATAGCTCTCCATGAGTTAGCCAAAATCCATGGTTTACTTATGCCTTTCCTTTTCCCTAATACTTTCTTTGCAGCATTGACATGCATGTGCTGTTTCAATGTTTATCCACTTCTTGTTTATACTATCATTCCTTTTTCTCCTCATATTCTTGTTCAGCTCTTTGTTGTAGTCAAGTCTTACATCTGCACATTTTAGTCTGTTTGACTCAAAAATGGGTCTTGATGTTTGGCTGTTTTTCTTCTCACCTCTCAGTTTAACTGATATTTCCGATTAGCAGATTATGGTCACTGTGCATATCGGCTCCTCTTTTGGTTCTTACATCTAACAAAGACCCTCTATGTTTCCTAGATATTGTAAAATGGTCAATTTGGTTTCTAGTATTGCCATCTAGGGCAGTCCAGGTGTTTCTAGTATTGCCATTTGGGGCAGTCCAGGTGTACTTGTGAATGTCTCTATGCTTGAACACAGTACCTCCAATGATGAGTCAATTAACCTCACATAAGTCTGCAAATCGTTTGCCATTGTTGTTCATAATTCCCAGACCTTCTTTCCCCATCACACTTTCTCAACCGCTATTTACTCCACCAACTTTAGCATTAGCGTCTCCCATTACAATCAATATATCGTGAAATGGTACTTCACCAATAATTCTTTGAAGTTGCTCATAGAAATCATCTTTCACATCCTCCTCCACCTGTTCTGTTGGTGCATAGATCTGTATAATAATTAGTTTCGAAAAAATTGGCTGGGATCTTGTATTAATAATTTGTTCATTTATTGAATTTCAATCAATAAGGCTGTACTTCAACTCCTTAGCTATAATGATAGCTACTCCTTTTTCATGCTTATCTTTACTTCCATAGTAAAGAATTAGCTCACCAGATTTTGTTAAAGCTTTATCATAACCCAGCCATCTTATTTCACTAATTCTGAGTATTCCTATGCCATCTTATTTCACTAATTTTGAGTATTCCTATGTCATCTTATTTCACTAATTCCGAGTATTCCTATCATATTTCCTCATCTCCATTACCATTACTGCTATTTCCCCCCGTTCCATATGTCCTTACATTCCAGCATCCAATTGTTGTCTTTGATTTGGTGCTAGTTGTCACATTCGTTAAGTAGCACTGCTGCTTCTTGCTGTTCAACCCAGAGGCTTACAGCAAATCTTGCGGGCTTTCACCCCTACCCGTCATCTGTTGATCTTCAGGTACCCAGTGTAGTGATGGATCACTAGAGATCATTAAGTAGCTTCATCTGCTGAGATCATAATATAAATATTTGCTCTAGAAGTTTCTGTGACAAAGATGTTTTTATCTGATTGGGTTGTTAGCCCTATGCAGAACCCCACTATAAGAGTGAGGACCTTTATTTTTTTTTACGAGCCCCATCTGCCCGGGTTTACATCAGTTTTCCTTCTCTTAGAAAGGTTGTCAACTAAACCTGATGAGGCCCATCTCCCAGGGTTTTTCTGGAAATTCCCCTACTTATGCACAAACCCATTAAATTTTTAAGCACTGAAATATTCAGATTGATATCCCAATGGGGATATATTGATATCCCAATGGGGATATATTGATATCCCAATGGGGATATATTGATATATCAATGCAGAGTAGGATGCAGCTATATCTGGATTGGGATATAATAGCCTGATTGATAGATATCTCACACTGTTAGACACAATGTTATGTTTTGGGGAGTAGCTATTTTACTTTCCGAGTTTAATATGGTTGATCAAAGTTTGAGGATTGTTTAAAAGACTAGTTGAGGGGTCAAGCGGATTCATCTTATATGAAAGAGGACTTTAATAGAAACAAAATGGTAAAGTAAGCATTCAAAAATCTTATTCCGTCAAGGAGATATTTAAGTTTAAAGTTCCGTACAATTCCTCAAAGTCTTTCTGTATTCTATTAAATTTTGTCCTGGGATGTTGTGGCTTGAAAACCATTGGATATGTCAGAAAAGAGTCAAACAGAATCTAGTAAGGGTATTTATGATATACCACCTAAAGAAAGTTTGAGGGGAAATAACCTAACTAGTAACAAATTTAAATAAACTTTCTTTATAATACATTAACAATTGTTAAGAATGTGAGGATGGGAGCACCAACCTTCCATAGCAGAATACTACACCAGTCATTTCTACACAGATAAGCCAGAGATTTAAACTTGAATATCTCCTTGACGGAATAAGATTTGGGAATACTTTCTTCACTATTTTGTTCATTTTAAACCCCTCTTTTATATAAGATGCACTTGCTGACCACTGAACTATAATCCTCTAAAAGGTTTTGGGCAGGATTTTACACAATGGTCCCTGTTTGTGTTGTTGACATCCTGCTTATTCACTCACAGAAACAACAAGCATTGTGATATATTCATCATTAGATAGATATACAAATGACTTATCAAAAATAATGCTTACTTACTAGTGCTGTCATCACACATCGATTATCGTGATATCTCTTTTCCCACGACATGAAATATGCCCTTCGCGACATATCGCAATACCATAAACTAATACTCAACTAAGAAATTTTAGCGCAACTAGGCTAGGCCACTTCGTAAGTTGCAATTCTAACGTTACGGTACTAAATCTAACAGTCATGTTTTCGCCATTAAAAACGTGCAAAATAATCGTGAAACATAAAAATAAATAATTAAAAATCGTGCTCCGTCACCACACACTGGCACGCGCCGATGTAAGTTGGCATAAAGAACGAAAAATTGGTGCAGAATGTGCCACTCTGGCTCTCACTTTGATGAATCATGGTCACGTTGGCTGAATTACCAAACACGTGCGTAATAGTCATGCGATCATGTTGTCTGCTAGATCTGCAAATCATTTTTTCTTGCATTCATCATATCATGGAGTAAATTGTAGCTCCATGATCATATAACGTTAGTGATATTAACAATTTGTGTCTCGAGTCAGTTTTCTTGAAAAGTATCGCGATATAGAAATATCGCGATATTTTTCTCCACGATAATCAATAAGTAATAGAGCCATGTCATGACAGCACTTACTTTTACACCGTCCATCCTGGTTCCTTCAGGGTCCACAGGCTAGCTTCTCCATAATTAGTTTCATCCTATCTTATTTTGTCTTGGGTCAGCCTTTCTTCTGTCACTATCGGGAGTTGATGCCTTGAGATTGCATGTCCTTCTTTTGTTGTCTACATCGAGGTCTGATGCCTTGTATCTGCATGTCCTTCTTTTGTTGTCTACATCGAGGTCTGATGCCTTGTATCTGCATGTCCTTCTTTTGTTGTCTACATCGAGGTCTGATGCCTTGTATCTGCATGTCCTTCTTTTGTTGTCTACATCGAGGTCTGATGCCTTGTATCTGCATGTCCTTCTTTTGTTGTCTACATCGAGGTCTGATGCCTTGTATCTGCATGTCCTTCTTTTTGTTGTCTACATCGAGGTCTGATGCCTTGTATCTGCATGTCCTTCTTTTGTTGTCTACCTCGAGGTCTGATGCCTTGTATCTGCATGTCCTTCTTTTGTTGTCTACATCGAGGTCTGATGCCTTGTATCTGCATGTCCTTCTTTTGTTGTCTACATCGAGGTCTGATGCCTTGTATCTGCATGTCCTTCTTTTGTTGTCTACATCGAGGTCTGATGCCTTGTATCTGCATGTCCTTCTTTTGTTGTCTACATCGAGGTCTGATGCCTTGTATCTGCATGTCCTTCTTTTGTTGTCTACATCGAGGTCTGATGCCTTGTATCTGCATGTCCTTCTTTTGTTGTCTACATCGAGGTCTGATGCCTTGTATCTGCATGTCCTTCTTTTGTTGTCTACATCGAGGTCTGATGCCTTGTATCTGCATGTCCTTCTTTTGTTGTCTACATCGAGGTCTGATGCCTTGTATCTGCATGTCCTTCTTTTGTTGTCTACATCGAGGTCTGATGCCTTGTATCTGCATGTCCTTCTTTTGTTGTCTACATCGAGGTCTGATGCCTTGTATCTGCATGGCCTTCTTTTGTTGTCTACATCGAGGTCTGATGCCTTGTATCTGCATGGCCTTTCTGAGTGTGAGTATTGGGTATCGAGTATGCCTCGTTTGTTTCAAGCTTCCTAAAATATCTGAGCATTGTTGACTCTACTCAAAGGTTATATTCATACAAAATACAGTAGGAGGGTACAATTGCCATTGCCCCCTCACAGTCCACCACGTCCTCCTTGCCTGCCCCCTGTACAACCTCCACAGAGCCTCCCTCACCCCACACTACTCCATAGCCGAGCTCTTCCAGCAAAACCCCCTAGATAAAGTTATCTCCTTCCTTCATCATGCCTCCCTACAACCATATTAAGTCCTCCTCTTCCACCACCCTCTACCTACCTTGCACTTCCTCTTTTGATATTCCAGCTTCCTGGCTCTTAGCCCCAGTACTTCTTTCAGATTCCGTTTTTCTTTTCTTCCTACTTCTGGAATGATCTAACCTCTCGGGCACAATTTGACCATCGCTGTCGTGGTGCCGTTAAGCCCTCATCACATCAAACAAATAAACAATTCCCCTGGATTAAGCCACACAAGAAGCACTATTCCTAAGCCTACTACCCCATAATCACCACTTAGGAATTGGTCTTTATTTTTGAATTGTTTCTGAAATCAAGTTAAGACAATAGTAAGGGATTAAACTGTTGAAATGTATTCATTTCTATTTTTTCTTTTTTGCATAATAGAACTCAGGTTCGGAGAGTGACGACGTGGGACCAAAGCTGTCCAGAACAATCTCATCATCCAAGTCTGTGGACTTAGATGTACCTGAGCCTAAGCAGGAAAAGAAAAGAAAACTAGTCCCAGACAAGAAACCAGTTGTGCAAACTCATAAGATGGGAGACACGACTGTGTTTTTAGGGCAGACACCTCCGGGAATAAGAAAGTATGCATGAATTTCCTTTCCTGCTGATTTTACTTTTTGAAGAATTAAACAGAATTTGAAGAACAAAAATTAAATTGTTACAAAGGGGAGACCTCACCATTTTCATTTATAGGTCTATTATTTTGTAGTCCCCTTGCCACAAAACTTTAAAAGAATCTTGTTCCTTTTGAAAAAAAATAATTTACCCCATATAGCCCTATCCCAGACCAGCATGGAATGGAGATAACATTCCTGTCAAATCAGGACAAACTGACTTGGACAAGCCAGATTAGTTTGAAAAAAGCCAAATCAATTTAAAGAAAGCCAAATCAGTTTGAAGAAAGCCAAATTAGTTTGATGAAAGCCAAATCAGTTTGAAGAAAGCCAAATCAGTTTGATGAAAGCCAAATTAGTTCGAAAAAAGCCAAATTAGTTCGAAAAAAGCCAAATCAGTTTGAAGAAAGCCAAATCAGTTTGAAGAAAGCCAAATCAGTTTGATGAAAGCCAAATCAGTTTGAAGAAAGCCAAATTAGTTTGAAGAAAGCCAAATCAGTTTGAAGAAAGCCAAATCAGTTTGATGAAAGCCAAATCAGTTTGAAGAAAGCCAAATTAGTTTAAAAAAAGCCAAATCAGTTTGAAGAAAGCCAAATCAGTTTGAAGAAAGCCAAATTAGTTTAAAAAAGCCAAATCACTTTGAAGAAAGCCAAATCAGTTTGAAGAAAGCCAAATTAGTTCGAAAAAAGCCAAATCAGTTTGAAGAAAGCCAAATCAGTTTTGAAAAAAGCCAAATCAGTTTGAAGAAAGCCAAATCAGTTTGATGAAAGCCAAATCAGTTTGAAGAAAGCCAAATTAGTTTTAAAAAAGCCAAATCAGTTTGAAGAAAGCCAAATCAGTTTGATGAAAGCCAAATCAGTTTGAAGAAAGCCAAATCACTTTGAAAAAAGCCAAATCAGTTTGAAGAAAGCCAAATCAGTTTGATGAAAGCCAAATCAGTTTGAAGAAAGCCAAATTAGTTAAAAAAAAGCCAAATCCGTTTGAAGAAAGCCAAATCAGTTTGACCAAATCAGTTTGATGAAAGCCAAATCAGTTTGATGAAAGCCAAATCAGTTTGATGAAAGCCAAATCAATTTGAGGAAAGCCAAATCAGTTTTAAAAAAGCCAAATCAGTTTGATGAAAGCCAAATCAGTTTGATGAAAGCTAAATCAATTTGAGGAAAGCCAAATCAGTTTTAAAAAAGCCAAGTCAGTTTGAAGAAAGCCAAAACAGTTTTAAAAAAGCCAAATCAGTTTGAAAAAAGCCAAATCAGTTTGAAAAAAGCCAAATCAGTTTGATGAAAGCCAAATCAGTTTGAAAAAAAAGTCAAAAGATAACAAAACAGCCAAACTGTAATCAAGTCAAGAATATTTCCTTTTTAAATCGGCCATTGGCCAGAGGCTTTTTTGCCAGGGGTAAAATGTACTTAAAAGCAAACAATGTTATTATGATTTTAAAACTTAGATACCCGCTTAGCTTAACCCTTAAAGCCTTAGGGGTTCGAAACATGACAAGATTTTTTTTTTTTCTTTCCAAAAAATAATTTTCAGAACTTTCCTTTGGTTTGCTATTACTACAAGTTGAGCTTATATAAATGCTAAGACAATAACTTTTCAATAAAAAAGTCAAAATAAAGAAAATATCGACATAGAATATTCAAATTTTTGGAAAATTAGACCAATTTTTTTTTACCTTGTATGTTTTCTTGTGCATAATGAAAATGGAGCTTTTTACATATTTAGATTGTTTGTGAAATTTCCTTTCAATGATACCAAGTCTAATTTTTTTTCTCAAAGCAAAGCATGCAAAAACAATTAATAATCACCGCTGTAATTACTCGTCAAAAGCAAAGCCGTGCACACAGCCGGTATTTGAACCGGGGGATGCACATTGCTAGCTCGCACACTATCTGCTACACCATACTGCATATGTTTCAGAATATGGGTTTGTTTTTATACTTGAATAACGTCATGAATAAAGAGGGGGTAGTTTTTTCTTTCAATTGAATGTATGAGATGTAGGCTTAGTCACAATATTTTTGGCATGCGGTAGGTGTACTGCGATCCAGAGTTATGATTTTTTTCAAACATTGGTCTCAAAAAGGCTGAAAATCATCAAAGTTTGCACAACTTTTACCAATAAAAGATATTGGTGATAAAGGCTGACAAAATTTGACCGGAATTGGATACTTTGATGTCTTTGACAGTTGTTCACAGCTTTTCAAGCATAACGTCGTTTTCTCGTTAAATTGTGTGCATTTTTTTAATTTTAATCCATTTTTTCTCAAAAATCTTCAACAAAACCTCATAAAGTTACATTTTCTGAAAGAACTATTCAAGCTCTTTCAAATGATACCAGGATCACTGCTTTGGGCCTATTTGATGAAGCAAAATAGTTTTTTGAAAAGTGCATGTCCAATCGGTCGTGTCACGACTGCGTTGTCGTCTAAGGGTTAAATTGTGCATAAGTTTGGGGCCTCAGAATGGGACAAATAGGAAACTGTTGATGCCAACTTAATGTATTTCGATCCTTTCCCTAAATACTTTGAAATAACCTTGAACCAGATTTAGCAGTTGAACGCACTTAACAATTGAACACACTTTGAGAACCTTTGATGTGGGAAAATTAAGGCAAGAAATATAAGACAATAACAAAATATTTTAGCTGTATTCCTGTTCATTCATCATCACTTTTGCACATGGTGAAAAAATGTACAAACTTTGATTTGTCATGACATAAAAACTATTAGTGCTATTGTGACTATTTAATGACTGTTCATGCTCGGAATTTAAAAGTCTGCATGTCCATATACCTTTTCAGCAGCAGCACATTTTATTTATTTCTTACTTCACAACATTCAAAACAAACAATAATAATACTAATACTTAATACTACTACTATTACTAATAATAAAATAATAATAATAAGAATAATAATGACGACGACGACGACGATATACTGTACATATAACAAAAAAACAGAAAGTTGTGAAAGGAAGTGCCCTAATGAACCAGCATGGCTTAACGAGTAGGGCACTCCCTCAAAGTAATGAGATAATATGACTTAATCTACTTAGAGTATATACATAGTTGTATCTAAGCAAGAATAGAGAGAAAACAAAACATGATTAAATCTCTTCAAAAATAGAATGATCCATCATCAGCTCCTTCAACAGACTGTTCCTATCCTGAAAGTAGAATAGCAAAAGGTCAATAGCTCCTGGTGGGAATTCAGTTGAAAAAGCTGGAGAAGTATTTCCTCTTGTTTTATTGAAATTTGAAATGACTCCAGATGGAATACAAATCAGGTATTGATTCCAACTCCGGAGCGATTTATTATACCATGGTGTATCTGAAAATTTTAATTTAGCACATTTATAGGCATGGATAAACAACATGTTTTTTCTTTTCGTTTCATTTGATAGACAACAATTCAAAGAACTGGCAAAGAAACTCAAAGTAGCAACTGAGGAAGTTGCTAAGACGGTAATGATGGGAACCGATGAAGAATGTACGCAGCTCCTCTTCAAGTTTTATCAGGAGAAATTCCCAGATGCGGACATGAAAGCTGTGTTTTTCCCACCTGAGGAAGAACATCCTTTAAAGGACAAAAGGAAAGACGCCTTGAAGAAGAATGATGGCAATATCAAGGATGGAAAAGAAGTAAAGGGTAAGGCAAGAAGAGGGAGAAAAGAAGGTGGGAGCAGAAGAGGGGGTAAGACGAGAGAGGTTCATAGAAGGAGAAGAGCAAGAAGGTATCAGTTTGAGAGTTCTGATGATGAGGTTGGTGAGGGGGGAGATGGTATCAGAATGGATCAGACTTTGGACAAAACTGGTCAGAACTTGAACAAAACTGGTCAGAATTTGGACAAAATGGATAAGAATTTGAACAGAACTGGTCAGAATTTGGATGACAGTTCTGAGAAATGTCAAAATGTAATAATCAAAAGAGTAGTCTGTGATGAAACTGAGTTTGATAGCTTAGAGAGAATGGAAGTTTCATTTGTGGCAAAAAAGGGGAAAGAGAGAGGTCGGAACATGGCTGATAAATATGGGGGTACGACAGGATGGGATACTATATGTACAAGAGGCAGGATGGAGGAGCCTTTATCAAATGAAGATGAAGAAGAAAGGAATTCTTCCGATGTGAGATGTAGACTTTCAGAGGAAGATGTGGATGAGAGTGATATCACAAATCTCACAAGAGGGAGCTTAAAACCTGTCTCAAGTAGGATTTCCCTTCGGAAGCCAATGGGGGAATTCGATCAGCTTGGTGATCTAAATGATTACGATGACCCAGGGGGAAACCTATCCTTTCTCGATGACATTTTTCTCTCAGACCCATCTGTGAGACTCAAGAAACCTCCACCCAAATCCAAGAAGTGTGTTCAGTACAAATGCTTAGAAGATAGTGACTTTTAAGAAGTTGT
This sequence comes from Chiridota heheva, assembly GCA_020152595.1. Classification (NCBI taxonomy): domain Eukaryota; kingdom Metazoa; phylum Echinodermata; class Holothuroidea; order Apodida; family Chiridotidae; genus Chiridota; species Chiridota heheva. The sequence goes on from JAIGNY010001179.1 coordinate 1,032,358, forward strand.
GACGTTTAGGAATGGTTAAAAGGCATTTCTTAAGAATTCGAAAGAGGATTGTGACGAAACATCTTGTTCCACTCAGCAGATACTACATCAAAATGATCAAAGCTTGTTTTGAAATGACTGGCGTTGACGCAGTAAGCATGTCACATGAAGACCTCCGGGTCAGTGCTTTCAGCTTTCAAAGCTAGTCCTGGTTTTGATTCCAGATGGGTCTCTAAGCAGTGCTCCACGACTGGTTAATAAAACGGCCACGGGCGTCTTATAAACCTTGGTAAAGCATGCTCAATTTCTTTGCAATTATTGATTTGATACACCAGAGTGAAATCAAGACAATAATGCTATACAGGCAGTGAAACACAAACTTTTTCAAAAACTGTACTTTATTCCCCCCTTCTTCTTTTCCTTTCCCTTCTTTCAACCAAAACCTTATATTTTGAGAAAATATGTGGTTTCTTCAATTTTTGGAAAATCTTGCAATTCTGTTACTGCAAGTCTTAAAATTTTGTGAATAATCTTTCATCTCTAATGACTAAAAGCAGCTCATAAATCTCATCAAGTTCAGCTATTGGTACCTTTAAGAATTTTCTTCGTTGCTCCGAGTATACAGCTAAGTAAGTCAGTTTCATTAATAAATGCCCAATTATTGTGGCATAGGATTAAAGCAAGATTATAGAAAGGAAATGAGAGAAGAATTTCACTGATGACATCAAAATGTTGCATTTTCTTGAATAATTAGACATGTGTCAAAATTCTGTAAATTATTCATCTTAACACGTATTGATGGAAATTTGTGATACTGCAGTGTCGGTCATTGAAAGCACTTTCCCGCAAGTGTTACTATTTCTTTTCATTTTACCAATGTTTTCATTTACCGAGCAATTTTAATATAGTCAGGATTTTATATTTTGCAATATATAAAGTATCTCTTGGGCAATGTTTGTAGAAAAGTGAAATGAATTCATGTTGTAACCATGCAGCGATAGTTTTCACCCCATAACTTTTGAAGTTGGCTTTGCTTAGGTTTCTTGCAAACTTTTCAAAAATAAAAATGGTAGGTTGGTTTTGGTAAGTGGAACTTCCCTGTATTCTATTATTTTTCCCAAAAAATACTGGCCACATTGCTTCTTTTATAGAGCTAAATTGAGAGCTTTTTAACATGGAGATATGATAGAAATCAGGAGATATGAAAAATGAGGAGATATGAAAGAAGGAGATATGAAAGAAATAAGGAGATATGAAAGAGATAAGGAGATATGAAAGAAATAAGATGTGAGAAGAAATAAAGAGATGTGAGAAGAAATAAGTAGGCATGAAAGAAATAAGCAGATATGAAAGAAATAAGGATATAAAAAGAAATAAGGAGATAAGAAAGAAATAACGAGATATGAAAGAGATTAGGAGATATGAAAGAAATAAGATGTGAGATGAAATAAGATGTGAGAAGAAATAAGGAGGCATGAAAGAAATAAGCAGATAAAAAGAAATAAGCAGATAAAAAAGAAATAAGCAGATAGAAAAGAGGAGATATGTAAGAAATAGGGAGATATGAAAGAAATAAGGAGATATGAAAGAAATAAGGAGATATGAAAGAAGTTAGGAGATAAAAAGAAATAAGGGGATATGAAAGATATAAGATGTGAAAGAAATAAGGAGATGTGAAAAGGAAAAAGGAGATGTGAGAAGAGATAAGGAGGCATAAAAGAAATAAGCAGATATCAAAGAAATAAGCAGAGGTATGGTTCAAAACAAATATATAGGACATGAACAAAGAGTATATTTTTCTTTTTTATTGCTCTTTAATTTCACTCAAATTCTTAAACAGATTCTAATCACAAACTTGCATTATTCTATTATGAAATGTACAGAAAATAGTAAGTGATCATTATGTTGAAATTTCAATAAAAACAATTCCACTCATATTACAGATTTACATGCATTTTATTTATATTCATACAAGTCTTCATTTTTGATCAATTCGTTAAAGTACGTGAAAGCCTTTTCTAAGCATTGCTACCTTGGGTGTTTAACTTAAAAAGGAGAATGGTGGACATACACTTCCAGTGTGGCAGGAGTTCATAGTTATCCTTGATGGATAAGTAGTAACCCCTGTTAGGGGTTAATAGTAACCCCTAACTTAATACTAACTGACATGGATTAATAGTAACCTCTGTTGAGGGTTAATAGTAAAGAGGTTTAAAGTAATCCCTGTTAAGAGTTATTGAGGTTAACAGTAACTCTGATAGAGGGTTAGAGGTTTAATAGCAACCCTGTTAGATTTAACAGTAGCCCTGTTAAGGGTTAATAACAACCCGTTAGGGGTTAATAGTAACCCCTGTTGGACGGCGCCTGGAACATGCACTTCACTGGAATCCAGTCTGACGAGGGTTAAAAGAGTTGGGAAAGCATTGCTTAATCACACAAATCACCTTTGCTAATTTTTGTTGTAATTTTTGAATGTGTCAAAACATGCAATACAGCCAAAAAACTTCCATGCATGTCTAATCTTGGGAGATGTCAAGTACAAAGTTACACTTAGATACAAAATCAACTTGGAAAAAATTGTATGTACAAAATTCCTGAGTATTTACAAAATACATACATTCTCTTTACCAAGAACTGGTTTGAATCTTACTGTGCCAAGGAACATATAGTATCAAAAGAGCTCCATTACCATGGAAACTCCACCATTACCATAGAAACTTCACGTATTACCATGGAAACTACCCAGTACCATGGAAACTGACATTCATTACCATGGAAACTTCACGTATTACCATGGAAACTACCCAGTACCATGAAAACACACTTATTACCATGGAAACTTCACCATTACCATGGAAACTTCACCATTACCATGAAAACTTCACCATTACCATGAAAAGTCCACCCATTACCATTGAAACTCCACCTATTACCATGAAAACCTCAGCCATTACCATGAAAATTGTGAGTAAAAATCATGTTGTAGGCATACATGACAACTGAATTATTTTGAATAGCATAAAAACACTACGGAAAAGGGCAGACTAATCCACAGCAATTAGCGATTTATATTAAGAGATTCCCCCTGTGACACAGGACCCATGACAGGTGTCCACATTCTCCAAAATTGCTCCATACATGAGGTGCTCCATACAAAAGTGTGGCCATCACCAACAAGTGTGCAGAAGAAACTCTCAAGGATTTTTGGGCAACAACAGTTTTCATCAATAGTACTGGAATCGACATCTACAGGGACCAATGAGGAAGAAGAAGCCTAATATATGTATATATACAGTATATTTATATATATCTCTGAATAGCAGTCATGGGAATTCAAATTTCATCCATTTTATTTTCAAAGTTGACAAAACATTCCACTCCATTACAAAGGAAATTAGAAAAAAGGTAAACGGATAAACTTAGTACATTTGTTTTCTCTTGCTGAACATTGCTTTTTTTTTCGGTGATGAAACCAGTGCCTTAATTTTCTGATGATATAATCAAATGATACACCGCTTAGACATTGAGTATATTATAAATTTTTATTGCAGGAAGAAAAAAAAAAAGAGGGTAATTTGATAGAAATAACCCACAATATCAATCAAATTCACAAAATGTGTAAATTTGGAGATCAGATAAACCCAGCTCATTCTTTTTCATAATTAAGAGTAAAGAAGGCAATTTTAACCGAAGAAATTGTTTTACTGCCTATCATTTTACACTGACCAACAAAGCCAGAAATATTGTGACATGAAATATTACTACAGATACAGCCATTTTTCAGTTGCATTCACATTATACCACCACCCACCCCTCCCCCTTCCCGCCTCCCTTAACAACAACAACAACGTACACACACAAAGATATCAAATAAAATTAACAACATAACTTTGCAAATGACAGGGATTACCATGCAAACATCCTTGTGTTACTACTAACAGAGAAACTTTAAAATGAGAAATAGCTTCAGAATTCCAATCAAACTTAATTAAATACTATAAAACAAACCACTAATTTAAAAGTATTTCATTCACGACTAATAACTCAAAAATTATAATTTCAACCACAAAATAATTTCAAGACAAAAACATTCAAAATGGGTTTTCAAAGAAGAGAAAAAAAATGTTGACTGTTACTGTGTCACAAAGGATGTTTTTTATGTGATATTCTAGCGATGTCTTTGATAATACGGTTGGGATGGTGACATATCATCAATCACCAGTAGTGGTGCCAGGCACCACACACTGGAAGGGACATTGGGAAGGCTTACCCTTATCCTTGATATCTTCTACTCGGATTTGGAAAATCGATCTTGTTGGGATATGGGGGGACAAGTCCCTCAGTCCTTACTGAGGCGTCCCTATTAGGGGAACCTACCCCCATCCACATTTTCCCCCTGGTTTGCCCTCTAAGGGGCTTCTAAGAAAGGAATTCAAAAAAAGGATTGAGATAACCACAACATGTACTGAAAGCACAATGGAAACTGTATTTACTATGATTAGTGAATTGTAATATGCATAAATGAAATGTATGCTTTTTTTTTTAAATAAATGCTAATGTTTGTGCTAAGTACCCACAATAGGCTTTACTACTATTATTTTAGTTAAGATAATATGGATTGGTCTTGTAACAAATCATTAATTAAAAGTAGATATAAATATATCGGCTGAAGGGTATTTTTCAATAACACAAGTTTTATGCTAGGGTTACTCAAGCTATTCTGAACACTCAAACTTCTAACCTGAAGTGTTTTCCTTGAAGGGTTATGATTCAGAAACTCACAAACTACAATTCTGAGATTTAGCTGGTTAATCTAAAAAAAATACACAAGAAGCTCCAAATTTGTGTTCATGCCACACAGCTCCTTACACTGCCAATTAAATCAAATACCTTGATTTAAAACACACCCAGCAGATCATCACACCCAGCAGAATGTCACACATACCCAGCAAATTATCACACATACCCAGCACATCGTCACACCCAGCACATCGTCACACCCAGCTTATTGTCACACCCAGCACATTGTCACACCCAGCACATTGTCACACATACCCAGCAAATTATCACACATACCCAGCACATCGTCACACCCAGCACATCGTCACACCCAGCACATCGTCACACATACCCAGCATATTGCAACACCCAGCAAATCGCTACACCCAGAAGATCGTCACACCCAGCAGATCATCATACCCAGCAGATCGTTACACCCAGCAGATCGTCACACCCAGCAGATTGTCATGTCTATACCACATCATAAAGCATCTACAAAACTTATACCATAGGGAATGGATGATCAAGCATAGCATACAGTAAGAAGAATTTGATTGTGCAGATACCAAAACACCTGGTGTGTTTGGGCTAACATCGTTCTAGTTTCTTCATTGATACTCTCAGTGGTTCCATGAGTGCAATGGTGTCATTTTTTCTTCTTCATCTCAACAGGGTCATACGTCAAGATCGCCACCCTCTTCTTTGTCCTGGTCCTTGTCATCATCATAAAACTCATTTGCAGGCGCAATGCTAATTTTTAGAGAAAAAGGAAAATTGATGCTAAAGGATTTATTACAATTTTTAAGGTACCAAATTTTGGAAACAAATAAGAATAAATGTTTTATGCAGTAAAATGGAATTCTGTCCTAAAGGCCTCAAGGAGACAGGAGTGGTATGGTAAACCAAGGTTTTATGCAGTAATGGATATAAAGCAGTAGGGAAATTCTGATTATTTCGTGTCATTTTTTTAAATACAAAATTCAGTCGGAAGCACACACCAAAAAAGGAGATGTTGCATGCAGGGATCAATCCATGCAACAGCAAAACAATCAAATGTACAAGAAAATATTTAGGATGCGGTGAACGCTGCAATTTTAGGGCTCAGATCGAAACAATGGCTCCTCCAATATTTACTACTTCAGCTAAAACCCCTTAAAGGGACGTTGTGCTATAAATGTTTTGGAAATATAACAGATGACATCACACTGTATATAAATACACGGGTCACTTTTCAAACTGCCAAAATCTTTTCAATGCAGTAACTCCTTAACAGAATAAGATATCAACATGTGTTTTTCATCAACTGATGATCCACTATCACATACTATCATATAAATGCATACATACTCATCAGACTATTCCTTTAAATAAAAAATAAAAAACTATACTAATCAAGTATGAGGGATGATACCCTCGGCCAGCAGAGAGATGGCGCCCTTACCTCTCATCTTCTACCCTCAAGTCCTTAGTATCTGGGTCAGGTTCATCCTTGATCTCCAGATTCAAAATATCTGATGGCACTTCCTGCATTTGGACACTGGGGGCATGAGTCAGACACTTCAGATTTTCCTGGACTTGTTGCTGTACTTGGTCAATATACTGATGAAAGGAAAACAAAACCCTTTTTACTATGTTGGAGAGTTGTTTGACCCTGTAGCTTTACTACCAAAGATTTGTAACTTAATCCCAGCTGTCACAGAGCAACTAGTCTCTACAGAGACTAGGTGACAATGTGGGATCTCTGACTGTAATGGTGTGACACCCTCATTGACAGAGACTGTGGATAAAAACAACTAAAAGGTTTGAATGCAAGATATGCTTCATGCTGGTTTATTGGATGAAACAGGAATTTCCTTCTTTCCTGCATGGAAATCATTCTTCTTCCTATCTTTAAGAATAACCCCAAGTTATACAACTTGTTTCAGATATTTTTCTAAAGAGTAAAATTGTCAACAGGAGATTTTACATGTAGCAATTTCCTTTCGTCCTATGCTCTCTCTTCACCTACAAAAACAGTAGCTGGGTAAATGTACGAATCAACCTCTCGACTCGAGACATTGATTCAGCTCTTGACATTTTCTTCATCAAAACCAAGGGTTTTCTTCTTCTCTTTCCACAAACATCACTGACTAATTTGGAATTGCTTTGAAAGCTTTACTTTAAAAATCGTAATAGGCCCGACAAGAGCTGAATATTAGTGAAATGTGTTGTTGAGTTGACCTACGCTAGGTTCAATTACATGAAACCTAGTAGATGTGGTGAAACCTTGCTTGTGTGGTTAACATACATACAGGAGTAGGTGCCGAGAGTGGCGGGGTTGATGCCAAGATGGAAGAGGTCTGATTTATTGCGTAAGCTGAAGGGAGGGGATAGGGTTTTAGACCTATCAAAGAGGGTGGAGAAATTGGGGTGCCTAATGAGGTTGTAAATAGGGTTCTGGGTGTTGGTGAGGACTCTAAAAGCATAGGAGAGGCTAAGCTTTCTACATCTAAGTAGAAAGGGTGATTTGTTGGCTTCAACATGAAGGCTGGTGATTGGGGTGGTCCTGTAGGCACCAAGACAAAGCCTGAGGGCTTCATTTTGGATGTGGTTGAGGTACGAGTTGTGAGCGACACAGTAGACAATATTGCCATAGTCAAGCTTGACACGAATGGTGAGCCTGAAAATTTTAAGGAGAGCATAGCGATTCGCTCCCCAAGTGGTGTTGGAGAGGAGTCGGAGGATGTTGAGGGGGCATATTTAGATTGTTTTAGAGATTTTCTTTTATTTGATACTAATCTAATTTTTTTCTCAAAGCAAAACATGTAAAAAACAATGAAAATAAACAAAAAATAATCACCGCTTTTAATTACTAGCGGGAAAACAAAAGCTGCGTGTCGGTCAAAAGAGATCTAACATGGATCATCCATACTGTGCACAGAGTTCTTATACTTACTAGACCAAAAAGTGACTAAGTGTGAAAGAGGGCTTTATTATTACTTAAATCTAAATGTTAATAGAGAGGAGGGGGCATGCGTATTTCTTTTTGATATCAATAAAAGTACATGACAGCCTTTCTTATGATACATTGCATCGGTGGTTTTTCGAACAGAACTTATGATTTTTGAAAATTTTGGTCTCAAAAAAGGCTAAAATCATCAAATTTGGCACAAATTTTGCCAAAAAGATAATGATGGTGGGGCAGTCAAATTGGCTAGAATTGGATACTTTGATGTCTTTGGCCAGTTCTTCACATGACTTTTCAAGCAAAAGCTAGGTCTGGAAGTATAACAAGGCTTTTGAAAAAAAAAAATGTTAAATTTTGTGCATTTTTGGATTCTTTTTCTTTTTCAACCCATTTTTTCACAAATTTGTCAACATAACACCCCCTCAAAAGTTATACTTTCTGAAAGAACTAATCAAGTTCTTTCAAATGATACCAAGACCACTGCTGTGGACCTATTTGACAAAGAAAAATTATTTTTGAAAAAGTATGTTCCCAATCGAGCAGGACACGCTTGGTCGGGGTATTTAGGAGTTAACTGACATACAACTGTTGGTTTGGTTAATCTTGCTTGTATACATGGTTAGCTTCCCCATGAATCTTGCTTGTATGTGTAGTTAACTGTCATGAATCTTGCTTGTATGTGAGATGAACTTTCATGAATCTTCCTGCATGTGTGGTTAACATACATGAATCTTCCTTCATGGGTCAAATTTCCACTGTTCCATGGTTCCGAGAACAGTGGTTGCATTTTAGTTCATGAATCTTGCATGAATCTTGCTTATGTGTGGTTAACTTACATGAATCTTCATGAATCTTACTTGTATGTGTGGTTAACTTACATGAATCTTGCTTGTATGTGTGGTTAACATACATGAATCTTACTTGTATGTGTGGTTAACTTACATGAATATTGCTTGTATGTGTGGTTAACTTACATGAATCTTGCTTGTATGTGTGGTTAACATACATGAATCTTGCTTGTATGTGTGGTTAACTTACATGAATCTTGCTTGTATGTGTGGTTAACTTACATGAATCTTGCTTGTATGTGTGGTTAACTTACATGAATCTTGCTTGTATGTGTGGTTAACATACATAAATCTTACTTGTATGAGTGGTTAACTCACATGAATCTTGCTTGTATGTGGTTAACCTATATGAATCTTACTTGTATGTGTGGTTAACCTATATGAATCTTACTTGTATGTGTGGTTATCTTAATTGAATGTTGCTTCCATGGGTGGCTAACTTACCTCTTTACTGTTGAGGTTTTCTATCCTTGTGGTTGTGTCAGGGTGTAATGTAAAATCTGGCTTGAAATATTCAAAATAATCTGTTATGGATGGAAACAAATTAAATCGCATTGAAATCTGTGTAAATCAAATTGTTTTAATTGCTATCACAAGATAAATATCCAATAAATATCCAATAAATATCCTATATCTCTTAAATCAAATTCTTTTAATTGCTATCATAAGATAAATATCCAATAAATATTCTATATCTCTTAAATCAAATTGTTTCAATTGCTGTCATAAGATAAATATCCAATAAATATCCTATATCTCCTAAATTAAATTGTTGTAATTGCTATCATAAGATAAATATCCAATAAATATCCTATATCGCTTAAATCAAATTGTTTTAATTGCCATCATAAGATAAATATCCAATAAATATCCTATATCTCTTTTAATACTTTTTATTTCACTCCTTCCATAAAAAAAAAAAAAAGGGTTATTGAAACTCCTCCATCTCAATTGACCTCTTGTCATAAACAGTCTTTTAAAGAGCACAAGCAGACCTAGGTCGACAAGGGGCTAAAAACATCTTTTCAAGTTCCCAACTAATTGCAGTTTCATCATAAATGTCACAGCATATTTCCTTGAATAATAATAAAGCATGAAAATTCCAATTCAAGAAAAATCTTAAATTAGACATCTTCCAATCACTCACAAGTCAATGAGAGAATCATCTGAAAAAAAAGATCACTTGAATTGCAGTAAACATTGTAGATAGCATCAAGAAATGGATCAAGTTGAGCTTCAGCGCCTCCCAGAGAGCATCGGATAGCAGCGAGAGATTGTCAGGAAGTCATCAATGGTACCCAATTACAAGCTTGGTTACGGGATAAGTAAGTGAGTGAACATTGTATTACACACTAGTGAAGCCTGAAGGTATGTGTAAAAAGTGCTGTATCTGACATTAGCTGTGTTATAACTATCCTCATAACTTTCAATGAATTTGAAAATATTCTTCCTAATGTTGCCTTCAGTAAAGTCAAGTTTAGTGAAGTAAATCGTGTTTCAAGCAACAAATGAATTTTACAAGCAAAACCTATTATATTTCAAAATTCTCACCGTTGTACGGCAGCTCATTGCTGATGTCCTCTCCTAACAACAAAGCGGTTTCAAATGTCCTAGAACGAAAGAGAAGAAAAATTCCATGATATACTTTGGGTTATCTTAAAGGCTCAAAAGAAAGTTTGTGTTATCGAACATGTTTTTCAAATGACACAGGATATTGGGGAAAGTGATAAATAATATTGGGAGGGGTAAGGGGGGATAACAGCTATTGGGAAACAAATGATAAAAGATATAGGGGAAATGATAAAGGACTTGAGGAACAAATGATATAGAATATTGGGGGGAAATGATCAACAGTCCGGTACAATGTCCTAAACGGGAAAGCACTCGTTTCCCAATCGGGAGAGTCAAACATGTGCAGATTGCACACTGACTGCAATGGCGGTCTTCATATTGATAGACTAGATTCACGGTACTTCTGGTGAGTTGTTTCAGTTAATATACAGTATGTACCAATGGAAGTATGCATGTAAGTGCTGTGTACGTACTGTGTATCTAGGAAAGTGTTAAGAAATTTACTTACTACCTTGGTGCTTTATAGCGCAGAATCCCAAGGTTCTCTGCACTTTACATAAGAAAACAAAAATTCCAAACACAAATAATCCAATAATGAGGTAAGAACATGAAAATGAAAGAGATGAACACAAAACAGTTACTATACATTCTGGAAGTGTTTCTCAAACAGAAAAGTCTTTAGGTGGTTTTTTTAACACATCAATGGAAGAACTACTTTTGATTTTAAAGGGTAATACATTCCACAGAGGTGGGCCGGTATGATATAAAGCTTGGTTCCCTACTTTCTTTTTTGAAGGGAAAGTACCTAGTGTTGAGTTTGTCAGTTGAGGATCTCATAGGTTGGTTGGGATGATAAATTGTGGATATGTCCTGAAGATAAAAAGGCGTACGCTTGTGGAAACATTTGAAGATGCACATTAGAAGGCAAATATGTACTCTAAGATGACAAGGTAGCCAATGTAAATCAGCAAGTATTGGTGTCATGTGATCAACATGAGTGCGCCTTGTAACAACCCTAGCTGCTTTGTTTTGCATCAGCTGAAGATGTTTAATTTGTGTTTGAGAGATTCCTGTAGAAAGAGAACAATCAAGTCTTAATGTAACAAGGCATTGGACGGCTGTTTTGCAAGCCTGGGTGGGGAAAAACTGGCGAGCTTTGCTGTTGTTTCGAAGATGGATTACACTTGATACTCCATTGTGAGGTGTTGATCAAAGACGACGCCAAGATTCCTTACACAAGATTTTGAAGGGATTAGTGTGTTGTCAATAACAATAATTCTAGAACTGGAGAATTTACCATTTATACCCACAACTTAATTGCGGTTGTTAACATATGATCCAAACCATTTCAGTGCAGAACCTCTCCACCTGATTTTGTTATGCAGCGTGTAAATCAGACATTAATGGTTGATGGAGTCAAAGGCTGAACTTAGATCCAAAAGGGCAAGAAGGACAGCTTTATTAATATCCAGGAAGCAGGCAATGTCATTATGAACCTTCAAAAGAGCAGTCTCACTTAAATGTATGCAGACTGCAAGCATTCATCTCAGTTGTCATGCAGATGATCATTAGAACGTTTCAAAACAATGACTTCCTTAAGAACTTGAGGAGGACAAATTAGAGACAGGTCTGAAAAAGATTTTTACTGCTGGATCAAGAGCAGACTTTTTTAGAAGTGGTGTAACTATTATTAATGTAAAGGCTTGTCTACACTTAGAGCTTCAAAAGAGTTGTCTTTTTTGCTTTTGAGTGAAATACTTCAACAAAACATAATCTGTGTACAGGGGTTTGGTGACAGAGATTGGGATTTATCATTTCTACAGCTCTCTGTTTATTTTATTTTGCTATTTTATTATGTTTATTTTATTATTATTATTATTATTATTATTTTTTTTTTTTTAAGGGGGCAGTGTGATGGGATTTGGAATTAGGGGATGGTTGGTTATGAGATTTGATTTGATTTTAGGGATATATACATTTGAGACTTGGGGTAATGGGTTTGAGGGTAAGGGGGTTGGTGATGGGATTTGGGAGATTGGTGATACAATATGGGGAGTTGGGAATAAGATATGGGGGTGGTGAAAATTGGGAGGGGTACCACTGAGATTAGTATTTGAGGGGGAGGGTATATAACTGGGATTGGGATTTGAAAGGTGGGGTATTCAGATTTAATGGTTGTCACTGACCCCCGCCCCCTACCCCACCCTCCCATTCCTTTTTTTTTTTAAATTGTCCTATAACTTTCACATTCAGCTTCCAGAAATTCCCCTGAATAAGATTAGTCCAACCTTTTTACAATCCTGGTCCAAAGAAACTATCGGTTTAATAAACTATATCGTTTCATGGCAATGAAAACAAAAAAATTCTCCCTCTTAATACACTAACCTAACACACCCACCTAACACACATAAGATTTTCTTTGATAGCTACCTTGAAAGAGACAGAAATAAATGGCAGAAGTTATAATAACACTGCTATGTCAGTCTTGAATACACTAAACCTGGTAAACCTATTGACAACATGCACTAGAACAACAAAGCATGCACTACTAATTGTAGTAACTCCCAAATATGAGTACAGTAACTCACACAGATCACAGATAAACAAAAAAAGGCAGGTTTCAAAAACATTTTATGTCTTCAAATATTTACTTCCAATTGTCCATGAAAATATCAAAATACTTAATCAACCATTTGGTGAATGACCGCTGAAAATCTACTTGCGAAACACATGATTGGTGAGGACACCATAACAACTTCTGAGACTGTGCGGTACCTTGAAATTATTTTTGACAGTAAGATGTCCATGTCAAACAAAGTTTCAACACTTTTTCATTTGTTGTCTCATTTCATCTTCGCAACATTTCTCGTATCCGTCGCTATCTAGACTTTGATACTTGCAATAATGTTGTGTGCTCAATCATTCTGTCCTGACTGGATTATGGCAATGTCCTGCTGCTGGGTGCCAAGGCATCTGAAATTGCTAGATTGCAACGTTTACAAAGTGGACAGCCAAGCTTGTTTACCGTGCAAACAAAGATAACCATTCATCCCCACTGCTAAAACAATTACACCGGCTACCCATAAAGGAAAAATATTTTATAAGGCTATGCTCTTATGTTTACAAATCCCTCATAGGTTAATCTCTGGCTTATCTCTCTACTAACTTCATACTGCATCACCCTAGGCACGAAGGCTTTGAGAACTGCATCAGACAGAACCCGTTTAAAAGAAAGAAGTATAATAGATGGTCACTTAAATCTGCAGCTAACAAAGATTTCTTTCATATTGCACCTAAACTTTGGAACCACTTACCCATTAGCATTGGCACAGCTACCTCTTTACGGGTTTGAAAGAAAACATTGAAATCCTATTTTTTTTCCTCAGTCGTAATACTTGCTTCCTTTTTTTTTTTTCACCTTCAGTTCCTTTCTTAATCATGTATCTTATCTCATGTATATTTGGCGCTGTGGTCTTAATGGAATGGTGTGGTATAAAAGTCTACTGTATGTATGTATGCAGGAAAATCAAGTAAAAAATATTATCTTTCCTATATATTCCAAAAACACACTGGTAACCTCTTAATTTGCACTGGTATTATTAACATGTTTATTCAACAAATTTGAATATATTTTGCATTCCAATACTACTTCTAATGGATTGCAAAAAAAAACTACTTCCAGTGGCAATCAACTTTCTCCATTGACTTTGTACAGGGCACAACTCTCAAGAAGCAATGCATGATGGGCTGTATGTAGCCATTCTCTTAATGAATATGCATGTTTACAGATCGGGAAAAAATAATAGCATTCCTGTTCAGGACATTGCACCGGACTGATAAAGGATATTGAGGAACAAATGAAAAAGGCTACTGGGGAAAAAATAAAAAAGGATATTGGGGGAATGATAAATGGATATTGGGGAACAAATGATAAAGGATATTGGGGGAAAAAAGATAAAGGATATTGGAAAACAAATGAGTTGCAATCAATTTCTTACAAGAAGATATTCAAGCTTAAATCTCCGGTAGAATTTTGTAAATAATGCAAATGATTTGCATGTGTCAGATTTATTTTAATGAAAATCTTTGTAAAAAAATAAAACCAGCACTACAGAAGAGCATTCTTCCATAACTTCTGCATCACACACTTTTTTTTTCTTATGTGCAACTAGGTCAAGCCTGGGTTGCCTGCAATAAGATGGACACAATCTGGAGGAGCAGCCTACCCAACAGTATTAAACTTATACTCTTTACAGCGACAATCAAACCAATACTGTTGTATGGCTCAGAAACATTGGACACATAAAGCAAGAGAGATGAAACGGCTAGATGGATGTTACACAAATCTGCTCAGGAGAGTCCAGAACATCTCATGGAGGCAGCACTACACTCTGCACCAAGTATATGGCAAGCTCTCCCCTATATCCATCCGCCTTGCACAACGAAGAGCTCAGGTTGCTGGCCACTCACACCGCACCAAAGAAGTACTTCTATCTCATCTCCTCTTGTGGAGGAGCTATCAAATACAACCCTGTGGTGCTCATCAGCACACTTGCATGATTATTCTACTACACTGAAATCAATGTTGAATTCACATCTAGTTTTGGCCTTAATGGGTAATTTTTTCAAGTTGGGCAGAAGCTATCAAATACTTGATAGGTGCTCATTGGTACAAAGGCCAGAAAGTGCAAACCTGACTCACCAACATCTTGCCACGTTCCTGACCGTATAACCACCACCGCCTAGTACCAGCAGAGGTAGATTAAAGCCCTTGATGAATTCAACACAATCACCGTGACCCTTGATACTCAAGTTGAAACAGCCTAGTCTGTCGCAGCCTAAAGAGTCTGCTCCACACTAAAAAGAGAAAAAAAAAGTTTTCTATTTTTTTTTATTTATACAAATTTAAGGGAGAAGTTCAGTGGTCAAGCAAGTTCATCATATATGAAAAAGGATCAAAAGAAATAAATTGTGGACAGAGTATTTAATAAATCTTTCTTTGTAAATTCATTTTCACAGCTTTATCAAGTTTATATAGAAGTGATTTAAAACCAGACAAGAAGTGGATCACATTCCAACATTCCGCAAAATAAGTTTATCATTTCATCTAAATATTTATAAGTAGGCCTAGGTCAATTAGCAAACCTGTCACCACTAGTGACAATGAACAAAATAAACAATTATCTACATGCGACCTCTTTTATTTCTATTATCATCTTTTTTTCAAACCAGAACCAAAAGGTTTTGTGGTTTCAATAGGGTTTTTTTCATGCTGATTGATTTTGTATTAATTGTTAATGTCATTGTATATCATGAAATATTTGACATGACGTGCATCCTTCTTAATATATTGTATTCACAATCTATTTTCAGCAAGATCATATTAAGTCCCGCCCACTATGCATATTAATGATATTCAGTGTTTTTATCATATGAACACGTACAAGCTAACATCATTATTTTAGTAAATATGAAACAAAACAGACAAGTGATTGTTAAAATGTGAAGATTTCAAGATTTTTATATTAAGACCCGCTGTCACAACTTATTAATATGCATGACATCACCACCAAAAACAATAGGGCACATCTACAGATCATGGGCTATGTACCAAATACGGCATGAATTGAGTTTACCGTTCGTGAGATATCGTGCTTACAAGCTCCTTCCAACAAAATCATTTTAAGCCCCGCCCACTATGCATATTAATAAAATTCAACATTTATACATCATGAACATGTACACACCAGCTAACATCATAAATACACCCATTAATATGCGTGACATCACCACCAAAAACAATAGGGTACATCTATGGACCATAGGCTATCTGTCTACCACATACAACATGAATCTGATGTATCATTCTTGTAATATCGTGCTTACGAGCTTGCTGTCACAGACACACATACACATACGTACACACGCAAGCATGACTGTATAGGTTCCTTATGCTATAAGCATCGTAGCCAAAAATGAAACCTTACTTGAAGAACGATACATGTTGGCCTGTAGTAGTCCATGACACTCTGTAAAATTGGTTTGAAAAGCTCTGAGTACATGAGGTCATCAATACCATCCTTGAGAGGAACGTTTATAGAGTAGTACTGACCTGCTTCCATCCCTGTTTCATACATGTCACCTGAATAAAAATAAAACAAAACAATGACCTCAGCCAATGAGACAATTTATTCTCACCATTTTCAAAAACTTATATTTAGTTAAGAAAACAAACTCCATGCAGATTTGAGCTGTTTTCATGTCATACATCACAAATGTAAAGGTATGTGGACAGTAGAGATTCTTTTGAGAAAAAAAAAACAATAAATTCTGTGCAGAAGAGTCTTTAAGCAGTCACAATAGCACTTTTAGTTTCTAAGTTATAGCAAATCAGTTTGCAATAATTTTTGGCATGTGCAAAAAACAGGAATACAGCTAAAATTCTACAATGTAACTCTTTATATTTCTTTCCCATATTTCAAGTACCAAAAGTTCTCAAATTGCATTCTACTTCCAAATCTGGGTCAAGGTTATTATAACATCCAATTTCCTGTCCACTATAGCTAACTTGTCCCATTCTTATAATTTTTGGCATTTGTAAAAAACAGGAATACAGCTAAAATTCTTCAATGTAACTCTTTATACGCTAATTGGTTAATGTTGCCCTCAAATTTCCATAAGCCTTCAAGTCTATTAGTTAAAAAGACACTTTTTTGTTGCTTTTAGTTCTATTTTGTATGTGTATGTTTCCAGCATTGTTTACATTTGGAAAGTGCTATTGGGTACATAACAGATTGCAACACTGTATGATTGGTTTATTAATCAGGGATCACAGTTTTAAAGTTCAGCTCCCACAAAAAGCTGCCATGCTTACCTGTTCCTGGGAAAAAATGGTTGCCATATTTGTGAAAGGAAACCGTCATGACTCGATCTGTGAGATAAAAGGCCTCTTGGACCCCGTCGCCATGGTGAATATCTATATCTATATAAAGCACTCTTGGATGGTATCTGGCAAGGAGAACGGATACTTCTTTATCAAACCAAATCTTCAAACATAAAGGAGTTTTCCATCAAAAAATGGAGCATTATTTTTTTTATGCTAAGAATTTTGAAATAACATAGGTCAAATTTGTTATACCTGTGTCGTTGAAAAAATTATTTTAAAAGTATTCATAAGAATTAATTATGATTAATTTGAACGCTTATATCAAGAGTTTTCAGTACCATGACATGCATTAAAAGTGTGTTCAAAATATTCTAGAGACTCAACAAAAATAGGCTCTCACTTTCATCAGCTGCCAACTCCTTTAAATATAAATCATTGTTTCATTAATTACTACTTCTTATCATCTACAATAAGGTGGAATCACACCAGGGAAAGTTTTACTAGAAGAAAAATCTACAGTATGGTAAAATCTAACACAGAGAAATAATAACTGATATTATAATCAAAACCTCTTGTGATAAAAATATTCTTGTGGTCAAACATGTGCATTTCATATGATTAAGGACAATCAAAGAAACACTATATGTGGAATAGCTGCTTAGATACAAAGTTTGCATTTCATGCTGAAATGGCTGTTTCCATGCATTACTGGTACATATGTACGTCCAAATAATTGCTTCCGAAGTACAACATAAATATCAGTTACATGAACTTACAAATATCAGTTACATGAACTTACGTCTAAGAAGTGTGTATAAAATTTACCAAAAATCTCAATATACAGTAATTTTGTATAAAATTCACCAAAATACTAAGTAACTGGTTAATCAAATCATAGTAAAATAAGAGTTTGATATTACAATTATAAGCGAAATATGATCAAATATCTAAATGTTTATTCCTTTTTGTTGTTGTTACCTATGTATTGTATGTATCACTAGTACGTCACAGCTAGCTACAATCATTTCCAAGAGTGTTGGGACAAAACCACTCAACAATTTTAAACAGCATTTTCCCCACCTCCCCTCTTTCAATGTTGTGCGCTTTGCAAAGAACATGGTAAAATGCGACTTTCAACATTGATTAAGCGGAGTGGGGATTTGTCCCAACTACTTTTGGCCACGATTGTAGCTGCTAGTACAGTACAGCCATGTACTGCACTGCACGTACTGATATGTGTGTATGGTAAATTAGCGGCAGACATGACAGTTGTTGACTAGAAACTGAAATAATGGGGATATTATTTTCAATTTACTTCTTTATGTTAGGCCTACTGTTGGAATTTCTTAAAACATGTTTTGTGATAAGAATCGTTTTCTTGGATATTTCAACACTACAAGAGGGTAAGCAAACTTTGCTAGGCCAAGAGTAATGTTACTCGTTAATTTCCTTCGATCATTAGTCATACGTGTACTAGAGCTGTGACCGTTTAGCGTGTACTCGCTACACGCTCGCAAATCTTGTAAACGTTTACTAAATACTTCAGTGCGAGTAATCGTTTTTCATACATCATAGTGTCTTGCCGTTGAAAATCAATATTCATGATTCAAATCACACACACATTCGGCTGACAAAATTCCAATCAATGATTTTTTACAAACTGTAAACCCGATAGGCATAATCTTTTTTAAATGTGCGAATCACAAATGCGCAGTAATCACCAATGAATGGGGATATTATGCACTTTGATTTCGCCGAAATCTGAGTAATCTAACTTGTAAAATGCACCACGAATGTGCAGCAGTAAACAGTGAAACTAACAATAGGCCTAACGTTAGGCCATAAGGCTTTAAATCCCACGCAATCAAGGCCCGTTTCATCGACCAAAAAAAACACTTGAATCGTGACAATCAGTACATTTACATGTAAATATTACCTGATGAGTCAAATAAATTTTGCAAGAAAGAACAAATATTGCATAATAAATAAACAGAAAAAGGTTTTAACAAAGCTGAAATTCTGAATGCTTCGCAAAGATGGCGGCCATTTTTTCGAGAGGACTGATATTTCAGAACTTCCTGGTGGTGGCGTAGTTTTGAAATGTTTTACGGCGAGGTATATCATAGGCCTCAGTATGCAAGATTTTCACAGAACTTTGAAAGCCGTAGCGAATAGGACAAACAAGTTACGCGATGTTGAGTTTAAATGACATTGAAAGGAAGTTATCTGTTCTTTCTGAACTGAATTTCCATGCATATTTTCTATAAAAATGTAATTTATACTGTAGAAGTAAACTTTTTACGATTTGGAAAGCAAAACTCAGCGTCTATTTGAGCAATGCAGTCAGTACTTTTGCCATACTAGTTGCGCGATTTTTTTTACTTCGCCTCGTAGTTTTGAAGCAATTTTGGTGTATTTCCGAAAATTACGGTACTAAACTCGTGTACACGATACACGCTCTCTTTTTTTGGCGTGTACACGTTTACTAAAATCCCTAAACGTTCACAGCTCTAACGTGTACTAACGTAAGGCCTAGTACAGTACTAGCTATTTACGCCTACAATTTTTAAACTTACGACCAAAAATCGTAGTCTGCCATAAAAATTAATATCATTTTGGAAACGCAAACTTTTGCTTTGATATCATGTCCAAAAGTGACTGGTGCAATTAAATAATGTCCTATAGCCAAGCAGTTTTGTTGCATATCTTTGAGAATTACTTGTGTGACCACTGAACTAATCCTTAAAGTAAAAAAAAAAAAACATGAAAATGAAACAGGAAAGAATTTTCTTACTTGAGAAGTTCGAGAATGCCTATAACAATGTCATTCACATAACAGAATCCAGAGGCCTCAAACTTCTTGGCATGATGTAAACCACCTGCCCAATTGATAGCTATATCACATTGCTGTGGAGAGACAAAGATAAATCCAAATCAAAGTACCTGGATTATCACACAGGAATCTTCAAACAGCATTAAAAATACAAAAATATACATTCGCTATTTAAATCTATAAGTACAATATCACAAAACGCATCAATCATCTATTTTTTATCCATGTAAGGTGACGTAAAATGTATAGAAACAACAGCATGACAAAATCCCTCATCATTAACAATGTTCCACGCACATTCTTTACTAGCTCCTCCACCCCAGTTCCTGCTCACTTGAAATTCCACATCCTGCTCCCTTTTCACTTCCCACCAAGCCATCCACGTCCCACCTGCTCTTTTTTGCTTCTCCCCCTAACTCCATCTCATGCCAATGTCTTTCTTCTCTTCAATCTTGCCTGCTGATCAAACAGCTACCTAGTACCTACTATGACAATACAAGAGAGAGGATATCCTACAACATTATGTATCTCCTGTTTGCTGAAATGCATAGACCTGACAATAAGAAAACATTTGATTTGGTTTGTTGATGTTTAACAGCACCGTGACAGTCAGTGTGCCAAAAGGGTGTTAAAAATTAAGGTGTTAGGGTTAGGGTAGAGTCAAGATGGAGGATTGAGAGGGAGAAAAAGGGGGAAAATAGGGTGAATTTGGGAGAACAAATTAAGGAGAAAAGAAAGGTTGTGTAAGGTTAGGTGTAGAAGGGAAGAGAAAGGAAATTAGATATGGTGGAAAAGGGTGTTGTTGCAGAGGAAGATCCGAGATTGAGGTGGGTTAGGAGAGAAGAGACCTGGAGTTCAGGTTTATGGGACAGGTTAAGAGGAATATGCTTGATGGAGAGGTCAGTGTTACAGGTGGGGCAGGGGAGCCAGAAAGGAGATGGGAGTGGGTGAGAGAGCAGAGACTGAGGTGGATGCGGGTGACAACGATGTCTTTCCTTCAATTGCGACTGTGTAGGAGGGTATTAGTCCCGATGGTGTTTGATGGTGTAAAGTTTGTGACGCCTTGTGGCATTGATCAGGGCATTTCATGATCCCCTGGAGGAGTTGAGGTAGCGGTGATGGGAGGGGGATGTGACTCCCATGTTTGCAAGGGTGGTGGAAGCCAGGAGTTTTGACTAGGTGGAGGTAGAACATTTGACAAGGTCTCCGGATCTCAGGCATTTGATGTAATCAGGGGTACCTATGAGGCCTTGCAGGGCTTTGGTGAGGGTGAAATGGGAGAGGGATTTAAGGCCTGTGTCACCAGGGTAGAGAGGGGAAGAGACTATGATGAACTTTGGCCATGGTGGGGAGGGTGGTGAGAAGATGTGAGGAGAGGAGAGGGGAGGGAGAAAAACAGAGGCTGAGGAGGTAAGAAAGGTGGTTTGAGGCATTTCAAAGAAGGTTCTGAAGTTTGAGGGGAAAAAATGAGGTCCGATGTTTCCATTGTGATGGAAACAAAAAGGAGTGAGGGGTGAAAAATAATGACCGAAGTCAAGAAAAACAAATGAGGAGGGGAGGTGAAAAAGGCAGCACATACACCAGGAGCAGGGATGGCAGTAGGTAGATAAAAAAAAAGGAAAATCCAGGTTGAAAGGAGGTGGGAAAGGGTAAGGAGAAACCGGGAGCTACCCACACTGAGCGGCAAGCCCTGGTGTGGTGTGTGTGATAGGCCAGGCAGAGAATGGGTGTAGACCAAGAAATAAGAAAAATGGAAAGATCTTACCAAAAATTCGAAAGGAAAAAGAACATAATATCCAAATCACGTCAAAAAAATAGTCGATAAATCCAAATCACGTCAAAAAAATAGTCGATAGAGTTATTAGAAAGTAAGAAGAGTTTGTAGAGGTAAAGATGGTTTGATCGAAAATTGGAATGAATTTAAATGTGCACTGATGAAACACGACCATAGTCAATCAACATAGTCATTTTCTAATAAGAAAACAAATGGAAATTGGGGAGGAAAATATATTTTACTTTCTAGGACCATTCTCTTATTTCCTTTGTTAATTTTAAATTTTTCTTCCCCATTTTCCCTTTCAATTCTGTTCATTTTCTATCTGGGGACCTGAGCAAATTTCTGGGACTATTGGTGCCGTGCTCTGCTATATTTGCCTTCCTTGGGAATTGAGTCAATTTTTATGTAAAAGATTTATCTGTTGTTTTGCTTTTAATAATTTTAGCTCATGCATGCTTCCCCTACATGACCCATGACTAGGCCTGAGTCGGGTAGCAAAAAATCAGAACCTGGTACCCGTTACTGTTACCCAGTTCTGATCCAGGTACCCAAAATTAATAATTAAAAATCACACCAAAATCACGGTAATTACACTAAAGCATACCAAATTTTTTTTAGTGACATTCTTGAGCTTATTTTTGGTCCAAGTTAGTGAAAATACTGTAATTTTAGTGTAAGCCTAATAACAAAGATACCAGTTCTGCAAAATTTGTAGAGCTAAAAAAAAAACATTATTTTTTTTATAATTCAATTTTTTGGGGGGATACCCCATACTCTCATATCAGGTATCCAACCACTCGAGTGGGTACCCGGCTCAGCCTTACCCTTGACCATTCATTGCTATAGATATGACTTACGTTATTGTTTAATTTTGTAGCACCTTCCAAGGAAGCTCCAGTGTACATTGCACAAAAGTCAAACAGACCAGGAAAGACTGGGCAATCATCCCCTACATTGAAGTGTGACAGACTCCTTGTAAAGTTCTGTATATTCTGTGGTGTCACCCGTCTTAAAAAATCAATATAGTCTTTTGAATGAAATCTGCACATGTCATGGAGTGTGGCACGGTAAGGTCTATATATCTGTTGAAGAGAAAAAAAGAGAAGCCTTTAAACATGCATTTTAAGAATTCCCTTCAGAACAGAGATAAATTGGAAGGGGGGGGGAATAAGTAAAGGATGTTTTTATATATTTGGAAATTTTGTAAACCAATTTCCAAGTAATTCCAAATAAAGAAAAATAATTGTTTATTACTATTCATATTTTCTGTAAGCCACTTTGCACCCATGCAATTTCCTCTCTCTGCATGCCTGAAGGTTTACCCTCTCCTGTGTAGGTGAAATGAAGACATTTTGTATCTAAATGAGTATAC
This sequence comes from Chiridota heheva, assembly GCA_020152595.1. Classification (NCBI taxonomy): domain Eukaryota; kingdom Metazoa; phylum Echinodermata; class Holothuroidea; order Apodida; family Chiridotidae; genus Chiridota; species Chiridota heheva. The sequence continues at coordinate 1,055,351 of JAIGNY010001179.1, forward strand.
AAGTCAACATTCATTTCTCCCTGATCTAAATTACTTCTCTTATCGTGCCATAAATATTCATCAGTTTGATTTGAAGTGATAAGTTTTACTTGATGCTTCTTCTTTGGCACAGAGGCGGAGCTGGAAAGAAATCTACGATTCAACGGTTATAACCGCGAGAAAATCAGAAATTTGCAGGATTTTTTTCTTCTTCAGATTTCTCGAGTAAACAACAGTATATGCGGTAAATATGTGCTCTAAAAACATCTGTAATTGTACAATGAAAAGTACATTAAAATGCACAAGAGGGAAGTATACAAAGATGTATTCATTACATTAATATTATGTCTGTCGCAATTTTTCGTGGGAAAATTTTCGACACCTTTATTCAGAAGCGTGGGAAATTTTATAATTAATTCCAGCTCAGCATAGAGGTCTCACTCACATGGAACGTAATTGGACTTTTCATGGAATATAAAATCCACATACATTATACAGCCTAGAGTAATGCTTGTTTGTTTGTTTGATGAGGGCTTAACAGCACTACGACATTACTTCAGGCAAGTCATTTCACAAAAATGTACATGTTTTGTCCACCCAATGACTTGCCTTGTTTCCGGGGGTGTAGGGGTGAGTCACACAATTGACAAGTGCATAGGACTCTCTTTTAATTAGGAGAAGAAAAAATAGTTTCCAAGTTTATATAACTGATCAAATTTGAAAGATATCTATTACTTAGATAAAACCTAAGGTTTAGTTCCTTGTTTTTTTTTTTTTTTAATATTATTAATAAACATTTGATAAAGCTCTAACATCTGTACAAGGAACCACATTAAACTGACATAAAACTGTAAATTAAAAAATACATAACTATAAAATGTACAGTAAAAATAAAATAAAAGATAAAAGATCTGAGTAAAAAATACCTACTAATTTTAAAAGAAATTAAATCTAAAATAAAAAATGACATAGAACAAAGTAAAATTTAGTAAATGATAAAAAGGTTAAAAACAATTACCAACTATAAAACAAAATATGCAGGCCTATGATACAATTAAAAGCTGAAAAGCAGTCAGTTCTAAGTAAAAAATAAGAGTTAAAAATAAGCCTCCTTCAACAAAAAAGTTTTGAGATGTTTCTTAAGTATGAATAGAATCCTGAATACGGATATCGGGGGGTAGGGAGTTCCAAATAAGGAGGCCTGACAAGCAAAAGATCTATCAAGGAAAGTTTTATTTTGATGAAATGGGACAATAAGTGTGGTGCAGTGTTCACAGAGGTAGCAGAATGAAGATCAGGCTACAAATATTGATTAATACTAACTAATTAAAGAATGATGGTTTGGTTTACATGTAGTTTGTTGTTTAACGGCACCGCGACAGTCAAGAGTCAAATGTACCAAGAGGGTGTTAAAAACTAAGGTGCTTGACTTAGGACAGAGAGGTGGGATAGAGGGAAGGAGGGAGAGAAGGTGGATAAGGGAAAGAAGTTAAGGTAATAAAAGGTGAGGAAGATAAGGCAGAGAAGGGAAGGAAAGGGAGGTTAAGATCAGGTGATTTGTTTGTTTGTTTGATGAGAGTTTAACAGCACCACAACAGCAAGGGTCAAATTGTGCCAGAGGTTAGATCATTCCAGAGGTAGGAAGGAGAGTAAACAGGGGGAAGAAAAAGCCAGAAAGCTGGGATCGAGAGAGGTGTATGGGTGGAAAAATAATGTAGAGAGAGAGGGGGTGGGGAAGGAGGACTAAATATGGTTGTAGAGGGAAGTATTGAGAGATTCGTGTTGCATGTAGGGCAGAGAGGAGCAGGGGAGCCAGAAAGTAGGTGAGAGTGGGTGAGAAAGGTGTCGCCGAGGCGGATGCAGGTGATAACAGCGCCCTTACTGCTGTCATGAAAGAGGATGAAAAAATATTTAATATAATCTTAATAGTGTGGTATTTATTTAAATATTATCTTCAATTACTGTACATAGCTGGAATTTACAACAACAAAAACCTTTAAAATGACCAGTTTTCTGTAACTGATGATTTTGCTTTATTCTTTGTTTCCAGTAGAGTTAAAGAGTGATACCGTAGAAGCTACCCATCGTGGCAAACATACCAAGAGGGTGGGCCCTCTTTCGAGGTTCTTACCTGCATCTTTTTATACAGCCCATAATTAAGAACAAGATTGTGGGTAAGTGAAAGACGATGCGGTTTCATCGGATGTCCTGGGCCTACGAAGAAGAAAATAAATTACTGTCAGATGAATACATGAAAATCATTTAGAGCTGTGAACATTTACTGATAACACTAAATGTGTGCATGTGATTTTTTTTTGAGCATTTAGAGATTAGTCGTGTCTAGTAATGTAAGTACACCAAGTGATGCGCATTTGTGATTCTCGCATTAAAAAGGATTCAAATAATGCTAACTGGGTTCAAAGTTTGTAGAAGTCATTGATTTGCAATTTTATCAGCCAAATGTGTGCGTGGTATAAATGATATCGATTTTAATGGCATGCTTGAATAGGAGAACAATTAATCGCAATTTGTTTGTTAATAAACGTGAAGTGCATTTGCGAACGGTTAACAGTCACAGCTCTAGTTCTATAAGGCCACACTTGAAATGGCAACCAAAGGGGTCATTAGTGTTAGGCTGCATAGGAAAAATCTCAAATTTTGATTCTTATTTAAAACATCTGGCATCCCTGGTAATGAAGCACTTAAAAATAACAAGATAAATTTGTTAGCAATCCATTTCCTGCAAAAAAATATATTTTCTTCCATAGGTGCAAAATCAAGGAAAATTTAAAGCTATTTTGAGAGCCATGTTAGACTTAAACAGCTGTTTGATTGCAGCCTCTATGAAATTTATTGATGATTGACATAACTAATAAATGACTAAATAACAGTCAATATATTTTTCAGAATGGTATTTGCATCCCAAATTTCAGATTTGTTCATTATCAAATGTTAATAGTAAGCTTGCATGTTCTACCGGTTTTGTTACTAAAACCGGTTTCGCAAGTCTGATTCATATTTTACTGAAAAACAGGAAGTACCAAAAATAATCAAATCACTATGAAAAATTGCCACAAAATGGTAAAAATCTGTTTTATCTCAATAAAAAGAAAGTTCATGTTTTGTGTCAACATGTTTTTTTGTAGTATTTTTGTTATATTTGTGAAATTATGTAATATTTATGCAGATTCAATCAATAAATTAGATAGAAAATGTTTGGAAATAAGTAGTTATAAATGTACCTGTAATAACAGGTTCGATAATGCTATGTATTTGCCTCTTGTTTCCGGGCTAATATTTCCCTGACCACATTCACAAATGTACTTTTATTCCTTTATAATCCTTTTATTTGAAGTCATGTCCATTCTCTCCAGAGTCCTTTTGTCTTTTAAAATACTTGGGAATTTATTATAAATACCGACAAATATATCCCAAATCGCAAGCCAAGTATTACAAGACCATTTGTGAATTCACACCCAACCACGCCCTACTGTAGCACTGACTTGACTCTATGAATGTACGTAAGGCTATTACAAGTTGGAACACATTATTCAATGTGTATCGGCTCCAATTATTCCCCCTGAATACAAATGAAACTTTGCGTGCATGACCCTAGATTCAAGTGTTGTCATAGTAACATGATTAATGAATGGGTTTTCAAGGGTTGTCGTATCATATTTTTAAAGGTTTTTTGTAGTTTGTGCTGGGAAAAACAGTCATTATGAATAGCTGTAGCATGGCTTAGAGGAGAATGAATTAATTACGTGATTGTTATGTACATGTAATAACAATGTACTGTAAAACGAAGATAAATTATCCCTGTGCTATCACTAGCTTGGTTTGTGAATAACCAAGGTGGTATGATTCACAGTTCACAATGAGATCGCAAGTGAAAACGACAATTCATTTCTTCAAAAAGTTTTTATCCCTTCCCCTCATCTCATTTTCATGTGTATAATAAACTTTTGAATAATAGTCCTAGTCAAAATTGTTTAGATTTCAATTCAATTCAATTCAATTCAATTTATTTTTCCATCTTCTCATAATATTTACATAACAACAAAACGGTGAAGACAATACAATGCAACGAAAATAAGTAATAAATTAAATAAAAAATATAATGAAAATTACAGAGAGAAAATGGTGGAAGTGCTTGGAAGCCGTAGCTTGTACAAGAAGCCCACCAGAATAAATATAACATGTATAAAGGATATAGCATGATAATAAACCCCCTTCTCTGAAGGTCCGTACACCCTCCTACCCCCCCACCCCTTTTATTAAGAAAAAAAAAGAAAATCCGTTGTGATGTGGGAAATACTAGTCAGAGAAAATGTAGGAAGATCTATAAATGTTGATACTTGGATAATAGATTATTTTTTAACTTAAATGAAAATGAATTAAGAGACTGAGTATTTCTTAATGTATGACTTAAGCTATTCCAGAAGTTAACACCATAACATACAATAGAACGTTTAAAGGCATCAGTATTTATGGGCAATGAAAATAAATGTCCAGAGGATCTGGTGTAGTAGTTATGTATATCATAACTGAAATTAAAGTAATTATTAAAATTGGCTGGTAATTTATTATTAATAGTTTTGAAGATGAAAACAGCACATTGGTACCTATGTAAATCAAAAACATCAAGTAAGTTCAATGAGCAAAATAGTGGTGGGGTATGTGCTAGGAAATCAGACTGTGTAATAATACGGACAGCCTTCTTTTGTAGTAATAACAATTGCTTAAGGTAGGTAGGATATGCATTACCCCAAACAATATTACAATAATTAAGATGAGGTAGTATGAGAGTATTATACAAGTTCTTGAGAATATACATCGGAACAAAGTCTTTAATTTTATAAAGGACTCCAACGGTTTTTGAGATAGTAGTTTTAATCTTAGAGATTTGAGAAGACCATTTAAGAGCAGGGTCAATGAATAAACCTAAAAATTTTATAACCTCAACACGCTTTAACTGTGAGTTGCCAATAAATATATCAATGTACTTGATACTTTTGTGGTTTGGGTGAAAGATCATAAAGTGGGTTTTGCTGATATTTAAAGATAATTTATTTACTTGACACCAGGTAGAGACTTTGGCTAATTCAGAATTGATAGTATATGCAGCATGCTGTATATCTTTGTGCCTATACAGTATACTGGTGTCGTCTGCGAAAAGTGTAAAATACAAGGAGTTTGAACAATTTATAATATCATTTATATACAAGGAGAAAAGCAATGGACCTAAAATTGACCCTTGTGGTACTCCACATGTAATATTACTGAAATTAGAATAGTGATTATCAATATGTACCAATTGACGTCTGTCCGATAGATAATTAACAAGCCAATTAAATGCAACCCCTCTTATGCCATAATGATACAGTTTGCTGAAGAGAATTCCATGGTTAACAGTATCAAAGGCTTTAGATAAATCTAAAAATACACCCAACGAATATTCCTTATTGTTAAACCCATTAATAATATAGTGTGATACATCTAAAGCTGCCATTGCTGTGGAGCGTCCCTTAAAACCATATTGCCTATCAGTAATTATCTTGTTCTTGTCTAAAAACTTACAGTACGATTATATATTATACGTTCTAAAAGTTTAGATAAAGATGAAAGAACTGAGATAGGTCTGTAATTGTTAATTGATAGCTTATCACCACTTTTGAAAATTGGAGTAACTTTGGCATCTTTAGTACGAGTTGGAACAACACCAGTAGATAGTGATAAATTAAAGATATATGTAAGAGGAGCAGCTATAATAAAACGATTATCTTGGAGAAACTGAACAGAAATATTATCAAGACCACAAGTACCTTTTTTCAATTTCATTATTAAATCAATGATTTCAGAGGAGTTGGTTGGTGAGAGAAATAGAGATGATGGGGTACTGTCAGTTAGAAAATCAGTAAATTTTGAGTGACAAGTTGGAATAGAACTTGCAAGGTTGTTGCCTATATTAGTAAAAAAGTCACTAAATTTCTCAGCCATATCAAATTGATTTGTAATTAACAAATCATTATCTTTAATATTGTCAATTGGAGTATTGATTGAAGCACGACCAAGAATTTCATTAATCGTAGCCCATGTTTTTTTCAAGTTATTTTTATTGTCATTAAAACAATTTTCATTTAAATTGAAAAAGAAGAAAAGATTTCATGCATTTTGTTTTGAAAATTTTCTTTCGTTCTCTTGTAATGTTTACTCATAGTACTATAGTAGCCTACAAATAATGATCTTCCGTTCCAATCACGTGTTGTATGTAATTGACCCATACCATGTGTGATTTGCTTGGGGTACAAACTCAAATGATTTCATTGGTTCAAAGTGGAGCAAGTTTATATTTTATTTTTTTGGACGCTGTAGATGATAGCCTGTTGGTATGCATAAATTAATAATATTATCTCTGCATTCCGCTCTGCATATCATTTCACAAGTACAAAGCACAAACAGAATGTTCAAATACAGAAGTGTTTTGCTGTTTTATACTATTCTGAGGTACCAAAAATATTTTTCAAATCAATGTTGAACTAAAGTTATTTTCAGTGCCAAAGAATTGCTTTTGCTTGGGTGTGTGTTGTAAAAAAACAAATGTTTCCATAGGTCCTTTCTGAAACAAGGTTGGGTTTAAGTAGGGAATACAATGTAATTGAGTTTAATTTTCAATCCTGACGTATTCAAATCATGTATCGTATCATCCGTATAAAAATCACAGATAATACACTTTTTTCCCTTTCATTTTAATAAAGAAAATGCAAATTTGGTGGGGAGTGGGACACTACTTTTCATAGTGGCCCTGGGCAGTTTCTTTTCTACCTTATTACACTCCCGTTTACGCAATTTTATAGCACATTGAAGAAGGTGAATACCATATAAGGCTATAGGGCGGGAACCTTTGGTTGCTTATTAAAGTGTAATAGAAAATGCCACTGCGATGTGATGTACAACCGGGGCCTATTTTAAGTAGAAGCATAGCAAGAATGATTATTGAACTTGAAAAATAACAGAGGTACAGTATGCATGATTTATGATTTTTTTTGCTTGAATTATTACTTATTTTTTCAAACAGGAGCTACAACCAACACAAAGCTCTACGCATACAGTATGGTAAAACTTGAATTCCCGTTCTTGGAAAAATTACTGCACAAATTGAATCAAAGTCGACAAAAACATGCGCACCTTTCTACTTCGTTGAAGGAGACAGCGGAACACTGCTTAAGCTATGAAACTGCCACAAAACTCAACATGATTCAAATAAACACAATCAAATCGCACAAGTCACACCGTGAAAACATCTCAGACAGCATCCTCAAAAATGATAAACTCTTTAATGGAATCGGTAAGCTGAAAAATGTTCTAGCAAAATTACATATCGACACATCGGTACGTCCCATTGTACAACCCCATCGCCCCATACCATTACACTTGCAAAAGAAAGTGGAAAGAGAATTCAAAGAACTAGAGAAAAATGTCATCATTGAAAAAGCAAAAGGGGGACCAACACCATGGGTCTGCCCAATTGTGGTCACGCCCAAGGCCAATGACCCCGATAACATTCGATTATGTGTTGACATGCGTCAACCAAATAAAGCTATATTTCGCGAATGCCATCTTACACCAACAGTAAGCGATACTATACATGATCTTAACGGAGCCAAAGTATTATCAAAACTAGAACTGAACAAAGGCTACCACCAAATGGAACTAGCTCCAGGATCTAGGCACACAACGACGTTCACGGCACACATTGGATTATACCGCTACAAAAGACTTAGCTTTGGAATCAATTTTGCAGCTAATGTATTTCAAAACGTAATCCACCAGAATTTTGCCAATATACCTGGAGTGATAAACTTCAGCGATGATATTCTTGTGTATGGAAATACTCAGAAAGCTCACGATGATAGTCTCCGCGCAGTATTCAAGCGCCTCCGCAAGAATAACCTCACGTTGAACAAAAGCAAATGCAAACTCAATAAACGCACTCTACACTTCTGTGGATTCTCAGAAAAAGGAGTAACTGTAGACCCAAAGAAAATTCAAACTATAAATGACATGAAACCACCAACAAACGCACACGAAGTAGGAAGCCTCCTTGGAATGGTCACATATTGCGCACAATTCATTCCAAACCTTGCGACAATCAGGCAACCGCTACAAGAGCTTACACGCAAAAATGAAAAATGGAATTGGACACCAGCACACAGTGAACCAAATAAAAGACTGCTTATCGAAATGCACAGTAAACGCATACTTTGATCGACAAAAAGAGACTGAAGTAGTTGTTGATGCCAGCCTGTCGGACTTAAAAGCCATTTTAGCACAGCAAGAAACAGCTCACAGCAATCCAAAGGTAATCGCTTTCGCTAGCAGATCGCTCACGCCCACTGAACAACACCACTCACAAACAGAGCGAGAAGCACTTGCCATCGTATGCCATCGTGTGGAGATGTGAACATTTCCAATATTTCTTCATGGAAGTGATTTTGTTCTTGTGACGGACCACAAACCACTAGAACTCATTTTCAACAACCCAAGATCAAAGCCCCCCCGCACGCATAGAAAGGTGGAGTCTGCGTCCACAACCATATTTGTACAAAGTAATACACAAAGAAGGCAAAATCAACCCCGCAGACTACATGTCAAGACATCCATGTGCTGTACATCTAGCGCAAAATCAAATCTAAGCAAACTCTCAGATAAATACGTCAATTTCATTACCATGCATGCCACCCCCAAAGCCATGTCACTAAGCGAAATAAAGAGCGAAACCGAAAAAGACGCAACACTACAAAAACTCATGAAAACTATTAATGATCAAAGCTGGCATGACGGAACTAACAAAAAGGATAAAGACTTGCAAAAGTTTTTCCAAATACGAAATGAACTTACAATAAATGCGGACCATAACATCGGCCTACCAGGATCGCGCATTATCGTACCACAAAAGCCTGCAACACTAAGCTCTCTCGCTTGCACACGAAGGGCATCACAACCCCAACAGCAAGGGAACCCATTCGCATGTCAGAACTCCCCAGTGCCCCATGGACTAACTACTAGTTATTATTGATTTATACACCCGATACCCTGTAGTAGAAATAGATTCCTCCACATCTGCCAAAGCAACAATTCCTAACCTTGACAGTGTTTTTGCGACATTTCGCATACCAGAAATTGTCAAATCAGACAACGGCCCACCATTCTCTGGGACCGAAATTTAGCAATTCGCCCGATATCTTGGATTTACTTATCGCAAAATCACGCCCTACTGGCCCCAAATAAACGCAGAAGCAGAACGGTTCATGATGACTATTCAAAAACATCCGTGCAGCAAAGGTGGAGAACAAAAGCTGGAAGCAAAAGATGTATCAATTTCTTAGAAATTATCCAGCAACCCACCACACCACAACAGGACATTCTCCAACAAAACCTGTTTTCGGCAGACAATTAAAACCAAGCTGCCGCAAATCAACCACTGTCACCCCAAAGATTGTGAACTTAGAAAAACAGACAAGCAAAAGAAAGAAACTATGAAATGTCATGCTGATCGTAGATCAAAAGCAAACCCCATTTTCCAAGTTGGACAAAATGTTCTCGTGAAACAACAAAAAGTAAACAAACTCAGTACTCCGTTTGACCCCAGACTATACAAGATAACAACAATCAAAGGACCTATGGTCACCACCCCGCAAAGTGACCGCATGATTACCAGAAACTGCTCATTTTTCAAACTCTGTCACTCATTTACCTCATCCCTTGAGAGCAACACTGACGATTTTGACCTACTTCCAACTACCCATCCAGTCTACCAAACACCTCGGGTAAAACCTACCCAAAAAGGAACAGACGACCCTCAGACTACTATTGGTGATCACCACCAAATGTGAGGAAAAGAGAGGCATACAATATCACTACCAGCAAACTTTGCATTAACTTTAAACCTTACATTTGTGAACTCAATCTTCATATGAACTGATAAACTCAAAATTTGTGTGAAAATTGATTTAACTAAGACTTTCCCACAAATGACTGAATCATCACCCTGTATATAGTCTCCATCCATCTAAAACAAAAGGAGAGATGTAATATCCACCAACCACAATATTACCCATCTGCCCTCCATCCATCATTATATAATTGCTCACCTCTGAACCCCCTCTACCTTATGAAACCAGACCTGTCATATCTCCCAGTCTTGGTCACTTAACAAACAGTATACCAGGAACAGTTGTAAATATTGTGTACATAAGTATGTATGTTATAATCACCTTTAGTTTAGTCAGGGATAGCATGTCATAGAGCTAGACAATATATCCAAAGCATAACTTAAAGACTTGTTCATGTATGATCTGAATTGTGAATTTTACAATGGAGGTTTCTGAAAAATATGGATGGAAACATACCACTTGAAGCGACAAAAACATCCTATTATTTTTGCACAAATCAGCTATACTTCACAAGTCACAACAATAAGTGTTGCAGGCCGAGTCTTGTATTAACTTAATAATGCTCAACATCCTTGAGTATCATATATATTTTTTCTGCGACTATTATTTATCAAGGCCCTGTAAAAAAAAGAATAACTAACACATCATCCCTATCCCTAACGAAGTTGGAAAAGTAATGCAGGAGGGTGTTATTTAAAGTTTCAAAGCCAATTCATTATGGCAATTTGCAGCGATCCAGATCAAGGTCAGTCACATCACTGACATCAGTCTTTCAAGAAACAGTGAAAACTATGTTCAGTAGGCCCATCACTTTTGTCTAACCAGGTTTTGTTATTTTATTATTCAAAACATTAAAGATTGTTAAGTAAACCATTTAGAAATGACAAATCATTAATTAGTTTATATATAGCGCTCACTTTTAGTATTAGACTCAGAGTCTAAGAATAGATAGATCAGTTTAACAAAATGACTGATTTGTCATTTCTAAACAGTTTTCGTAGAGGTGGGTAGTGATTTTTTTGATATCGAAAATCAGATGTGGGAGAAGTTCCTACCGTGGAAATGGTGTGTACCGCATAGGAAGCTTAATGCACTTGTCAGTTGTATGACTCACCCCTACTTCCCCCAGCAATGTCAGTCAAAGGAGAGTCAGTGATATATGAAATAGTGACTCACATGTGCGTCATTGTTCAAAATTGTAATTTACCAGAGTGACTCTGGGGTGGGTCAATTTACTTCGGACCCATTAACCTTGTACAGAGATGATTGATTTGGAATAAGTCAGTTTACAAAAAATGTTGGTCATCTACATGTAAGTGACTGAGGTGTGTGTCAATGTACATACTTTGTCCACCCACTTTGGTGCAATGACTCGCCTTGTCCATAGATGTAGGGGCAGAGATCGCGTTAACGACAAATTTGTTGTATATTACGCCTAACTGAAATTTCTTACGACACAGTTTGTACCTGCATCGTAAGAATTAAATATAGCTTGTAAAATTTGACGCCACAGTTTTTCATTAACAAAAATGAAAATCAAGAACGTCTTACTTATCTGATGCGATTCAAAGATTTATTTGCACACAAAAATGATTTTGAATTAGGCCTACTCATAAATAAACGAAAAATAAGACAACTACGAGACTAACGGCCGAATGATTCAACATGCCCATAGTACTGTACCTAAACACGTAGGCTAGTACATAGGCCCGATGCATGATGTACTGTACATACACTGTACAGCAGTGTACGTGAAAGTTTTGATGTTGTTTTAAATGCAGGCTGTCAATTGTCAATGATATTATTAGCATGGATTCTACTTTCCTCCTGTATTGTGTTGATCATGTATCTGTGAAGTGTTAACAATCTGCAAGTCAAGTTACTACACTGTAAAGAAAGAAGTAGGCGTGTTCGAGTTCTGAATAGTTTGTTTGTTTGTTTGATGAGGTCTTAACGGCACCACGACAACGAAGGTCAAATTGTGCCTGAGAGGTCAGATCATTTTAGAGGTAGTAAGGAAAGAGACCAGGGGAAGAATGAGAGAAATTCAAGAACAAAAGCCAGAAAGCTGTGATCGAGAGAGGAGGTGCATGGGAAAAACTAAAAACAGAGTAGAGAGGGGGTGGAAGAGGAGGATTAAATATGGTTGTAGAGGGATGCATGCTGAAGGAAGGAGACTATTTTATCTGGAGGATTTTTTTGGAAGAACTCAGCAATTGAGTTGTGGGGAGCGAGAGAAGCTCTGGGAAGGTTGTACAGGGGGCAAGCAAGGAGAACGTGTTGGATTGTAAGGATGCAGTGGCAATTGTTACAGAGGGGTTGGGGGAACCAATAAGGAGGTGGGAGTGAGTGAGGTGGGTGTGACCAATTCTAAGACGGGTAATATGAACGTTGTCGATACGAGAAAGGTTGTTGATGGTGGATTTGATCGGGATTGTGGGCTGGATAACATGGAGTTTGTTATCAATTTGGAAGTTCCATAAGGTTTGCCAGCGGTCACGAACAAGAGAAGCGATAAGCGGTTTGATGTCAGAGGGATTTGGGAAAAGGGGAAGGGAGGAGGTTAAGGGCAAGCTTAGCGGCTGTATCAGCCCTGTCATTGCCAGGGATGCCAACATGGCTGGGTATCCAGAAGAAAAGAACACTTTTCCTGCAGAGGGTGGGAGAAAAGAGTTTCCGGAGGAGGAGGTGGCAGGTGAGGTTATCCCATTTAAGATTGAGTAATGAAGTAAGAACAGCCTTAGAGTCAGAGAAAATGGCAAAGTGACTAAGAGGAGAGTACTCAATAAAGTTGAGGGCGAGGAGAATGGCCTTAGCCTCGGCTGAAAAGATGGATGAGTGGTCAGGAAGTCTGCTACTGAGGGTGATGTCTTGGATGATGGCAGCAGCAGCTGTCTTGTTGCCTTCCTTGGAGCCATCAGTATAGATAGAGGTGTAATTTGAGAGTTGGTCTTTGATTTGGTTGTGAGATTGATGAAGAGATTAGGGTGAGTTTGAGTTTTGTTATAAGTGGAGAGGTCTAGGTGGACAGAAGGAAGGGGTGGCCCAAGGCGGAAAAGTGGGCCAGGAATAGGTGCGAGAGTGGCGGGGTTGATGCCAAGTTGAAAGAGGTCTGATTTAATGCGTAAGCTGAAGGGGGGCGATAGAGTTTTAGTCCTATCAAAGAGGGAGGAGAAATTGGGGTACCTAATGAGGTTGTAAACAGGGTTCTGAGTGTTGGTGAGGACTCTAAAAGCATAGGAGAGGCTAAGCTTTTTACATCTAAGTAGAAAGGGGGGTTCGTTGGTTTCTGAATAGTATCGTTGACAATTGGTCAAAGTTCACTTCAACCTCATGAAAGTGTGGATACATAAACAAAGGCATTTTCTAGTTTATTTTGGGATTGTTAACCCAAATATTATGATTCAACAATCTACATTATACAAGGATTAAGTATGAACTCTCTCTTAACATTTTTTATGATAATATAGTCCGATTTTTAATGTTTTTGGTATTTTAAGCACAATTTTCATTCACTTTAGCGAGGCAGGCCTACACAAGTGTGTGTGTTAACAATTAAATTGCAAGCTTCGCTAGCGTGCAGTGCCCTGTACATTACGCAGTGTCCCGTACATACGACGGCAAATTGACAAAATACAACAGCAAATTGATCAAATACGCCAAAATTTAAGGGCTTGGTCATAACCAAATACTCTCGTCAAAAAATTAAAATGCAATCGACTAGGGGTGAGTACACAATTGACAACTGCTGCATAGCATTAATGACCCATATGGTTGGTGTTTTGAGTGTGGCCTAGGCTAAAGGGCTCACCAAAAATAGAAATCCACAGAGGCATTATCGTTACAGTCAATAGGAGAAAACACGGCTTCAGTCCGCCGGTACTGCGGCGGGTGGCCTGGTACTACGCCTAGTGTTATACTTCATTGCATGTTTGATGTTAGGCTAGGTTGTTATCAAGCTGAACGGGGTAGCAATGTCAAGAAATTCACAGTAAAGTTAATCTCGCTCGGAAAAAAAATAAACTAATAAAATCTAGTTCTACAAACCATAGTGAAAATTTCCAACGTCAGTATCATAGAAATATGCAATCGTCTTTTTCGACATTGATGATGAACGTTCCCTCGATTGGCGTAAAAGCACAAAGAACTCTTGCAACCACCTCAAACTTCTTGCCACAGACGTAGGCTAATACAGCGGCCTACTCGAACTTATCTCTGGACTCGATGATTCTCGATTACGCGCTATGCGCAACAATATAAATGCGCAAACTAGGTACTGTTAGCTGTTTTGAGACTTGTTTGGCCGCCCAAAAGTGTTTTTAACTTTTATATTGAATTTAGACATTTAGATTTTTCAGTTGTTAGTTTGTTGGAGACTTGCTTGGCCCTGTTAAATATCTTTTTGACTTTCAGCGTCGTGGCCACAGAATAGGGGAGGGGGGAGGGGGAGGGGGGGAGGGGGAGTTGAAGGGGTAGTTCCTTCAACTTTTCTACAACAAAGAGGTTTTTCAGCAAGGGCATAGCTAAGAAATCTTATTATAGGGGAGGGAGGGGGGGGGGAAAGGAATATTTCCCGACGAATTCTTTGAGGCCGTAGCGCTATAGCCCAAACGGCACGGGGTCTAGGGGTATGCTTTGGGCCCCTAGTGGGGTCCAGGAGTAAAGCTCCGGTAGGAGTCCAGGGGGCGAGCCTTCCAGAAGCTCTACAATTTTAGGCATTTTATGGCTGATATTTTACTTTTTCCTAATCTTTATTAATGTTATTGATGTTTCCCTTGGCTCCATTAAATACCCCGGGGATAATTAAATGCCCCGGGGATAATTAAATGCCCCGGGGATAATCATAACCCTGGGATAATTTGGCTTTTAATTACTGCATAAATGGTTCAAATCTTGGTTGTATTTATCAAGAAAGGGATCTAAGATGTTGTCATTACTAGTAATCTGAAGCCGTCTAAACAGTGTGCTTTAGCAGCTGCAAGGGCAAATAGGGTGCTTGGTTTGATTAGAAGAAATTGTTGTTTTCTTGGTAGAGAGGTTGTTCTTAATTTGTATAAGCAGATAGTCAGGCCTCACCTTGAGTATGCTATTCAGACTTGGAGTCCCTATTATGAGAAGCCTAAGTTCATTTTGGAGCAGGTTCAGCAAAGAGCCACTGGACTTATTCCAAAAGTAAGGAATCTCTCTTATGAATCTTGGCTGCGAATTTTTGGTTTGACCACGCTTGAGTTGAGAAGAGTATATGACGATATGATTCAGGTTCTTAAATTCCTATCTGGTAGTGATGCTTTGACTTTCTGTAATTTCATGCATGTTTCAGCTTATCCTCATGTGACACTTGGTAACAGTTTGAAGTTGACCAAAAAGTTTTCATGGATAGATATTCTGCATTTTAGCTTTTCCCAAAGAGTTGTTAATGAGTGGATTGGTTTGCCTGAGTGGGTAGTTAGCTCCAATTCTGATCACAATTTCAAAGTCAACATTGATAAGTTCTTTCCTAACTCTGCATGTCTTTGATTTTGTGTGTGTGTGTGTGGTGGTGGTGTTAGTTTGGGATTTTTATGGGGTGATTCACCCTTCTTAGCCCGTCATCTTGTTATGTTATGTTAAATGTGATCAAAAGAAGTGTGCCTTGTAACATGGCAATTTGTCTGACCAACACAATGAATATTGTAACTCTTTTGGGTATGCATGTGTCGAATAATACATGTGTATATGAATACAATAAACCCCTTATTCCTTAAGTTTAGGGTTAAGAAACCGTCTTCAAGGAGGCGGTGAGGGAACCAATATTATAATATATTGTACTGAGGGCAGTTCAAACAAAAATCAATACTATGCGGATGTCACATGAATGTGATTGTAGGTAATCTGGTAAATACAGAGCAGTGTGACTCAGTGGTATAATCTGCATCTTCCCAACCATGAGGTTGGAGTCCAAGTCTACAATCCAAATTGTGGTCTAGTTTTCTGGGTTGTATTTTCCCATCTGCAATCCCAAATCATAGACCCAAAACATTGTGCATTTGGCACATGATACTGACATGTCGTTGCTGTAGGCAACATCTGCTATAGCTTGGCGCCAATAATCCATAAAGGATTGCTGCCGAGTTACCATAAGGGAGGATCAAGCTAATAAACAAACAAACAAATGTCCTTTCTTACAATCCTCTATATTTGTTTAAATGCATAAATGTATTTTTTATTAAACAAAAAATGAAAAAAACAATCACAAAAGATGACCATTTAATTTTAATTTTGTAATATATACATGCAGACACACTTTAATCAACTTACATATTGTGCATGATAAACTTTAAAGAATTACTTCAGGAGGTCAAACAAGTTTATCTTATATGAAAGAGGACTTTAAAGGAAACAAAATGGAGAAGAGAGTATTTAAAAATATTATTCCAATAAGAAGTTATTCAAGTTTAAAGTGTTTTATTTGTGTAGAAATGACTGAAATAAGACTAGTTGTGACATCACAGCCTCAGATTCCTTAAATCTTTATGTATTTCATCATATTTTGTCCTAGGATTTTGTGGCTTAAAAATCCTTGGATATGTCGGGAAAGTAGTAAAACAGAATCTAGTAAGGGTATATAATTTACCACCTGAAGAAAGTCTTGAGATAAATTAATGCAAATAGTAGGAAAGTTAAACTTTTTTTAAAATACACTAAGAATGTTAAGTATATGAGGATAAGGGTGCCAATCTTCCATAATAGATTTACTCACTCACTCACTGTCCTCTTCAAGCCATGTGTCCCATAAGGCTGCAGTGTACTCTCTCCAACTTATCCACTCTCTGGCAATGTGAAGAATTTATGAAGATTTTTTACATAAAGTAGATTTACTACACCAGTCATTTCTACATACATAAGACAGAGCATTAAACTTGAATATCTTATTAACGGAAGAAGATGTTGAAGCAGTTTCTTCACCAAATTGTTTCTCGTTCATATAATATAAACTCGCTTGACCACTGAACTAATCCTTTTAATTTAGATTATAATAATTTCCAGGGCTGGAAGGTTCATACATACAACCAGTGTTCATCCCTGGTCTCCAATATGACTCCTGGGTGAAAGAGGGGGGGGGGCACTTACATACTAAAGTGGTAGGTATGTGCCGCCCAGAATTTCAAAAGTGGACTGCAGTATGAGAGATTTTTTTGGTAACTGCAGTATGACAGTTTATGATTTTAATACCTGCAGTATGAAAATAAGTAATTTTTGATACCTGCAGTGTAAAAATATGCAATTTCTTTTACATCAGCAGTATGAGATTGGATTTTTGATACCTGCACTATGAAAAAAAGCAACTGCTCGGGCGGCACATGTATACATACCTCACATATGAAAGTGCACCCCCCCCCCCTCCTACCCCCCAGATATGACTCTTCCTTGATGGGACACCCGTCCATTGCAGGCATAGGCAGCTGTAAAACATTTTAGTTGGAAGGGCAAAACATAATTATTGGGGGGAGGGGGAAAAACATGAGCAGCTTTTTAAATATACATATACTTTATGTTACAAAAAAAAAATGATTAGCAAATCTTCCTTGACCCTATGGAAGCCCCATATGAGTGCAGTTCACCTGTTCAGCTATTCTGATATTCATTTAGGGTTGAGTATTCTCCTGAATGGAACAAGATATTAAAGTTGTTTTTCCCAATTCTATTTGGTTTAGCCCGCTACCATACAAGGTCGTCACATCTGACCTATGACCTTATCCTTTAATAGCAACCCACAACTCTCCTTGTGTTCCAAATGAGTCAAACTGAGAAATATTATTCGGTACTGTTCAGAAGTAGAACACCTCCATATCCACCTATGTCCATGGGCTTAATTACAGGGTCAAGGGAGGGCATTTCCCTCACTTTTTTTAAATATAAATTAATGTATTTTGTATGGTGATTGTTTACTTGTTAGTATGATTTTGTAAGTTGCCCCCCCCCCCCCTCCCAATACTAGATAGGCAAATTCAATTTTGTTGAGTCCTCCCTCACACATACACCCACCCCCACACACACACACTTTTGGTAGACAAATTTGATTTTTTGAATTTCGTCCCAAAATTTGGTAGACAAATTTAATTTGGTGAGTTCCCCCCCTCCTCCTCCCATGGTAAGCAAATCCCACCCTTGCCTCTGTCACCTATAAATGAATCTGCTGTTTCTCACAGGTGCTACAGCTGAAAGTTATAGGTTTCAAAGAGTTGACTGAACGCTGCTGGAACCTCTAGTAACATTTCCGTTGTGGTAGTGCTTCGACAGTGCTTGGCGAAGGTAAGCTGGGCACATCTCCTTGTGAGCAAACAGGCACCATATGCGGCACACAGTGTTGGACCATACCTCTTTAACAGATCACTGGAAAAAAAAGGGTACCAAAAAGGTCATGTTGATCATCAGCTACCAATTTTTTTAATTTTTTTTTCTTTCTTTCTTAGAAACCAAGAAAGGGTGGGGTATTTGTAGAATGTTCTCCAAAATGACATTTCTTAAGTATCATTACATAGGCATACTGTTTGTTTGTTTGATGAGGGCTTAATGGCACCACAACAGCAAGGGTCAAATTGTGCCTGAGAGGTTAGATCATTTTAGAGATAATAAGGAAAGAAAACATAGGGAGATTGAGAGAAACACGGGAACTAAAAGCAAGAAAGCTGGGATTGAGAGAGGAAGTGCATGGGTGAAAAAAACAAAGTAGAGAAAGGGGGTGGGAGAGGAGGACTAAATATGATTGTAGAGGGAAGCATGATGAAGGAAGGAGATAACTTTATCTGAAGGGCTTTTCTGGAAGAGCTTGGCTATTGAGTTGTGGGGAGCGAGGGAAGCTCTGGGAAGGTTGTACAGAGGGCAAACTAGGAGAACGTGATGGACTGTTGTGGGAAGCCAATAAGGAGGTGGGAGTGAGTGAGGTGGGTGTGACCTATTCTAAGGCGGGTAATGTAAACGTTGTTCACATGGGAGAGGTTGTGGATGGTAGGTTTGATCGAAATGGGGGGCTTATCAATTTGGGATTGATTGCCA
Organism: Chiridota heheva; assembly: GCA_020152595.1. Lineage (NCBI taxonomy): Eukaryota > Metazoa > Echinodermata > Holothuroidea > Apodida > Chiridotidae > Chiridota > Chiridota heheva. The sequence continues at coordinate 1,074,322 of JAIGNY010001179.1, forward strand.
GCAGTCACCAACAAGGAAAGCAATAAGCGGTTTGATGTCAGAAAGGGTTTTGGGAAAGGGGGTAGGGGGGAGGTTGAGGGCAAGCTTAGCGACTGCATCAGCTCTGTCATTGCCAGGGATGCCAACATGGCTGGGTATCCAGAAGAAAAGAATACTTTAAAAGCAGAGAAGAAGAAAGAAGGGTGGGGGGAGGAGTTTACAGAGGTGGGATGTGGGGCTTAAGCTAGGTCCACTTTAATAGCAGCCTGAGCTCACACCCGAGGTCACTAACCTTCTGTGCTATAAATAATTTCCCACAGGCCTCTCGCTCTTATCTCCATACTCTGACCTCTGTGTGGTAAACTTTACAGAGAGTTTACAAGAAGTTACATCTATCAGAATATATTTTAGTGGTTTAGATTTCAAGTGTGGGTGATTAAAGGATTAGTTTAGTGGCCTAGCATGTTTATCTTATATGAAAGAGGATTAAAAAAGAAACAAAATGGTGAAGAAAGCATTTAAAAATCTTATTCTGTTAAGGAGATATTCAAGTTTAAAGTTGGGTATCATTTGTGTAGGAATGACTGAAATCAGACTAGTTGTGAATTTGTAGTTTGAAAATCATGGGATGTGTTAAAAAAGTAGTAAAACTGAACCTAGGAAGTATTTATAATATACCACCTGAATAAAGTTTGAGGAAAAATAATTCAAATAGTGAAAAAATTAAATAAACTTTCTTTAAAATACATAAAGACTCTGAGGAATCTGAGGCTGTGACATCACAACTAGTATGATTTCAGTCGTTTCTGCAGAAATGATACAACATTTCAAACTAGAATATCTCCTTAACAGAATAAGATTTTTGAATGTTTTCTTTACTATTTTGTTTGTTTTGAAGTCCTCTTTCACCTAAGATGAACATGCTTGACCACTAAACTAATCCTTTAAGTTAGTTGTGTGGGGAATTTTTATTTTCAAAAAATAGCAACTATCTTCTGCTAGCAGTTTACAGGGAATGTGCAGTTTGGCACATGATGCACTATTCATGAAATGTAACATGATAGGCAAATAATAAAGAGCCTATAATGAAAATGGACACATGCACAAACTTTGAAATATCTAGTTATCATGATGAATAACTCTGGCTGTAAATTTTCAGTCCAATGCATCCAACTCACCAGTGTTTATACCTCCCTGATGAAAACATCCTTTTACAAGAACATCCTTTAAAAAACGGGCTGTCGTGGCATTTAATTTTTGTTTTATGGATAGTAATAAAGAAAGCAGTGGCATGTTTTAAGGGGTGGGGCTTTTCCCCCTAAAAATATCATAGCTCCCCCTCTCAAAAAACTTCTGTGAAATTGTCTTGAATTTTAGGAATATCTTTGACAATTTAGGGATAATCTTCATTTTTTGGAAATTTCCTTCATTTTTGTGAAATCATAGAGTTTGAAGTTCTTTATTGAAATCTCTAATTTCTGGAAAATTTTCTTTAATTTCCAAGAAAATTCTTCCCTTTCCAGGAGAGCACTGCACTATCAATTCTAGAAATTTTCAGTAAGTGTTGCCAAAATCAAACAAAATTTCCAGCAATTTTATGCATTTTCCTTCAATTTTATGTTAATAATTTCACACTTTCATTATAAATAAAGTATGCATACAACCAGGAAATAGAACCCCTTTCCACAATGGGCTTTAACTCCTACGCCTCTGTCCTCCCTAATCTGAAAACGGCATTCATTTTTTTTTCTTTTTTTTGAGGGGGGGGGGGAACTTAAGCCCACTCAAAAACAAAAAGCTAGACCTAATCCTTGAATAAAGAGAACAATGTTATGTGGGTTTTAATTTATTCATTATAAAATAGAATAGATACAATAAATAAAGACAATCTGTAACTTGGTTCTCCTGAAAGAAATTTACCCACGCCAAATTTGACAGGTTGCAAGATTACATACAGTGTGTACGTGATGGACGCTGACAATTTCTTAAGCTGTTAACTTAGCTCTTTACATTTCACAACCGCATCCGGTGTAGTCAACATTCTGACCGTATACGACTGTAGTATATGCTATAGCCACTACATGGCTGTTATACAAGTACTGAAAGTATTGCCTAGTATGTAGTGCCTACCAAGTAAGGTCTTTATCTCACAACATCCAGTGAAACTGAGCCTTGTTCATTTCAAATTTCAAATAATATCTATCTATCACAATCTATTTGTGACTCTTTAAAAAATATTTTGGTGTAATATATATTTTCTATTATGTTTCTGAAACAGTAAAAATGTCTAAATAATACCATTCTTCGTATCTTTTTCTAGACCTGACTATTAAAATATTGGATTGGCACCGCAAGTTTTCGTCTACATTCCTGAAAGTTGTCAATTTACATGACTTTTGCAAATAAAAACAAAGTCATCATTTTCTTAATTAGCATTGCTGAAAATGATTGTAGCATAGTAGCCATTAAAATACAACCTTTAAAAATTAGCACTTAATCTGAAGTCTAAATTCTCTTCATATAAACAAATTTAAAATATAATTCTCAATTAAAAGATGGCAGATTTTGAGCATGGATTTTACAATACTAGTCCTGTCCCATCCTGAGGGCCAGGATAGAAAAGTCCAAATGAATCCTCAGCCCCACATTACACTCATGACTTGGCCCCGCAGTAACCAATTACACAATACCTGGCTCTTCACAATCAGTTCCATTGTGTCCATATAGATGATTGGGAGTGTAATTACTGATGCATACAATCACTGCACTATCTGTGGTGGGTCTCTTAATTGTTTCTTGCAGTCAAAAAGTTATTCCTGCCAAAAATGGAGGTTCTTGCGGGTGAAAAGACTGAAAGTTTGCAGCGAGGATTGGGCGTGATGTGGTGGAAGAAATTAAGCATAGCATTACAGGCTCAATTTAACATCTCAGATAATTGTGTTTGTTTTTGATGAAACATTTGTGTGACTTTTTATAACAGACAGAACAAGTGCAAAGCCATTAATATTTCAACATTTGTTCTCTGACAAAAACACTTTTTTGATTTGACAAGTTTTTGGGGTATGTCTCCTGTGCAGGGAACATACGCCCTATGAGAGTAAATACCTTCTGGGAGGGGGCCATGTGTCCTGTGAGGGGAATATGCACTGATGAGGGGAACATGAGCCTTGTGAGAAAAAATGCCCTCTGAGAGGGGTACATGCCCCTTGTTAGGGGAATATTCCCCCTGTGAGGGGAACATGGCCCCTGTCAGGGAAACATGCTCTTGTGAGAGGATTGAAGATCCTGAGCAGGGGGCATTTTTTCTCACAAGGGAACATGAACCTTGTGAGAAAAAATGTTCTCTGAGAGGTGTACATGCCCCTTGTTAGGGGAATATTTCCCCTATGAGAAAAATATATGCTCTGTGGGGAAAAAATGCCCCTGTTAAGGGAACATGCCCCATATGAGTACTATTAAGAATAACTAAAGCCAAATACATACTTTTGAATAGATTCATCTGCATAGGCATTATGAGCCCAAAACAACAAAACTCCCATGGTTCCTGACAGAATGTCACCTTGACCTCCGCAACGCCTTGGACTGCCCTCAGCATTACAAATCAGAACTGCAAAATATGACCAAAAAAAAAAGCTGAGATGAGAAGTGGTATTAACATGAAATTTGAATCTTAAGCAGTAAAAGTGACTGTTTCTATTGGCCCTCAAGTGTGCCCTTTTCAATAATTAATTATCCCTTCAATTTTTAGAAAAATTATATCAGAGTTATAAAAAAAAATTAGTTGTAAGAAGTTGAAGACAAAAACATACCTAGAGGAAAAATGAAACCACATTAAATTGCAGTGTTGTGACAAGTGATGTTCTTTGAGGTTTTCTTTTTAATAAAAATGGATACCACCAGCAGCTTACACCCATAAGCGAAATTCGCCTACTGAAAGTGGGGGGAAAAATCATAAAATGGTTTTAAATTACACAAAACTACCATACAAAAGATAAAAGATAAAGATAAAAATATGTGTGTGTGTCTGGAGGGGAGGGTGAGGAAGGGGGAGGATGGGGGCAGGAAGAATTCCCCCTTGTACCCCCAAAAAGCTGACACCTCTAAAATTTCCGTTGTAGATATTACACTTACCTAGACCTAGAAAACCACTGAAATATAACCACTTTTATTTTATATATATATATATATATATATATATATATATATATATATATATATATATATATATATATATATATATATATATATATATATATATATATATATATATATATATATATATATATATATATATATATATATATTTATATATATATATATATATATATATATATATATATATATATATATATATATATATATATATATATATATATATATATATATATATATATATATATGTGTATATATATATATATAAATATAAATATATATATATAGATATATATATATATATATATATACATATATATATATTAGATTTCTTGAGTGAGCAACAGTACATGTGGTAAATATGTCATCTAAAATACCTCCCATGTACTTGTACAATAAATACTGCATTAAACTGCAAAAGAGGGATTCATATGTAGATGTATTTACTACATTATTATTATTATTTTTGTAAAGATTTTTCGTGGGAAGATTTTTGACAACTTTATTCAGAACAGCAGGATATTTCATAATCATTTCCAACTCTGTACTTACCATTATTTCCATCTGTGATGATATCTTCCACTCCTTTCTGACAAATAGTGACATTCCCCAGAGCCATGCTGAGCTGCATTGTATCTTGTATTGTATTTGCCGCACTAGGTTCCGTTCCTAGCTGTGAAAACGACATCTCAAACAATTCAGTTTGTTGTTGCGGAATATACACAAGAAAAAAGGGTTACATTGTTTTGATGGATATAGGTTAAAGGGGCACTACACTGAAAAGTGAGGACACAGTTTTTCAGACTCACAAATGTTCAGCAAAGAGCTACAGGCTTTCTCCAACAATCAAGTAATTACCTGAGATACATAAGCAATAACATTTTTGGCTTTTGGAGGCAAAACAGGTCTATGAATATTTCACACAAAAACTTTTTTTTTCTTTTCTACTTATGGGTCTAGTCCACTTTTAAGTGTGATGAAGCATGGTCACTTTATTTGACAGACACCACTACTAAAAGCAACAAATGAATGAAGACAGCTGCACATATAATATATATTTATATATATATATATATATATATATATATATATATATATATATATATATATATATATATATATATATATATATATATATATATATATATATATATATATATATATATATATATATATATATATATATATATATATATATATATATATATATATATATATATATATATATATATATATATATATATATATATATATATATATATATATATATATATATATATATATATATATATATATATATATATATATATATATATATATATATATATATACAATAGAGGACTATTAAAGAAATAAATTGGTGTAAAAATCATGTTGACATCTTACACCATTTTTAGGTAATTAACATTATACAGATTTTACCAGGGTCTTGACAATTTACTTTGGACTATACAGTGTGATGTCATGCTTGAATTTCTTTGAAAATTAAAACCAATATTTGTAACTGTATTCGACGTAATAATCGCTTACGGAAATATAATTGCACCACTTTTTATACCTGAAGTTCCTTCCTAATAAGTGCCCGTGGTCCATGGCCTTGCACAGTGTGCTGTTCAAACTGCATTGTGTGAACTGGTCCCACATACTAGCCCCATAATAATCACCACAAAATCATTGCCAATGTTAGATACAAAATAAGCAAATAATGTAACAAAACTTATTTAGGTCTTCAAATTAATCAAATAGATTATGTTATCAGTCAAAAATTGTTGAGTCGGTGCTTATTAGAGTAGCGGCTTTTAATACGTTGAATACGATATACCAAGTTGTTATCTGATATTCATAAACAATAACATTTTATCACTTTGGGAGGCAAAACAGTCCACCTTGTAAGTGTGATGAAGCATGGTCACTTTATATGACATGTATCACTAAAATTAACAAAAGAATGAAGACAGCTGTACAAAATGTTACTCCACTAAAAGATCATTCCCGAGAATTTTCATGTTCATATATATGATACAGGAGACTATCAAAGAAACAAACTAGTGTAAAAACCATGTCTTACACCATGTTTTTGGAGTAATTGACATTTGAAAGATTTCTCCAGTGCTTGAAAATTTACCTTGCAGTATACTTTGTGCTGTCATACTTGCATTTCTTCTAAAATTAATTGCGTTTTTGTTTATTATTGGAGACAATTATATTTAAATTGTCCTCTTTCATATAAATCCACATCAAAATCACATAAAATTTCCTTCAATATGTTGACAATCCAAAAAATCTAAAGTGACTTTAAATTAGGCACAAATATTCAAAGATAACTAAATGCCCTAGGGCTACAGGGTCTCTGGCAAACACGATTTTCAAGGAAAGGGGAAGGAACTGAAAAACGTGGACAACCAAAGACCTCCGTGGTGTAGAGGTTAGTGCTTTGTCCTCTCACTCGCACGTCAGACCTCTGTGGTGTAGTGGTTAGTGCTTTGTCCTCTCACCCGCAAGTCAGACCTCCGTGGTGTGGTGGTTAGTGCTTTGTCCTCTCACCCGCACGTCAGGTGAAGTGATTAGTGCTTTGTCCTCTCACCCACACGTCAGACCTCCGTGGTGTAGTGGTTAGTGCTTTGCTCTCTCACCCGCATGTCCCGAGTTCATATCCCGGTGGGTCTGCAACCAGTGAGTTCACAATTGCTTATCAAATGCCATTGCCATCTTGATATAATGTCCAGCACTGGATGCTTTCAGGACATTAAACTTTGCTATGCTATGCTACCTTGCTATGCTAAAGCTCATATTGTTGGATGACATTCAAAATTGGACTCGCTTGGGCTTAAGTAAACGGAAGGAATCCGTAAAGGACAGAGAATTATGGAGGACGATTGTTACAGCCAGGTTGCCCCAATGGCCAGACAAGGTTACAGGACGTGATGATGACGATTATTAGTACAAATTGTGGCTTACCTGATATACTGTATTGTGGCATTAAAGGAGGACGATATATGTCATGATATGCTTCAAAAAAATAATTGGTTCGAAAAATTATATTGAAGAATATGGAACATACCAACGTTTTATGAAGATGTTTGAATTCTACAATATTTGGAGTAAGAATTGCCTTTTTGTACCCTCGAATTATGTCCGGAGATTGGTTTAACAAGTACACGCCATCCTGAAAAGATAGAAAAATGCAAGAAATATACGAGCATCCAGAAGGGCAAACATTGAAGGGTAAGTTCAGTGGTCAAGCATGGTCATCTGATATGAAAGTTGATGTTAAAAGGGGTAAGTTCAGTGGTCAAGCATGGTCATCTGATATGCAAGTGGACGTTAGAAGGGGTAAGTTCAGTGGTCAAGCATGGTCATCTGATATGAAAGTGGACGTTAAAAGATACAAATGGTAAAGAGAGTAAAAATCTCATTTGAGGAAGAGCTCACAATCAGACTGAATGCCGGCGATCAGATTGGCTGATTTTTTACTGTGAGAGCGCTCGCAGAAATATGTAATATTTAACAAATTTTGACCTTTGAAATTTTTAATTTTCAAATAATGCATACACACGCTACACGCTACACAAATGCACACACAAAAACGATTGGTCACATCACGAATCTGAAGTAGGAGGCTGTGGATCAGACCTGTTCTGGCACTCCTTGTGCTTCTTCCTGGCTTGACCATGGGTGTCGTTACCCTCAAATGATCTTTTCTCATTCTAACAAACGATTATTTTGCAAAATTTAGCACAAAAAACCCGCTGTGTTGCTGTAAAGTTAATCACCATTTTACTGGTTTATGCACACATTTTAAAAATATAGATTTATTGTGTATCAAAGTTCGTAGCAAAGAATAGGGGGCTATTCATTAAATCCATCAAATCATTGAAGAGACTATTCCATAGTGTAACGGTTTTTATTCTGATTTTCTGATGTTTGATTTTTATTGATAAAATTTTACACATTTTACTCAAAATTTAAGAATTATGGCTGGGTATGATTTGACTTGATTAGATTTCAACAATTTGATTTTTCTAAATAAATTGACCAAAAATGAAATAAAAATTCTTAAAGCGTTGTTTTAATTCATTTGAGAAATGAGTTTATTTTCGCGATTTTCTACAAATTAATGAAAATTCTGCATTTTTACCTTTAATCTACAAAAAAAAGAAATCAATATAAGCCCATACAAAACAAACAATATTTTGAAAGATCTAAATATTTATATTTATTTCATTCAATGTTCAGGCCTTCAGCCTATTACATACAAAAAGAAGTACATTGATTTAACAATTTTTGATCAAAGTAGAATTTAAAATGTTTTAAACACAACTAGAACGGTAAATACCGTCATGGTTCACATGCCTATGCAAATTGACACCCATATCATATGACCCGGCCAATTATAAAAATGGGATCTCACACTAAGTCCCACATGGCATCCCATGTCCCATATGGCATCCCACATGACATCCCACCCCATGTCCCACATGGCATCCCACCCCATATCCCACATGGCATCCCACCCCATGTCCCACATGACATCCCATCCCATGTCCCACATGGCATTCCACCATATCTCCCACATGGCATCCCACCCCATGTCCCACATGACATTCCATGTCCCACATGACATCCCATGTCCCACGTGGCATTCCATCATATGTCCCACAGGGTATCCCATCCTATGACCCACATGGCATTCCACCCTATGTCCCACATGGATTATATCCCATGTCCCAAATGACATCCCACCTCATGTCCCACATGACATCCCATGCCTTGTCCCACATGGCATTCCACCATATCTCCCACATGGCATTCCACAATACAGTGTCTCACATGGCATTCCACCATATGTCCCACATGGCATTCCACCATATGTCCCACATGGCATCCCACGTTATGACCCACATGGATCCCATCCTACATGTATGTCCCACATTAATCCAACCATATGTACCACATGACATCCCTCCCTATGTCCCACATAACATCCCTCCCTGTGTCCCATATCAGTGGCTTCCCACCTGATGTCCCACATGGCATCCCACCATATGTTCCACATGGTATCCCTCCCAATGTCCCAATGACATCCTACTTTATGTCCCACATAGCATCACATTCCATGTTCCCATGGCCTCCTACCCTATGTCCCACATAGCCTCCTACCCTATGTCACACATGGCATCTTACCTTATGTCACACATGGCATTCTACCTTATGTCACACATAGCATCCCAACCTATGTCACACTGTGTTACTTGTGGCATCCCACCATGTCCCACATGGCATTCTACCCAGTTCCACATGGCATCTCACCCCATGTCCCATATGGCATCCCACCCCATGTCCCACATGACATCCCATAGGCTCCATAAGAAATCTCATCCTAGCTATCAGTCCCTGATTGAGCATACTATGTATTAAAGTGTCAGTTCATATAATAACTTATATGCAAATGACTTGTTGAAATGGGGTGGGACGCCATGTCCCACATAACATCCCATCCCACCCCATGTCCCACATGACATTCCATCCCATGGGACTCCACCCTATATCCTGCATGATAATCCACCATATATCCTACATGGCATTCCACCCTGTTCCACATGGCATCCCACACCATGTCCCACATGGCATCCCACATAACATCCCACATAGCATCCCACCTTATGTCTCACATGACGTCCCATAGGAAGTCTCATCCTAGCTATCACAGTCCCTGATTGAGCATACTATGTCGACGACGACGAATGAACACACAATTACAATGATGGGGTCGTCGCCTGCGTATTCGATTATGATAGTAACAAAGCTATCACCAAACGCTTAGTACGACCCTGACGAGAACACAGGTACCACATACGGACAGACATAACATTGACAACCAAGTCAATGTCCACAGCCTTAAATAACCAGTTGTGGTGCACTGGCGTGTCTACCCAACCCAGGCTTGAACCCAGGGCCTCGTGGTCTGTAGACATGTATGATAACCGCGCTACACCATGAAAGTGTCAGTTCATATAATAACTTATATGCAAATGAGTTATTGAATAAGAAAAAAAGGTGGAGTCAAATAATTATGCCGGATATAGCCCTTGGTGTATACAACATGGTAAATATTATATCATATGTCCCTCATGGCCCCCATCCATGTCCCACAAGGCATCCCTCCCTATATCCATATGCAATCATATCCTGTCACACTCCCTTACTAAGCCTACTAAATAAAAGTCTGGCGGTCAGGTCATATACTGTAGCAACTTTATGCAAATGAGCACAATAATAAAGGTGGAGTTTAATAATCATGCCTGATACTACTGTTGGTGCCCAAATATTTTGAAGAATTTTAAGGATTTTAAATCTCAAGTGCTACAAGAGAAAGTTGAGGATCTCTGAGGAATATTGGAAAATTATATCATTTTACAGTTATCTTCTAAGAAAACATCAAATGTTTTGTAGACTTTTTAAGGAAACTAGTCTTCAATCCTGTCTTAAGTATCTCTGAAAAAGGTTAACATTTTATAAGGAAATTCTAACCTTCCTTAAGGATATCTAAAGAAACCTGAACTTTTTCTGAAAAATTCTGAAGAAACTTTAACATTTTCTGAGGAATTCTCAAAAAACTTTAACATTTCTGAGGAAATCTCAGGACAAATCTGTGGACGACCAGACGGCCGGACGGACGTAATCGCCATTACATAGGTTCACATAATGCTTCGCATAATGCTTCGCATAATGCTTCGCATGCAAACCAAAAAAACACAAATGTAGACACAAAATACATGCCCATAAAAATAAAAAATAAATTATTCCAAAACAAAAGGATAATGGGATCATTGAACAATCAAGTAATAATTAAAGATTATTCAAAAACAAAAGGATAATGGGATCGTTGAACAATCAAGTAATAATTAAAGATTATTCAAAAACAAAAGGATAATGGGATCGTTGAACAATCAAGTAATTATTAATTTATACAGCACAATAATTATGCTAAAGACTCTTTGCGCTTTTGAAGAGCTTTGTTTATAAACCTGGCTAAATTTTAAGTTAAAAGATTTGCTTGTAATTCTTAGAATTGTTTTAAACAAAGCATATGAGTGGTGGTGATGAAAAAGCTGAGGAATGAAAACTTTACACATGTCCTCATAGAAGGGACATTCTAGCACAAAGTGATATTCATCCTCTAGACGATGTAGGCTACACATAATGCATAATCTTAAATTTCTGGAAATATAAAGGGGCATATTTAAATGATATTAAATTTACCTTGCGTGATTTTGGTATGTCCCCGAAATTATTTCTTGAATTTAGTACATAAAACATATGGTGGATTAAGGGTTAAGATCTCGAGATGACATTAGCTTCAAGTTCATTACACAAAAATGCACAAGATCAGAAGGAATCTGCTTACCGCATCTATCACCATAGGAATGTTCCTCTTTCTCTGGCATTCAATAACTGACTGACAGAAAGATGAGAAAATACTATATTACCAACTATTATACAATCATATATTATCACATTGAGAATTTTTGGCCCTTAGACCCTTCAACCCGACACCCCCGATTTTCTCAAAATCAGGGGTAATCCACACCATTCAACCCGAGAGACTCTTCACACTTCTTTGACTAGCATCCAGCTATTGTTACACCATACACAACACAGGGTAATCTATACCTTCTTATCTGATAACATCTTCATAGTCTATTCACAGTTCACTTGTTAGCAACCAGCTACAGTTACACTGTACACAATAGGTCATTCATCTTATGTAGCTTGCTACATAAGTGCTGTTCAGTGATACAAATCAGATTAGACCTTGGCAGAGCCTACATAAAAATATACATTATATGCTTGGGAGAACTTTGTGCAAAACCCATGAATGATTGATGAACCATTCTTCATAAGGATGGTTATTTCATCATGATATATTGCATTAAAATGCATCCCCATTTATTGACATTAGAAAGGAGGTAAAATACTCCTTTTTAAAACCGTTTGTAAAAGTATTTGACATTTCATTGATAATAAATATAATAAATACAATGTGCATGTACACTTTTCTCTGGCAACATTTTGCAAAAAATTGATATTATTTCTAGAATGAAGAACCTTTTAAAACACACACCCATAGACATGTGTTCAATATCAATCCCCATTCAAACATACATTCATACACACACACACACACATGTATATATTTATGTATGTATGTATATATATATATATATATATATATATATATATATATATATATATATATATATATATATATATATATATATATATATATATATATATATATATATATATATATATATATATATATATATATATATATATATATATATATATATATATATATATATATATATATATATATATATATATATATATATATATATATATATATATATATATATATATATATATATATATATATATATATATATATTTAAATATATACATATATATATATATATATATATATATATATATATATATAAATATATATATATATATTATATATATATAAATATATATATATATATATATATATATATTTATATATATATACATATATATATATATATATATCAAATGACAATGCATGTCATATTAAGAAAACATTCATTAAAGTGTTAAGGGTTGGGAAAAGACAACATAAATAAAAGATTGTAAAGATTGGCAGTTTTGAAAATTACTCCTCTCTCTCTCACCTCACCCATACAATTGGTGACATAATATGTTTAATTCACATAAAATGGACCTGATTGACTACTACTGTAATCCTTAAATAATATTCATGATATTATGCTTAAAAAAAAAGCCATTTGAAAATATAGCCAAAATAATCCGGAACAATCCTGGTATAGCAGTTAGTTGCTATACTGAGTGAGAATAATGAAGTAAGTTTACTATGTGTTTCATATTATTACTTTTCACTATTTTTTTTTATTCTTTCAATAATCTTTGCATAAAATTGACAAATTGTAAATATATTGTAAGTAGCTCCATGTCATCAGGTAATTAATGAGAGACTATTTAAAGTACACTTGACCAAAGAGTAAGGGTGTTGTGTTTGGATTTTCTTTCATTTTAAGCAGATCAAACAAAAAACTTAAAGAGCTCTCGGAGGAATAGTGGGGGCATCTTATTTGCTATGTCAAAGGAATTTCAAAATAACACAGGTCTAATTATAATCATGATTTATTTGAAGATTCGTATCAAAGGTTTTCAGTAGCAACACATGCACGAAAAGTGAGTTCGAATATTCTTGAGACTCACAAAAAATACGCCCACACTTTTCGACCACCAGTTCCTTAAAAATCTCTAGCGCTCTGTTCATCACTGTTGTTGACTACTAGATTTGTTCACCTGCCGAGTAGACTTGGATGCAAGTTTAGTCATTGGTTTGTAATTGAATGACAATAATGATCATTACAATTGGATGCGAGAAAAGTATTTGGATATTTTTGGGACCCTAAACTAATGTGCCCTCTCTTTTTGCATGAGGGCTTCTTCAAGCTTCATCTCGACCTTTGACATTAGAAAAATGAAAACAAACCTTGACAGTTTTGAGTATTGAATCTTCTCGACCCAAACCAGGCCCGATGACTATTGCATGCTTGGCTTTTAAACTTGTGTTAATCTTTTCAACTGCATCATCAGCATCTCTAAAGGAGAAGAAAAGAGTGTTAAAGGATTACTTCAGGGGTCAAGCAAGTCCATCTTATATGAAAGAGAACTTCAAAAGAAACAGAATAGTGAAGAAAGCATTCAAAAATCTTATTCCGTTAAGGAGATATTTAAGTTTAAAGTTTGGTATCATTTGTGTAGAAGCGACTGAAATCAGACTAGTAGTGAAATCATAGCCTCAGATTCCTCAGTCTTTATGTACTTTATTATTTTTTGTCCTGGGACTTTGTGGCTTGAAAACCATTGAATTTGTCAGGAAAGAAGTGAAACAGAATCTTGCAAGGTTAATCATAATTTACCACCTGAAAAAATTTGAGGAAAAATAATTCAAATAGGAAAAAAGCTTGATAAATTTTCTTTAAATACATTAACAATTGGTAAGAAGGATGACAATGCCAAACTTCCAGACTTACTATGCCAGTCATTTCTACACAAAAAGACAGAGCTTTTAACTTAAATATCTCCTTAATGGAAAAATATTTTGTAATGCTTTCTTCACCATTTTGTTTCTTTTAAAGCCCTCTTTCATATAAGATGGAATTACTTGACCACCGAACTAATCCTTTAAAAATCAGTAATCCCAGACTATGGAACTCATTTTTCTCAATTTTGGTACCAAACCAGAACAATATTCTGTATTTAGAGACAGAATAAGAACTCTTTCTGATGTGACGTATTTGACAAAATTCTATTTTATCAGTATGCTTTATTAAATGAGAAATAAAGTCAAATTTTCTAGCTTGATATATGATAGAGAATTAAAAAATAAACCAACTACCAAAAACCCCATTATAAAATCTTATTCCTTCCTCAAGTTATCTATATTTGAAGTTGGAGCACGGACACTGCCATTTTGTCTCATGTTGTGTTGAAATCACGCCAATGATGACATACTTTGCCCTACAGTATGTGCTAGCATATAAAATATATTTCTTTAGAATTCTCTTTGAAATTTTCTTCCCAAAATGATTTGACATAAGGTTCTAAGGGTTTGAAGCATTAATGTCAATCGTATACAAATATACATTCATAGACCCATGCAAAGGAAAACATATTTCTTGAAGTTAGAAAATCTGAAATAGATTATAAAAGAAATACATCGATATTCTAAACTGTGCTGGGTGTATTACATCATTTTTAAGAGGGCATATGAACAAAATGGCTACTCCCATGTAAGTTTTTATTTATAGAATTTATGTTTTAATAAATTACAAAATATTTGCTAAATTGTTTTGTACAATGAGCAATAGTTTGGGATGACTTATAATTATTATTTCTATCATATTAAATGAAGAAAGAGCCAGACTTTATGTCTCCTTTAATTTCATTATAAGTGATGCCCAGCAATTCCAAACTTCATGCTATACTTAATTCCATTGAAACAGAATTTCAAAAAAAAGAGAGAAGCTATAGGGGCAAGAAACAGTACAGACACCATGCCAAATGGCATTAAAAGTACACTTCAAAATCAGATCACTAGGGTGTCACAACATTTGTATTATTCTTTGAAAGGAATATTTTTGCAATTTTAAAGGAATATTCCCATGGAATTTCATTTCTATGTTTCTGATAGAGGAAATTTCCACAAACAGATTGGTTAAAAAAAAAAAGCATGTTGATATCTCTCATTCCTAGAAGAAGTTATTGTACTTTAAAGATTTTTGTTGCTCATATAAAAAAGACTTCAGTACTGAGTCTAAGTCATCATTATGATGTCATCACAGCACTTCCTGCACTAATCTTTATGTATTTCTTTACAAAATAATCGACAATTTTTCATAATTCAAATATAAGTTACAAGAACAGATTTATTCTACACTATTTTTGAAGAAAAACATGCTCTTAATCATTCAGAAAATACAAAATTAATTTTCAAAGAAATATATAAAAGAATTGCACAGACGTGCTGTGATGACATTGATGAATCATACCAACAATCACTTTTATGCAGACAAGAAAAATCTATAAAATTCAATATCTTCTTGTAGGAATAAGATATTAACTTGATTTTTTTTCTTCTCAATCTGTTTCTACTATGTCCTCTACCAAATATATTAAAATGAAATTCCATGAGAATATTCCTTTAAAGGATCAGTTCAGATCTATGGTTAAATCTGTATGTTGTATCTCATAGAGGGATTTCATCATGTGACTCTAACCCATCTGGAAGCCATTTTGCAGAGCAAGCGTTGTTGTATTTCACATGTCTTCACACAGCTCAGTCACATCAAACGTACAACAAACATACTGCATGCTAACCTACCTACCAGTTCAACAAATTTTAAAAATTGCAGTTTCTACGCTTCCGATTTTAACTCATACTTTTCTTACGTTTATATATTCACCACGTATACGAAGAGTAACTTTGATGTGAAAGCCATTTGATTGTTCGTTATATTGTGCATATAAAGTGCTTGTTGCAAATCCTAGTGTGAACCGTAAGTTGAAAGCCATTGCATCGTACAGCAGAAACCCACTTCGAACGTGGATCAGGATCAGATGCAAATCGAGAAAAAAATGTTTCATACCCTGGCACATGTCTATTAGTGCAACCAACAGCACAGTAAGATTCTGGCATAATTATCTTACAAAAATAATCTTATGTGACAACATGCAAACGTTTGTAAGTCTAATTAAGTGTACATCAGACGACAGTGTTCTTGTCTGACAAAATGGCGATGCACAGTGGCATAGTAACCAGGGGGGTATAGGGGAGTGTCACACCTCCCCCCCCCCTCCCCCAACCGTGAAAATTGAGACTTTGTTGGGAAATTTTCACCAATCTATCCTAATGAGATGAATAATCGGAAACGAAAGCCATGCCAAAAAAAATAATTATGTCAGGGAAATTTAAACTTTGTCTTAAAATTTAATTATCTATAACCTTAAAAAAGAAATTCCATCAGCTCATGTTCATCGCTAATCAATGTATATTTAAATTTCTTTGTTCTCAATTTATAGAAGGAAAAACAAAATCAACTAACTACTTGTCTGTACAAGACTGCAGATCTTGTTTTCAACTTGTTGAATTGAATCACAATTGAAACTATTGTTTCAACCAGCAAGGCAACTGATAAGAGATCAGATAACACCCTGTACCTTATAACCATGGCAACTTGTGGCTGCTACAAGTTGGCAGGTAGAGGATCTCTGAGTCTCACTTTTCATCAAGTACGTAACTTTTGTTTATTTCTTTCCTCCGTTGTCGAAAACTTATACTCTAAAAAGATTGTTAATTTTTGTAAATAGTACCTACACATTTGAAGAGACCTGTTTGTTTGGGGCTTTCATCAATTTAAGGTTAAATTTTAACTTTTCAAGGAACACAGGCTTACAATTTCCATGGCATAATTTCTTAAAACTATGCTCTAAATTATACTCACATTTTTGCGACATAAGGGAAGTTGCACCCTGCAGTGCTCCATAGTAATGAGGCTCTGACAGGGTCACCCCAGCCTAGCTACAATGCTAGATCTCGTTGATGTGGTATCTATTCTATATCTATGGGCTTAGTCACAAGTGTCCAGGTTTTTATGCAAAATAGTTTGTGTAACTTGCTAACAAGATGAATGATGCCTGTTGAATATTGAGTCACATACAGACATGAATATCTAATTATCAGACCTAAAGGCAAGTTACTTATTTCAGAATGATGATCTATTATGAATGTCGGGAATAAACTAATGCTATTATTTAATTAAGATTTTCATATACCAATGGCTTCCATCATCAATTGTCAACAAGCTGACTGGTACAAGATAAAGTCAACAAGAGTGTTTGTAGAGATAACCATGGTAATATGAAGCAAAGTATTTGTGGGTCAATGGTGATAAGAAAAACAAATAAAAAATGTACTTTGCATTTGTTCTTCTTCTGTAGTTCATAACAAATGGTACCTAAATAAACGCTGCTGTTTCAGTTTTAAAACAAAATTCCCCATGAAAAATGGAAACGTATAGGGGCCTAAATAGTTAAGTTTCCATGCTGTCTTGGTGATATTACCATGTAAATCTGTGTTGAGTTTAGATAAAATATCAGCCATAAAATGCCTAAAATCGCAGAGCTTCCGAAGGCTTCGCCCCCTTGACCCCTACCAGGACTTCGCCCATGTAGCCCACTAGGGACCCTAAGGCGGGCCCCTAGACCCACACCATTTGGGCTAGCGCTTTTCGCTAACATTAACAACTACAGCGTCAAAGATTTTGTCAAGAAATATTCCTTCACACACACCCCCCCCCCCAATAACATTTCTTAACTACGTCCCTGGCGATGTAAACAAAGTCACGTGACCTCATGATGTCAGCTGAAATACCCTTATAGAGGATGAAAAGACAAACAGACCTGTGAAGAAACCACTGTGATATCAAGATTCCTACATGAGACATTGAAATTGTAACAAGAAAATGACTGGTGTAGGAAGTCTACTATATAAGAGTACTGTGACTGTCACACCCACACTTTCTAGACACCTGGTGATTCATTCTATATGTTGCAAAATTACTTTTCACTTATTGAAGACATTTGTTCAAATTCATTTCGGTGGCAAATTACAGTTTTTTTACTCAACTGTATTTTAATGCATTCCTGGCCACAGTCGTAATCCTAATCTGGAAGTGGGGGCGACATGGCCACTTATCCAAAAAGTGTGTGTAGGGGGAGGGGGGAAAAGCGGCAAATTTTCCCAAAAATGTAACGATTTTGTAAAATTCTATAGAAAAGTGGGGGGGGGGGACATGTCCCCGTAGGAATTAAAGCCCTGCTCCTGACAAATCCAATGGGTGTAGGTCACAAAATCACAGAAAATATTTTAATAAATACACAAACCCTTTGGATGAATATGATGTCACAACTAGTCTTTTTTATTCATTCCTATACAAATCAGGTACAACCTTAAATTTAAAAATAGCCTTTAACCAAATAAGATCTTTGAAATGTTTTCTTTACCAATTTGTCCAATTTTTTGTCCTCTTTCATATAGGATTAAAATGCTTGACCCCTGATCTAATCCATTGTGAACAAACAGAGAGGTTTATAGTTTTTAGAGAGGAATTTTAAAAGGTAGAGGTGCTCCCTACAAGATAACACTGTATGTCCCTACAATTCGAACCTGCCCAGATAGCATAGCATAGCAGGGTTTAAAGTCCCGAAAGCATCCAGTGCTGGACATTATATCGAGACAGCCACAGCCTTTGATAACCAGTTGTGAATTGTTGCAGACCCACCGGGATACGAACCCGGGACGTGCGGGTGAGAGGACAAAGCACTAACTACTACACCATGGAGGTCTGAACCCAGATCTGTACCCACATTATCTAACAAGAGAAATAAACTTTCATCTAAAGTAACACAAATTTAAAAGCTCAAAGGTGAAATTTTGAAGTATTCCCTATTCAGTAATTAATAATAATAATGAATACTTGTTATGTGCCAGTATCCATCAAAAGTGATGCTCATGGCGCAGCGACACAACAATTAATGCAAAACAATGTGAACCATAAAAAAATAGTAGTTAAGAATACTGCAAAATACATACATACAAGAACAAATATAAGCTTAAAATTGAAGAGAATCAGAACACATGAGGAATGTCTTTAATGTTGATTTAAAAGAATTGAGGGAAGGACTAAGTTTGATGTTGTCTGGAAGTCTGTTCCATAAAAAGGGGGCAGCAGAAGAAAATGAACATTTACTCCATGTTCTAGAAGTACGTGGAATAGCTAATTGAAGTTTGAAATTAGAACGCATGAACTGGCGGGGAGACTTATATGGGATTAAAAGATCAGAAATATATGTGGGAGACAATGCATGAGTAGACTTATACACAAAAACAAGTGTTTTAAAAACAATTCTATGATGAATGGGTAGCCAGTGTAAATTCCTTAAAAATGGGAGTAATGTGTTCATTTGGTTTACTTAGAGTAACAATCCTGGCAGCAATATTTTGTAAGCGGGAGAGACATTTGATTTGATTGGCTGGGAGACCATATAAAAAAGAGTTACCCATATCAAGGCGGGAAGAGACAAAAGCATGAACTAGTTGTTCAGTGGCAGGCATTGTTAAATATTTTCTGATTAGTCCTACGCTACGTAAATGAAATGATGAAGATTTAGAAATTTCAAAGATATGGTCAACTATTGACATATCAGCATCAAAAATGGAGCCAAGGTTACGTACTTTAGAGGCTACACATACTAGAGCATTACCAATTTGAAAAAAAGGGAGGTTGATTTTGTTATGCTGACGTTTAAAACCAAGAACAATAAATTCAGTTTTATCATCATTTAACTTTAAAAAGTTGGATGACATCCACTTGCGTATTTCAGCGATACATGATTGAAGTTTATGTAGTGCAATATTTGCTTCAGCTTGATTGGGATTAAACGAAATATATAATTGTGTCTCATCGGCATACACGTGGTAATGAAGATCATATTTACATACAATTTCACCCATAGAAGTAGTATAAATGGAAAACAAAATCGGACCGAGTACACTCCCATGCGGCACACCATATACAAGCTTAGATAGTGAAGATGTTTTATCATTAATTTGTACACATTGTGATCTGTTAGTTAGATAGGACATAAACCATTGTAATATAGTTCCATTAAAACCAATATTTTGAAGATGATTTATTAACAGGCAATGATCCACAGTGTCGAAGGCAGCGGATAAATCAAGAAGGACAAGGGCAACAAGGCTACCTTTATCCACTGCTGCAAGAATGTCATTTTGGACTTTAAGTAATGCAGTCTCAATACTGTGATTTGATCGATGAGCCGATTGATAATTATCAAGAAGATTGTGGTGCTGAAGAAAAGGTGAAATTCTACACAAGACAATGCACAAGTTCAAGGAGTTTCGACAGAAATGGAAGATTAGACATGGGTCGACACTTCTTCAAAACATCCGGATCCAAACTTGATTTCTTTAATAGAGGACGAACAAGCACTGACTTTAAAGATTCCGGAAAAATTCCTGAAGTGAGTGACTGATTGATAATATGAGCTATTATTGGAACAAGTGAGGCAGTGCAGTCTTTTTTTAGTTTGGTTGGTATTGGATCAAGATAACAGCTTTTATTTGGGTATTGCTTGATCAATTTCTCAACCTCAACGAATGTGGTTGGTTCAAAGGAAGTAAGCTTTGAGTCACAATTGTCGAAATATGCAACAGATGGCATAATACATACATGAGATTCAAATTTATCACGAATTAGGTCAAAGTCCATATTAATACTTAAACGTTTGTTGATACTTACAGATCTGGATGTACTATTAGTTCTGGGCTGTAAGACTTTAGGACAGGTGCCGCATCCTTTGTGCAATACACATGAGAAAGGTCACACCCCTGGAAGAAAACAGAACATGCAAAAACAGATACATCACTAGGTTACTATTGGAATTATCTAAAATATGATAAGAGTAAGGCCTCCATAAGAAGCATATAGCAAAATCTTTATGCAATAACATAAATAATGGCTGAGGAGATCTATCATAAAGAAAAAAGGATAAATATACTACAGTGCATAAAATTATAGAAATGGTTCAAAAGGTAAATCTATGTATAATGACAGTGAAAATTTCTACACAATACCGATGACTGCATAATATAAGGAAACATTCAGTATATAAAATAGTGTTTGGTCTGATTACATACTTACACTTGTTAGACATCACTGAAATAATGGCTCGTGTTTATCATGCTATGAAATGAAGTTCAAAATGCCATATGATTTTGAAATTTTAAATTGAAATATTCTTAGAGTACAATTACATGGGCTCAGGGGTGAAATTTCAGCCCTGTTTTGGTTGACAGGCATCTTTACATGCAATGAAATTCCAGCCAAGGTGAATAGAAAACTGTGTTATAAAACAAACTCTGATTACATTAGACACGGGCTGGACATTTTTGCCTGCCCCCTGGGCTGAGGTCACCCAATCTCAGCCAGTCAGAAAAATTTCCAGCTTAGTGAAAAAATAATTGACAGTCACAGGTCACCCATCATGGGCTCATGTAATCGCAACACCTAAATGGGGCAGGGCTGAGAATGAATTCTGAACCAACAAAATAAAAAAAAAATTATACCAATAGGCCTAATAAATAATCTTCATGCATTTTGAAGATGAAATCTCACAAAATGAAATTTGCATTATAATAAATTTTCATTCATTACCCACAGATCTTTAACAAGAAGTAATACTTATCAGGCCTATGCATTATAACAGGTCACCTGCTTATATGACATGAAATACGGTATCACGTTTATTACACAAGGTTTACCCCAAGTGTTGCATGAGCATTGTGTGGTCATTCGAAGTGACCGATTGGCTGATAAAATATCAACAGCACAAAATCTTTGCTCTGTCTTACTTGTAGCTGAAGAATTGAGTAAAGCGTTATTAGAATAGCAAACCATGGGTGTAGCTGGAGGGGAAGGGGAGGGGGTCGACAGGGTCATGCAACCCCTCATAAAAGTTAAATGGTAAAAAGGTCCAGAAAATACACTAAAAAGTCCAAATATTTTCCTCAGCAACCCCCTCCTTTTAATCCGAAAAGCTAGCTACACCCCTGCAAATAGTTGGAAATTCAACGCAATTATTGATAGGAAAACTTTCAGACTATACATAATGGCCATGTTTGTTTTCAAAAATACCACAAGTAAATGTTTATATTACATGTTTCCATGGTATCTGTCACATGAACACTTCCAGCCCGGCTTCTAACCCCAGAGCCAGCCCGCCCCTAAAGGGGCCCCATGTAATTGGAATGACTTTTCAGCCCTCCCCCGGCTAGCTGGCCCTAGCCAGATTCATGTAATAGTACCCTTAATCAACAAAACTTTTGCTCACCATTTTAAAAGCAGAGCTAGCAGCAAAAAAGGGAGCACCTGTGTATTCCCTGCACCCGCCAATAGTAGCAATGCGGCCATCTTGTCCCTTGTGTTTTGAATATGTGAGAGGGGGAATACAGCTCTTGACCATCTCAATCAAATCAGAACCATTGGACTGGGTGGACTTTATATCATTCATGGTAGCTGCTGAACTGAATAATACTATAAAAAGACAATAAACTTTGTATAATGTGAAAAAATATACAAAGAATAAAACATTTTTAAAACAAAAGAATAGCAGACTTTGGGTATTTTGACAAAAGCCTCATGAACTTGTATTTCTTGTAGAAAATCTCCTACACATCCATTGTCAATTTATCATATGTAGTATGAAGTAAAGCGAATCCCTTGTAATCATTTCATTTTACTCACATTTGACTAACAGTGTTGAGTAATGGCGGCTATTTCTTTTCAAGATTAGGGAGGGGGGGGGGGAACCCAGACAGTGGTGTAACCAGCCATATAGGCTTAGGCTTCATTTTTAGGGGGGACATTATGATATTCGTCCCCTTACAAAAATATTGGGGGCAACATGTTCCCCCATCCCTAGGGATCACCACCTATGCTGTTGGGGTAGTAGGGGTGAGTCATACATCTGACAAGGGCCTAAAAAACAAGCTATAGGTGCCACACAAGCAGAACATAAGAACCTATGGATAATCCTGTTATAAGTACTACTGAATTTTCAGGTTAATGCTTAGATGTACTGTATAAATTCAGCAATATCATTTCTATTGCAGTATATTTGACTAATGTTCAAATAACTAAAAGACTGATCAGAGTTCAAGTTAAAAATATAATTTAAATATCAAAGTTCAATCATATATGCAAAATTTGTGATGTAGCCTATAACTGGGAAGATGACTCAGATTTCAACTGTAGTAATTCTTTGAATAAACATTATATTTCAGTTCAGGAAAATGAGGAGAATGTTTTTGCTTTTTTCTATAAGAATGTTGATGTGGCTAAAATATAAAAAATACTAGAACTGGGCACGGTAATTCCTTGCTAGAATCAACTGCTCTCTATCAAAGAAATAGAATTGTTGAAAAGCTTAACATAAAAACATTGGACATACAAAACCAAGAGGTATCATAACATACTTGTATATGAATTTGCATACTTCAGACTAGAAAATAAAATTGAAATAAAAATAAAAAATATAAAAAAGCTACAGTTGTGCTATTAAAACGTGACCATGACTTATCTGAGCTGACTGAGCAGTCTGGAGGGGCACCCCTAGCTGTATTACATGCTTGGTCAATGATGGTCACATACTCAAAATATAATCATAGCACTCTGTAGAATGCATACCTCCACCCCTGTTCATTCCTCCTCCGGATACATTCTACCTCAGAAACCCTAGGCCCACCAAGTATAACCCAAACAATCTCTTTGTCACTGATATTGATTCACTCCTCAGCAACTATTGTAAAAATCACCTCACCATTGATAAACACTTTATTAACACTTGTATTAATAAAGAACAGATGATCCTCTCGAATAACTATCAGCTCAAAGTAAAAGGCCCGTTTTCAGCAAATCTTGATTAGCTCATGATTTTTGTCTAGTCCTTTTTTCTAGTATTTTTTCCAGTTATTGTTTCTTCGTTCCACCTTAGGAACTTTTGGTATGATGTTTACTTGTAGTTTTCCTAGAGTGGGTTGGCTCTGAAACAACTCCTTTGTGTTCACGTAATCACTTGTGTCCCCTGGCTGTTGTCAATCTTGTTTTCGTGTGCCCCCCCCCCCCACCCCCTTTCCTGTCCGTGCTCATTCCTTTGTGCTTGTCTCTTTTTGTTGTGACTTTGTAGCACGAACTACAGCTGTAGAGCCCAGTCATTAAACTATAAGTTTTGTTCGTTGTCACTGATGATCTGTTTTATAATTTGCATTCTAAACACTTCAGGATCTACCCTCTTATCATTGTTTTCAGTTTTTATTCAGGCTAAGCATTCATTGTGAACTTGATTCTGCTAAGATTTACATTCCATCATTTTCCTTTCATGCAAGAAGGCAATTGTTTTTATTCTTTTTGACAATTTTCATAAGAGTCCAGAAAAATGATTGTTGAATTCTTTTCAGTGCATGATTTTATTATTTAGGACATTCCATTGAAATTCATTGAAAAGTTTCAACTATTTAAGTCTTCACAGATCTCATCCTAAAACATCTCCACTCCTCAATTTCTGCCCTTACCCTATTCCAATAAGTCCCAAATCTCAAACACTTCTTTCTGAAACAGTAACAAAACCACACACCAAATTTGATCAAAATCTAATCATCAGTTATTGAGATATCTCGATGACAGACAAACAGACAAACAGACAAAAAGGGGCTAAAACATAACCTCTGTCCAATTTCTTTGGTGGAGGTAATGACAGTTGAACTAATGCACCTCCCAACAAAGCAGTACATGATACCTACTAGTAAAGTTTGTACTTAACCAGAAGAAGATGAAAGCAGCAAGCAAACTGTTCCAATTGTGCTAAGCAGAATTGTGATTTTTGATTAAAGCTCTGCACTATTTCAACACAAACATGTACAATTAACAAAGCAATTGTTTACTCTGTTTAATGAAATGATTGGTTGATGACTCTGAGCAAGATTTATTGTGTGATGATGATTGTGTGCTTCAGTAGTATAATCTATGTCTTCCAACCATAGCATAGCTTCAAATCCAGTTCTACCTCTACCTCTGACTGGTTAACTCAATTGTATTGCACTAGTAGAACACCCACTTATCAGCTGGTACTGTAACTCGTGATTGCATTTCCCAGCTGACCCGCAGTGGCGGCACCAGGATTTTGTCAAAAAAATTGAAAAATTTGTCAAAATGGTACACAATAACCAACAATATTATCGTGCCCAATATGACACAAAACGGACATACAATTGTTCATTTATAAGTTTAAGCCCCGCCTACTTATTAAAATGCACAAAATCACCACCACAAACATTACAGCACATCTGCAGACCATGAGCTATCTGTGTACCACACATGATATGAATCTAGCTCATAGTTTTAAGATATCATGTTTACTTATGCTTTTTATTTACAAAATCATATTAAAACGCCGCCCACTACGCATATTAATGACAGTTTTTGTACAATGATAACATACATACTAGTTAGCTAACATCTTTATTAAAACAAACTTCAAACAAAACAGACATGTGATTGTCAAAATAAGAGCATTTCAAGAATTTTATATTAAGCCCTGGCTACTCATTAATATGCATGATATCACCACCACAAACAAAAGGGCACATCTACAGACCATGGACTATTTGAGTAACACATAATACATTATTCCAGTTTACCATTCTTGAAATACCGTGTTTACAAGCTCTTTTCTGCAAACTCATATTTAGCCCCATCCACTATGCATATTAGTGAAATTCAACGTTTCTACATCACGAACATGTACACACCAAGTAATATCATAAATATACCAAATATGAAACAAAACGGACATGCGGTTGTTAAAAATGAACATTTCAAGGTTTTCACTTTAAGCCCTGCCCACTCATTAATATGCATGACATCATCATCAAAAACAATAGGACACATTTAAAGATCATGGGCTATGTACCACATATATTTGTTTGTTTGATGAAGGCTTAACGGCACCACGACAACAAGATCAAATTGTGCCTGAGAGGTTAGATCATTCTAGAGGTAGAATTCTAGAGGAAGGAAAGAAAACAGGGGGAGATTGAGATAAATACAAGAACTAAAAGTCAGAAAGCTGGGATCGAGAGAGGAGGCGCATGGGTGAAGAAAAAAAAAAGTAGAGAGGGGGGTGGGTGGGAGAGGAGGACTAAATATGGTTTTAAAGGTAAGCATGATGAAGGAAGTAGATAATTTTATCCGGAGGTTTTTTTTAAAGAACTCGGCAATTGAGTTGTGGGGAGCGAGGGAAGCTCTGGGAAGGTTGTACAAGAGGCAAGCAAGGAGAACGTGATGGACTGTAAGAGTGCAATGGCAATTATTGCAGAGGAGTTGGGAGGAGCCAATAAGGAGGTGGGAGTGAGTGAGGTGGGTGTGACCTATTCTACGACTGGTAATATGAACGTTATCGACATGAGAGAGGTTGTCGATGGTGGGTTTAATCAGAATGGTGGGCTAGATGACGTGGAGTTTGTTATCAATTTGGGAGTCCATGAGGTTATCCAGCGGTCACAAACAAGGGAAGCGATAAGCGATTTGATGTCAGAAAGGGTTTGGGGAAAAGGGGCAGGGAGGAGGTTGAGGGCAACCTTAGCAGCTGCATCAGCCCTGTCATTGCCAGGGATGCCAACATGGCTGGGTATCCAGAAGAAAAGAATACTTTTACTGCAGAGGGTGGATTAAAGGAGTTTTTGGAGGAAGTGGGATGTGGAGTTATCCAATTTAAGATTTAGTAAAGAAGTAAAGACAGCCTTGGAGTCGGAGAAAATGGCAAAGCGGCTAAGCAGAGAGTACTCAATAAAATTGAGTGCAAGGAGGATAGCCTTTGCCTTAGCTTGTCGCCTTCCTTGGAGTCATCAGTATAGACGGAGGTGACATGAATCCAGTTTACCATTCTTGAGATACCGTGTTTACAAGTTCTTTTTAGCAAAATCAAATTAAGCCCCGCACACTATGCATATTAATGAAATTCACAGTTTTTACATCATGAACATGTACATACCAGCTAACATCATAATTATACCAAATATGAAACAAAACAGACATGTGGTTGTTAAAACATAAACATTTTAATATTTTTACATTAAGCCCCGCCTACTCATTAATATGCATTACATCACCATCAAAAACAATAGGGCTCATCATGGGCATATGACATGAATCCAGTATATCGTTCTTGAGATATAGTGTTGATAAGCTGGCCGTCACATACATACCTACACACACACATACAGTACACGCATACACACACACATACTGTACATACATGTACACACACGCCATCATGACCGCATAGGTTCTTGATGCTATTGCATCGGAACCGAAAAGGTAAAAGTAGGTAGAGAATGGGGAGGAGGACTAGACATTGTTGTAGAGGCATGGTGAAGGAAAGAGATAATTTTATCCAAGGAGTGAACAGCTCGGCTATGGGGTTGTGAGGGGTAAAGGAAGCTCTGGGGAGGTTGTACAGGGGTAAGCAAGGAGGACATGATGGATGGTGAGGGGGCAATGGCAATTATTGCAGAGGGGTGGGGGAGCCAGTAAGGATGTGGGAGTGGGTGCGGCCTATTATATTGGTACAGGCTTGTGTGCCGTATGTTTGCTGCAGCTTTGATCTTCCAAATTTTTCCTTGTAAAGCACTTTGCATAGAAAAGTGCTAACTACATTATAATCAATAAATGTCATATGCAAATCCAGTATAAGTGTCTGCAGATAGACAGCTCCTATTTGTCAAGCCATGTCTGACAAATAGGTACCCAAATGCCTATTTATCAGACCTAGCCTGAAGTATTCACTTGGATGGTGCCACCTTACTTCTAGGAGATGACGCCATTTTCTGGAGTGAAAACAAAGCTTTGCGCGGTACATGTACAAGTCCATGTGTTCACTGTGTGCGGTACGTACAGTATGGCATGTAACAAACACAGCTGATCGCTTTGTTTTCACTCCAATGCGCACAGCTACTATGCGGTATGATGACCTTAGGTCACAAAGTTCCCAGATATCCCACCAAGTGATTAAGGAGTTTAATAGTTTCTATTTGTAAGGCAGGCCTGGCTGACCTTACAAATAGATGGTAGCAAAGCTGAAATTTGTAAGGCCCAATGACTCTAGTACTTGCTGATGTAGGTCTTGAATATTCATCATTTGTCATCCTTTATTACCTTGCTTTGGCATGCAAATTTGATATTTTTGCAGACAGCGTTAGGCATGTACAATGTTTTGGTGGTTGGGAACAGAGTTTTAATATGACTTATCATTATAACATTCTAAATGACCAGTTTTTCAGTGTTTTCACAGAAGAAAACACCTCCCAAATCCCTGTAACTAAACCACTCACCAACAGCAAAATAAACCAACTTATAATTACCCCAGAAGGTGTCAAAAAGCAACTACATAACCTAGACTCCAACAAAGCCTCAGGTCCTGACCAAATACCACCATGGTTTTTAAAAACACACGCTGATGACCTCTATGAAATTCTAATTGATCTCTTTCGAACCTCTGTCGATAATGGTACTATCCCTAACAAGTGGAAAGAAGCAAACATATGTAGCGTTTTTAAAAAAGGTGATAAACAAAACCCAGCTAATTATAGACCTATTTCCCTCACCTGCGTTTGTAGTAAAATCCTTGAGCATATAATCCACTCACATGTGATGAAATTCCTTGATAAGCATAATATCTTAACTGATTTACAACATGGCTTCTGTGCAAAAAGATCTACTGAAACACAACTCCTCTTAACAATAAATGATATCTCTAAACAAATTGACCAAAACAGTAACGTCTCTATGGCTATTCTTGACTTCTCAAAAGCCTTTCATAAAGTCCCACACCAGCGCTTGTTATCCAAACTTTCCTCCTATGGCATTGATGGAAATCTCCTGGCTTGGTTTGCATCATTCCTCAACAACCGCATCCAGCGTGTTGTCTGTGATAGTGAAATCTCTGATTCTAAACAGGTTTTATCCGGTGTACCACAAGGTACTATCTTGAGTCCATTACTTTTTCTTTTAAATGTAAATGACATCCCTGATAATATAAACAGCACAGTTAAGACTGTTTGCTGATGACTGCCTTGTGTACAGAACAATTGATAACCCCTCTGACCAACAAATCCTCCAAGATGATCTTAACAAATTTGAACTATGGCAAAACAAATGGCAAATGAATTTCAACCCCTCTAAATACTACATCTTGTCAATTTCCTCTAAGAAATGCTTTAAATCACCTGTTTATACCTTGTGCAACCAGCCACTGAAGCATGTCAACTCCCACCCATACCTAGGTGTTGAAATTGATAATAAACTTAGATGGGATAAACATATACATAACATAACCAAGAAAGCTTACTCTGTACTTGGCCTATTAAAACATAACCTCTCAAACTGTCCCACCGACGTTAAATCCACTGCTTATAAAGCTCTAGTCAGGCCAGTACTTGAGTACGCATCTGAAGTCTGGGACCCCCATCACCAGTGCGATGTGGATAAACTTGAATCTATTCAAAGGAGAGCAGCCAGGTTCTGTATGGCAGACTACACTTATAAATCTAGTGTAAAAAACATGCTTCATAAATTAGATTGGCCCCTGCCTAAAACAAGAACATACAACACCCGCTACATATGCTATATAAAATCAATAACAATCTTGTCGCCATCAATAAAGATGAACTTATTCCCACTGTCAGAACTAACACAAGAAATAATCATGACCTTAATTTCCAGGTTCCCTATGCTATGAAGAATGTTTATAAACACTCTTTCTTCCCTCACACACTAAAGGATTGGAATGCTTTACTGTCACGTCAGACATTGTACATGCACCAAGTCTCAACTGTTTCAAAGCTAAACTTACTAACACTTGTATTGCTAACTAGTTTTTTTTTTTTTTTTTTACTCATACATTTTACGCTCGGTTGGCGTTCATATCCTCTTGAAGGATTTTAGCCAGCTTAACCGATTCAGATTCAGATTTAGACTTTTCCAGAAGTCAAATTTTAATAAAGACTGATTTGACTGCAGCAGTTTGACTGGTTGTTTGGCCTTTTTTTTTAAACCTTTGTGGCACTGGCGGCTATTTCTTCTCAAGTAATATGAAAGGAAAGGCAGTAAATACAACCTTTAATGTAGCTGAATGCCTTTACACGATGATAGCCTGACCAGTGACAAATAGCCACTTCTTTAATTTTTCTGTCATGTGGTGTCCAATCTAATTTGTGTGATTGGCATATTGTCCTGCCGAGCATTGGCGAAGCCACGGGGAATGAGGCCAGACCCCTCCACCCCCTACACCTTTTCGAGAAAAAAATTCAAAAAATTGAGATAGGCCATCTTCGGCCTAATCTTTTTTTGCTTAAAAAATAAATTGCTCTCAGTAGTGGGCTAAATTTGAACACTTCGTCTTGGGATGGTGTCTACGACCTTCTGTAACCCCTCACTGTTTTAATGCTGGTTACACAACTGCTGCCGAGTTACCGCAAGGGAAATCAGGTAACAAACAAATTTACCACCATTGCCTTTTTTTCGTGGAACTAGATTAGGCCCTGGTTAAAATACAGTGGAGTTTCGTGGAACTGGTTTCAAGAAAAAATATAAACTACTCGAAAGAAGTTTGTGACTATTTCATTACCTTGTTGAAATTGAAACTTGCTACGTACCTTTCCCACTAAGATTTTGGTAACGCAACTTGAAAATGAAAGAAGCTGTTACTCTACTTAAGCTTCGATTCAAAGTATTTCCACATACTTTCCCAGCAGCCATAAACCTTCCAATCGCAAATGGCTTCGTCTCGCGCGCCGTCTTCCCAAACTTTTTTTTTTATTTTTTATATCAGGCCGTTCTCCACTGACTGGGTGAGGGGAGGAGAAGGGGGAGGGGGAGGGGAAACAGCGGAGCAAATCTGAATGTGGAAGCTAAACAATTAAAAAATGCTCTCAATTTATCATTGAAGCTCTCAGAAATTAAGTAATTTCTAAGGTTATTTCCGATCAAAATTATGCAGGAAATGACATAACGACAGCAAAATTTAAAGTGGCCCAAGGGGTGACTCGCATGAGCGGCGTAACTAAAGACCTCCTCAAGTCCCTCGGCCGGAAATCTCCAAAAAGTCGGGACATTTTTGCAGATTTTTATTTGCACAATTGACATTCAATACGTTTTTGTTTTTTTGTTGGTGATGAAATCAATCGATTTATAAGTTCGACGTTGTAACAGCCATCTTGGGAAAAAAGATTTTCGAAAACTGAATTTTACAATTTTCCGAAAACCGAATTTCACAATTTTTCCTCATAATATCCGACTTTTGCCTCAAAATATTTCTAAATCTGAATAGGTTAAGTCGGCAAAAATCCTTCTAGAGGACATGAATGCCAACCGACTTACTTTTCCTCAAAATTCCGAAGCTTTTCCTAAAATTGTGACTGAGGGAAGAGGGGGGGGGGGGTAGGGGGGCAGCTTAGACTCGAATATTTGTATAGTTTTTCCAACTTTGGGTTCCCACTGCAAAAAAACATAGCTACGCCACTTAGGCGGATCCCCCGAGGTCCCAAAAATCAAGTATTTATCAAGGTTATGAATGCTCCAAATGACAGTATTATTATTTTACATATAACACCAGCAAGATTTCATGTGTATTGGGGAGGGGGACAGGTCGGGCAAAGCCTCCGGGTCGACGCTCTCAGAAATTCAGTATACCAAAGTCTTTTTGGATCAAGTTTATACTGCAAATGACATTTTACATGTATTGACAGCAAATTCCACGTTGGGTGAAAATGACACGAATTTTTTACATGTATATCACCACCGCACTGAAGATTTCAAGTGGGGGCCCGCGTGCAGAGGGCGAAGCCCCGGAGGCTCTCAGAAATTCAGTATTGATCATAGTTTTTTTCTGATCAAATTATGCTGCAAATGATGTGTTTATATATCGAAAGCAAACTTTCATGTTGGGGCTCAGGTGACGAAGCCCCCGTAAGCTGGCAGAAACCAAGTATTTACCGAAGTTATTTCTGATATAAATTGTATGCTTCAAATTGATTTTTACATGTATGGAAAGCCATTGTTATGGGAGCCATGGGGTGAAGCCCTCGAAAATCAAAGGTGATTTCTGATCATATTTATGCTAAAAACATTTGTTCACATGTTTCAACAGCAAGATGCGGGGCCCAGAGGGGCGAAGCCACGGACGGTCTCGGAAATTAAGTATTCAAATTCAAGCTCTTAACTGCCAAATGACATATTGTTTTAAACAATGACAAGGGTGAGATTTCATGGGGAGAGGTGGAGGGGGGGAGGGGGTTGGAGGGGGAAGGCCGGGTAAATCACCGGGTCAACGCTGTCAAAAAATCAATGTTTATAAAAGTCATTTCTAATCAAGTTCATGCTGCAAGTGACATTTATTTTACATATGTCGACAGCAAAATTTATGTGGGGTGAAGTCTCCGGAAGCTGTCAAAACTCAAGATTATTTCTGATCAGATTTATGCTGCAAATGACCTATTGATTCTATAACCACTGCAAGATTGAATGTATAGGGCCCGCGCCAGAGGGCGAAACCCTGGACGCTCTCAGAAGTTCAGTATATATCCAAATCCTTTCAGAACAAATTATGCTGCAAATTATATTTTACATATATCGACAGCAAACTTTCATATAGGGAATCAGGGGGTGAGGCACTCTCCCAAAAATCAAGTATTTACCGTTGTTATTTCTGACAAAGAGTTATGCTGCAAATTACATATTTTTACATGTATCAAGAGCCAGATTAATTCTTATGGGGACCCCCAAAGCTCTCAGAAGTCTAGTATTTTTCAGTCGTTTCTGATCAAATTTAAGCTGTAAATGTTATATTTGTGTACATGTATCAACACATATATTTCATTTCGCGCCACGGGGCGAAGAGGGCAAAGCAAACTTTCATGTGGGGCTCAGGGGGCGAATCCCACTTCCATAAATTAAGTATTTACCGTAGTCATTTCTGATAAATTATGGTTTGTTCACATGTATCAAGAGCCAGATTTATTTACATATAAAGTTTTCAGAAATAAAGTATTTTCCAAATCCATTTATGATCAAATGTATGCTGCAAATGTTATATTTCAATGTCAACGTCCAAAAAGTGCGGCATCCGAGGGACCTTGATAACGTTATTTCTGCAAAAGTGTGTGTGGGGGGGGAAGGGGTGGGGGGGGACAGTATTTCTCTTTATCACGTGATTTCCTTACTGGCTAATTGGTATAGATAACCAGAGATTTTTGCAAGAAAAATTGTGATGCAAAAATCGGCGGAAAACTATTCTGTCCAGGGACGTAAATACCGGGTGTGTGTGTGATGGCGGGAGGGGAGGGGGGGGGGGGTGAAGGGGTTACACCCCACTTTCGTTTAAAGACCTGTCGGTAATCTTCCATCAAAGACCATGAAAACTTTACCAAACAGAATAAAAAAATATATTTTATGGCAATCATTCTGCGATTTTGGACCGATAACTTGTTTTAATGCTTTTCAAAATTGTTGACGTTATGAGAGTCCTGAATGTGAAATATATTTTTGTCGGTAGCGTCGAACTCATTCGTCGGTAAATTTGCTATCTACCCCTCCCCCTTCCTCTTCCCCCTTTTTACTTTCCCAATCAAAAGGGTGTACTGACGCCACTATATCAGCACAGTAAATGAAAATATAGGCTATAGGCAACATTTTTCTTTCCTTTCACACTTTTTTTTTAATCTGAATACAGGAATATGTCCAATACAAATTTTGCCCAAACTTTCTCCAGTTTCATGAGAATGTTCTTCTCTACCTGTTTAGAAATGGTAATCCAAATGCTTCTCATATAGTTAATTAAAATGTTAGAATTTATGTTCTTCTTTTCTTGAAATGAATGAATTTTTCCCACGTCTGTGCCTTGATTTAAAGCCATTCAGGGCATCACAAACAAGAAATTTTCAGCGCATCCGGGTGCTTTTTCCTTTGCCTCAGACCCCACAAGTTTGCCAGAATTTTCTCAATCTGAGGATAATGTTTTCTCTCTGCCTGTTTAGAAATGTTAAGCTGAAGCTTATTTTACAATCTTAGTAGATTTTATTGTTAGAATTTTCTTTTTCCCATCAATCAAAGTTGTGAACGTTGTGTGATTTTAAGCTGTTTTGTGGCATTCAAAGTAAAGTTTTTCAGGGCCAGCTAGGGCTTCGCCCCC
The DNA here is from genome assembly GCA_020152595.1 of Chiridota heheva. NCBI lineage: Eukaryota > Metazoa > Echinodermata > Holothuroidea > Apodida > Chiridotidae > Chiridota > Chiridota heheva. Next base: position 1,108,912 of record JAIGNY010001179.1, read on the forward strand.
TTTACTGCTTGAAGGGTTTACTCCTGGGCCACACCCGTGCCCGTTATCTTGCCACGTCGGATCCCACACCGTATGCATGTACAATGCCTTTGGTGCCAAAAACATTATTGAGAGCAGTTTAGTCTAAACTCGACTATTGTGCACCTCCACCACCCCAAGGAAAAAACTATGGTTAAGCCACTGCCCAGATTAAAATCATAATTCATACTCCCTTCCCACCAGCCCAACCCCCCATCCCCCTCTCCCCCATCACCCACCACGAATAACATGGGATTGAATGGCTATGCCAATAGTTCCAAGCATTTTCAAGCGGTCAAATGTTACTCATATTCTGAAGAAATCTGGCTCAGAGAAGAATGACATGATGAATTATCGCCCGGTCTCTAATTTACCATTCATTTCAAAGGTATTAGAAAAAGTCGTTGCCAGTCGCCTCCATAAGCATTTGGACACGAATCATCTTCACGATGCGCTCCAATCTGCCTATCGCAAGCTACACTCAACTGAAAGTGCGCTACTCAAAGTTCACAATGATATTGCTCTGGCTTTGGATGGAAAATCACAGTGTGTACTAATAATGCTAGATATGTCGGCAGCTTTTGATGTAATCGATCATCAGATTCTTTTTCGTCGACTTCAATATTCTTTTGGCATCACATCTAACTCTTTGGATTGGCTTAAATCATACATGAGTGACAGGGTACAATGTTTTGATATAAATGAAGTAAAATCTGAGGGGAAGCCTTTAAAGTGTGGGGTTCCTCAAGGATCTGTTTTAGGTCCAGTGGTTTATTGCATGTACACACGCCCCATTGGTGAATTGTTGAGACGGCATAAAATAGATTTTCATTGTTATGCTGACAACACCCAGCTTTATATTACTTTTCGAAGGTCTGATAATTGGGAAAGTATTAAGATGAAGTTAGAAGCTTGCCTTGATGACTTGCGCCTTTGGATGGTAAACAATAAATTAAAACTTAATGATGATAAAACTGAATTAATTGTTTTCTCTTCCAAATCCCATCTATTCTCCACCTGTTCTAACAATTTTGACATTCAACTTGGTGATTTTTCTTTGCATCCAGTGTCTTCAGTTAGGAATCTGGGTGTACTTTTGGATAACAATTTAACAATGCACCAGCACGTGCAATCAGTGATCAAGACATGCTATTTTCATATACGTTCTATTAGTAAGATAAGAAATTTTATAACTGATGATGCTTGCCGTATTTTAGTTCATGCTTTTATAACTTCTAGATTAGATTATTGCAATTCTCTTTTGTATGGTGTAAATATTACCACATTACAGAAACTCCAACGGGTTCAAAATTGTGCAGCCCGTTTAATTACTAGAACTCCCCGGCATGACCACATTACACCCATTCTTAGACAACTCTACTGGCTCCCTGTATGTTACCGACCTACTTTCAAAATACTGCTCTTTGCTTATAAATCGCTAAATGGTCTCGCCCCTGCCTACATGGCTGATGAACTTACCCTTTATAATCCACCTCGTAATCTTAGATCACAAAATAGATATTTACTTGTTGTTCCCAAAACCAACACTGCCCGTTACTCAGATATAATTTTTAGTCACTCTGCTGCTACTCTCTGGAACAATTTGCCCGTTTTCATAAAATGTGCCCCTAATGTCAGAACTTTCAAGAAATTCCTCAAAACTCACTTGTTTGTGGCTGCTTTTGACTCATAGCTATTTTCAGTACTTTTGATTGTTTTTTTGTTTTTTACTTGTAAGTTCTACTTTTTGTACATTACCAGTTTTATACCTTTCCACCTCGCTTTTTACTGCTTTTATAGTTTGTATACACCTTTGTTGTAAACCTTTGTAACCTTTTAAGGTTTTTATACTGTTTAGGCCCTTTTATCGTTTTACTGTATTTAAGCTTTTATTGTGTCTTTCATGTTTTGTCTTTTGTAAAGCGCCAAGAGCCTTTTTTGGATTTGGCACTGTAGAAGTTGTGAATAATAATAATGATAATAATATGCTCAACAGTGCCTAATTTCTCCAGAATGGAGCTTAGAATCGGGAAACGTTTTCAATATTTTTTGTTTGTAGATGGGGAGGGGGTACTAGGCCTCCGGAAGTCTGAGCCTTCTTTGGTACCGCCCTTGTCTAGTAGATACTTATTACAAATTCTTTTGAAGCGTCAGAGCTATTGTTTGACTTTTTTTTTAAATTGCTATACATGTCAGAAATGCGTTTGTTGCAAGTTATTTGGAGAGATTCGCCATTATAATTATTCCTATTCAAGCGAGCTAGAAAATGGTTGGAATTCTTTTCCAAGGGCAGAATTCTGACGGATAATAGATGTGGACGAATGACGGACGGACGATTGGATGGACGGACAGACGAACGAACGGACAGACAAAGAAACGAACGAAGGTGAAAAATGAACAGATGGAAGAACAAACAAACGAACGGACGGGCGAACGGTACAGATCTCTCTTCACCAACTACGTTGACGAGGAGATACTAATTCGGTATCTTCAGAAATCGATGGTAGCGATACCTTAATTTGTTCTGGTTAACTTACTAAATACAACGAATAGTCAAAACTGAAATTTGTTATATTGTCTTTCTTTCTCTGTTAAGAAGTAATTCAGATTCGAAAAAAAACTGTATTTCGTGCACAGACACACTGTATACGTTAAACGAGGGATATGGTAAAGTAACACATCCCTGGTTAAACGTTTACACGGCTGCATATCTATAGATAAATATTTTACGTGTATACATATATGTATAAATTTCTGACTCCTCAACATTAACATATCAAGTCCCGTTTTCCTTCTGATAGTTCTTGCTGATTACTTCGCCGAAATTTAAATCAAGGTATATAAAAAAGAAAATACTCTTTGGTTCAAGAAACTGAAACAAACAAAAAAGTCTGAAAACAAAAAGAAACTCATTCTTAAGGAATATTCTTGTCAATTTTCATTCTAATTTATTAGTTTATATGGTAGAACATGTTTAGTGATTCACTAAACTGCTGAAGGAACAATCAATTTGCATGGGCAATACTTTACTCTGAACAAAACCAGTGAATTTAAAAAAACTTTCTGCAGATATACCTTAATCATGATTCCTGTGTATTACAGAAAGGGGACAGGCACGAAGCCAGATTTTTCCATGACGGGCGGGGGCGTTTCCACAGTAAAAGATTCTTAATCTTACATGAATTGTAGGGAGGTATATGAGATTTGTGTACATTGGCGTTCTGAGGGGGTGCAAACGCATCCGTCGCACCCCTCCCCACGGGCCTGGGAAAGTACAACATGTAAAACTGAACTGCCTGTGCGCGCACGCACTCTCCTCGAATTAGATAATTTTTCTGTTTTGCAAAATGACTGAATAAACGGGAAGATATTGCCATTTTTGCATCTTTTGTCATGATTACAACTTGAACAAATGTTAGTTAGCTGCATTTGAAATTTCACTCCGTCTGGACCCCGCCATTCATAAGGAGGTGGTCGATACATCTGTGCTTACATAGGCGGGAACTATTAGGGCGAGGGTTCCCCCTTCCCTGTGATTTACCCCCACTTTTGACTTCCCCATCCCCACCCTACACTTTCGGTAGGCAAATCCCGCCTGTGCTTGAACAGTTAAAGATAATTTTATTTCCAGAAATTCAACAAAAAACCACTTTGATATTGCCAAAAAAAGTTACAACTGTACAGGATTCAAAGAGTAAAGATTTATCTTCAAGAATGGACGCATTGGCGTTTGACTTGAACCAAGTTTATGGAAATTACAACAAATTTGCAACTAGGTTGAAATCTGAACCCATATAATTCAATCAAGTAGCACCTGCATGAAGAAAAACAGGATACACTATTTCGTCCCAATCCGACGCCATTGCATTTAAGCCTAGTTCAAGCTATTGAAAAGTTGGGCTTGAGGAACCGGAATTTATAGCAGGTATATTTAAACTTTCAAAATTTCCATCGAGGAAAAAATCTTGAATCAATAAATCGATTTTGTAGATTATTCTGCACCGTTATTATGAATCATGCCTGCAAATTTTTCGAAAATTAATCCTTTATTGCTTTAAAGGATTCGAAATGTATACACACAAAATTTGAAATAATTTGCAATTGTTCAATTTTCCAGAATATTTGATCCGAGAAAATTTCTTCCTGCCCCTATACTGCTAACTGGTACTCAACTAATTAAAGGGACAGACATGAAACACTTCTGAATCGCGGACAGTTATAGCTGGTCAAAATTCAGTGCTTAAAAAATCAAAATGCATAGTTTAAGGTCTTATGCTTTCGCATTCTTTTCCTACATCTTTACCGGTGTTTATCTTCCAGATCGGTTTTCTTTTCAATATTTCGTCCGTCACAATTTTAGCTCTTTCTTTTCTTTCGATAACTTTGATTGGTATAAAATCAATTTCAAGTTCCCGGAGTAGCTGGACCATGGTCTCCGTAAATTGTTCCAGTTCCTCCATTATTGGCTTCAGACGAACCGAGTCTTCCTTCATACACTTCTTATGGGGATATACCACAAATACACAGGATTCCCGGTACCTAGAAGAAATAATAATTATTTCCCGTTATATACCAGTATACCGGCAGACAGGGGAGGTGACAGGCTTTGACCGACAGGGACTAAAATTCGAAAACAAACTTACATAAAAAACTCGATCATATATCACTTCCCTCTCAAAGTAGGCCCTTATATACCATGATATATATTGAACAAGCCATGTCTGTCCTAAAGACCATTGATCTTGATTAAAATGGGGGCGGATCTGATCAAGTACATTTTACTTCCATAAGATAATCTTGTTATTCATTGACTTCAGTATAGCATGTGTACAGTGGTGTCACAGGGAGGGCTGGGGTCCTTTCCCCACTTTCCCACCCCCACAAAGAAAGATTTTCCAAGTCGTCCAAATACGAGGATAAATTTTCGAAAGGAAGTGGAAGGTCCCCCAATGTCCCACTCTATTAATAGTGTCTGGTGCCGCCGAACTGATTGGCATAACATTTAGTGTAAATTAAGCCCGGTCACTGGATCCGAATAGTCGAAACACATTCGGTTATATTTATGATTAAATATGTTTTGTGTCAATGCACTGCAAATTCAAGAGTTCAAGAATTGAAAACTATTAGAACACCAAAACTGTAACAGTTTTAGAACGCGTCGTGGTGTTCTGAACACTGGTGTTCTAATAAATAAACACTAAGTGTTCTAATAAATAAACACTAAGTGTTTTACTTCTAAACACCAAGCGTCCAATTGTGCAATTGTAAACACATAGACGTGTTCTAATTGTGAACACACATGACATGTAACAGAAAGAGAACACCATTTAGTGTTGGTGTTCAGTGACCATAGCTAGTTGAGTGAGGTACATAACAGGTAAATTACCGATTAATCGTATCCTGAAATTATAGTATTTTGTATTTTGTTGTTGTAATCTAAATAAGCATCATTCAAACTTATAAGCAGACGGAAGCCTAGCCTAAAGTTAGAGGCCTAGCCTTTAGGTTACCATTTTGAAACATTCGTTAATTAATTTCCATTTTGAAATTGTCCCTGTAAATTTAGAAAATTTGGGGAAAATTGTCTCGGGTTCATGGGGGGCAAAACCTTGGAAGCTTGGGTCCTGGGGTAAAGCCCCGGAAGCTCTGAAGATTTCTTTGTTTAGATGCCCTACAATATGACAATGGTTTAAGATCAACACAAAGTTCCGAAATGTAAGTAATGAAAAGAAGACTATTTCAAATTTGAATTTTAAAATCTACTTAGATAACTGGATAAGCATTTGGGTTACCATTTCTAAACAGGCATAGGACAGTTGGAGAAATTTCTCCTGAAATTGAGAAAATCTGGTCAAATTGTAGGGTTCATGTATGGATAAAGATCACAATTTCGAAACAGGCTGACAGGCAAAGGAGAAATTTCCCCTAAAAATAGAAAACATTTCGGCAAAAGTGTGGAACTTATGGGCGAAGCCTTGGAAGAGTTCAGGGGCTTCCAAACTGTGATTATTTATTTTGTTTGATGTCCGAAAAATGATTTAAAATCAAGTTCCAAAATGTAAGTGATGAAAAGAAAATAATTTCAAAATCGAATATCAAAATATACTCAAAATAACTGGATACTGCGGGTATCAATATTGTATAATTTCATACTGCAGTTACCAAAAAAATCTGTCAACTGCGGGTATGTTTTTCAGTTGATGGCCTGCACACCCTTCCATAGGTTACCATTTCTAAACAGCCATAGGACAGTGGGATAAATTTCCCCAGAAATTGAGAAAATCCGGGGAAAATTGTGAGGTTCTTGTTTTTGATGCCCCAAAATGGCTGAAAATCACCACAAAATTCCCAAATGGGTCATGAGGCGAAGCAAGAGTAGGGATCCAGTAGAAGAAGTCCCGTATAGCCCCTTGGAAAAAAAAACTATGTTGAAAAACTACGTTGCTATCCAAAACATTTTCAAAAGTATTTTGTTTTTTTGCGAAGAAACAAAAACATAAAGGTATGGCCTATAACCATTTTAATTTTCCTACAATTTTGTTTCAACTAGGCCATATTTTTCCAGATAAAATTGAAATTGCATGCCAATCTTGTTTTCTAGGGAGTGTAACACCTCTCCCCCACCACACCCTTAAGATACGCCCCTGCGGGCTCTCCTTCACCCCCTCGTTTTTACAAATAATTTGTTGTAGAAATAACCCGGGAAAGAGGATGTCATGACAGTCGCGCATTACCTCTCTATCCAGTCTTGAACCGCATGCATTTCTAGTAGTCTCTGCTTCGCGTCATAACCAATGTACACCCACGCATATACCAAAGGATCGATCCCTCTGTCCGCAATATAGTCACGCATCAGTTCGTTGTTCACACTTTCTACAGCTGTTTGCTCTTCTATAATCAATCTCTGTAATGCGAATAATAAATTATGACATCAGCAATATGGGGTGATTTCTTTGGCAGAAATTCTGAAGCAAAAATAGATTCTGTACCAATTTTGTGTTCAAATTTAAGCAATATTGATAAAAACTTACGCTTTTTGTTTTTAAAAAGAAAAAAAAAAAGTGGAAAATGTGAGATCCTGATTTTGGACCATAATCTGAAAATCGGATCATGATTCTGAAATCCTTGTCTGAAAGTTTAAAGAAATAATGGGATTTCGTTCCTATGTATCTGATAGAGAATTTTAAGAAACAGATTGAAAAAAAAAAAAAAAAAAAAAAAAAAAAAAAAAAAAGATGTTGATATCTCATTCCTAGAAAAAGTTAATGAACTTTAAATATTTCTCTTGGCCGCATGAAAAATGACTTTTGTACCGAGTCTAAGTCATCATTTAATGTCATCACAACACTTCCTGTACTAATCTTTATGTATTTCGTTGAAATTTAATAGCCAAAAGTTGTCATACTTCAACTATAAGTTATTAACAACAAATTTGAAAATACTTTTGTAATTTTATTCTACACTTAATAATTTTTGAAGAAAAAAATGTTCCCAATCATTCAGAATACATGAAATAAAACAAAAAATTAAGAAAAAAGTTTAGTTCAGAAAGTGCTGTGATGACATCATAATGATGCTTAGGCTCAGATGAGCAATCTCTTTTATACAGATAAGAACAATCTTTGAACTTCAATAATTTCTTAAAATGAAATGCATGGGAATATTCCTGTAATCTGTTAATAGTCCAAACTTCCAAAGGTTAGGGTTATAGGGTTAGGGTACACTACGGACTATTGAACCTTCGGACTATTAGGCCTTTGAACTATTGAACCGTTGAACTATTTATTGAACCTTTGAACTATCACACCTTCGGACTGTTGCACCATTGGACTATTGGGCCTTTTCTTTTGGACTATTGAATCTTCGGACTATTGGGCCTTTGGACCAGTGGACTGGCACCGCATATACAGATATACAACACATTGTGATAAGCAAATAAACCATACATTATTCGGTCATTTTTGGAATCGAAATACCTTCTTAATGAACTTCTAGTGTTGCCTAAAACGTTCTTTAACATAAACCCTAACTCTTGAAATTGCCTCTATGACATCACACAGTAGGGGAGGGGGGGGGTTGAACCGACACAATATTTAGTGGAGTAGTTGAGGCGACACCGAAGGTATAACTTCGAGCGCAAAGCGCTCGACTTGTCGGCGTGGGGTCCAAGGGACGGCTTACGATTCCCTGGTAGGGTCTAGGGGCAAAGCTCCCCCTCCCCTCCTTCTTCCCGAAGCTTTTGCAAAATTGACATTTCAAGGAAAAAAAGTATGTCAATAGTATATAAAAGGCTTGTTCTGGCCCACTTTTCATACGAACCGTTTTTTATTTTTGTTTTCACCAAGCGGACTAGAATTCTGGCACACTTTTTAGACCGTTTTTTAATTTTTGTTTTCACTAAGTGGACTGGAGTTCTGGCACACTTTTTATACCGTTTTTATCATTATTGTTTTCACTTATTGGACTGGGGTTCTGGCACACTTTTTATGGGGATTTTCGTTTTACCTTTGTTATGTTTAATTCCTGTAGCCAAAGGCCATAGTGGTGAGTGATCCACTCACAACCCAGCGCTTTGTATCGAGAGGTGATAGCAAAATTATATTCATTCACATACCATACACAATGTGGTGTTCACTTGTCAATAGATTCATACCATGACGAAAGGTCTTGCTGTCATATAGTGCTTCTTTGTACTGCTGATGTTGTATATTTTTTTTCACAACATACTTGTTGACACCTTTCGCTTTTCGGATCTCGCCTCCATCTTCCATCGGGACATAAAACATTTTGGGTCGAAGTCCTACATACTCGCTGATGGGTACTCCGGCGCATTCGTCTTACATTTTGCCAAGCACCTTTTTATTCATGGAGCTGTGGTGCGGGTGGTCTGTCAGATAATCACTCGTGTTATAGAGGTGCGACTCAGAACTCATATCAGCATACACACCCTCTGTTTTGAATTCAAGCAGAAGACTATCTGTATCTATATAGAGAAGATTGCACCGCTCTCCATATTGTTCCTTGAGGTTGTTGTAATATAAGTCGTACTTCAGATGTTTACTCGAACCAGGACACACCACCCAACGTACACTGGATGACTGGTCGGTTAAGCATCAGCCAACGCTTATGTATGTGTAGGGCAGCTAGATCGTTATCAAATATATCATGCCTTACAAACGCGGGGCTGGCTATCCACCGGCGAAGCTTATCTTCTTCAGAGGCTCTCACGAGTTTGACTTCTACACGCTTACGCGGATTTTCCATAGTCTTAACAAAGACACTATTGTTCTTCAGCTTGTAGAGTTCCTTCTCAAAGCTGGTCTTGGCCTTCTTGCGGAGTTCTGCATTCATTGTGATGTAGGCTTCCATCCATTTGCTTTGGTCGAACCGAATTGCAAGATGTATTTTTACCTAGAAAGAGGTAGAATTGCAAATTTCGGTAGAGCACAACATAGCGCTCTTTATCACAGAGATTGGGAACCAACTTTTCAACATCAGTTGACGAATTTAAAAGCCCATGCTGGTAACCTGACAGTCATTTCTTCGGAATCTTCATGCGTTCCGGAGCAAATGTGTATGCATTGTGGACGGTGTGTAGCTCTTGAGGATACTCAAAGTCCACCTCGAGTATGTAACCCTTTTCTGCATTGGGTGAAAGCGTATCCAGCAGGGCACTTCATTCACCCATTCGAATCCACCCGTGGACAGTGCTTGACTCATCACCCAATCATACAGGTCATTTGCGTCTAGGTAGAGAATATGATTGTTAAGCTTGGAATCGTCGTAGCCTGAGACGTAGGAGTTGTTGGTTTAGCGTAGCGCTTGGATACCATGGAAATACCGCCTCTCATACCTTTCTCGAAGAACAGGTGCATGTCATAGTCGCTTAACACCTCCAATTCTACACCTGTATATTTCAAGAGTGCATCCCAAGATAATCCATGGCTTGTATAATAGTGTACTGGGTCCAGACCATACTGCCGCAATCAAGTCTTCCGATATATCTCGAAGACACCAGTCCCTAGGTATAGGTCGTGATAATTTCCCATGGTATCACATTTGAATGCCCCCCAAACCTCCTGCGCATGTTGATAATCCTCATTGGAGATATTTTCAACAATAAGTTTGTTATAGAAGGCATCATGCGGTGGTAGGCACTCCCCAAACCGTTCCCACGAATCCATATACTCATAGGGATAAATCCCCTTACGCAATAACTATTGTCTCCTTTTATCATTTGGATCATATTCAGTTGTGATACAGAAGCCAACAGAGTCGCTAGCCACAACCAGCTTATCCAATGACGCAAGCAGGAATTGTGCGCTATCGATGAACCTCAGCTGACCTAGGGAGAAGGATATATACTTCTCTATGTTGTTGAGAATGCAGGTTATCTTTCCTTCCACTTTGCTGATGGTTTGCATGATCAAATGAGAGTCATAGCCCCGCAGGTTATGGAACACAACTGGGATTGGCGTTGTTTTGGAGCTCAGGCGCAGCTTCAGGTTGCAGGTATTGTGCGCAGCCCCTCTGTACTTACATGTGATATGGCAGTGGTCGCGGACAGTCACAATGTAGACGTTTTTTGCATATATGACAAGCCTGTGCTGTCCGGTGTGCGGGCAAATCCTCTCCCGATAATTATCATAGGTAAAGGGTTTGCCATAACTGCTTTGATCTTAGTTTCTTCCTGCTGCAGAGCCTCAATGAACTTTTCAGCTGCATTTTGTCCTCGATATACTACGGGAGGTTCTGTACTACTATCACACCTGACCACAACATACCCATAGCCACACGCTTCATGCTGTTGAGTCTTTTGGGGTATTGTATTGTGCGGGATTGGATCCAGGACCATCCATCTTACAGGTGAGTGCCTTAAAATTTGCGTAGATTAGGGTAGGGCGCTGGAAGCTGCTTTTGATAGATCTGGAAGGACAGCTCGGCATCTCAATACGTACAGCCGTTTTACCAATTCCCATACAAATAGGTCTATGGGCCTCGAGCAGGTTTTCCCTGGAATAGCCATGTAGACACCTCTCGCAAAAGTGCGTACCACTTTGATCAAAGGACAGGAAGCTGAGGCTTTTGACCCACGTGTAGTGGAACTTATACCCTTCTCAATCAATAGAAGGTCTTGACCCTCTCTGAGTCCATTACTCAACAGATTCTATCATGCGTGGGAAAGCGTTGTTGAGCGCTGCATCAATCTCATCCACTTGCAGGACATCCATCTGATGGTTGCGAAATACTGAGCTTGTAAATTCTGTTTCTGCATCGACGTTGTCATTCTTTAGCTCCACTCTGAGTGCTAATTAAAATTTTAACCCGCGAAGGGTTTCAATCTCTTCTGCTACCTCCCAGTGAATCGCGGGACGGACATCGCTCAAGAGAGCTAGCGGGTCAGCGCGCAATCGATGCCCATCTGCGATATTCATCTGCCAACTGCGGAGGTAATTTCTAATTGTCCCAGGTGCCCGTCTGATCATTGGTGCAGAAACAGGTCTAGGTGCAAGAACAGGTCTTCGCGCTCTAGGAGCAGGAACAGGCCTTCGCGCTCTCGAAGCAGGAACTGACCTTACCGGACTGCGGGCTGACATATACCTGACATATATATAGATGAGCGATGATAATTTCCTCTTTTGCCTGATGGGTCATCAAGGAGGACATTGTTATGAACCACATAGTTTCTCAAAGCCTCTCCCTCCCTCCCCTCTCTCTCTCTCTCTATCTTCTAAGTGCAGTTCTATTCAAATTATTCATCATACGCTGTTATACTATGGTATATTATGTCTCTAATAGGTTGTCGCACCAGATTTGTATACTATAATATGTTATATTTCTATTACGTTGTCACACCAGATGGTATACTATGGTACCATGTCTCTAATAGGGACATCGCAACAGCGTCATTTTTTTTCATTTCGGCGAGTACTTCTTGAAAGTCTTGTTTTCCAATGCGCAACATCTTTGTAACAACCCTTTTACCACCGCAACCACAGCAAAGTTGTGTCTGAGAATAAAGACCAACCCCGCATGGTACTGTTGGGTGTTTACCATTTCAAATCACTACTCGATGTTGCCAGCATTGATCATACATAGCAGGTCTTCCACATCTTTCTTTCTTACCTAGCGGTAGCTATTTACACTTGTTGTGGGCACGTACTCACATTATATACCGTTATAATACCATATCTCTAATTGTATATTGTATTATTTTAGTTTTTCCTATTTGGTGGAAGCTCGGTGTTGTGAGGAACGACCAACAACTTTCCACGGACAAATCCACGGTCCGGACCATCTTGAAGATAGTATAGGACAGGCTATCCAGGCTTTGTAACAGACCGTCATATCCGATAAACATTGACAGACCACACAGGGTCTGTAGCACGACCTCGACCTCCTTCCAGCTAACCTGGTTGGTATAGATATCGCATTATAGCATCGGCAGGTACTTTTTGCTCCTTCAAGCCAACAGAGCGATCAGCTGGAGATGCCGGTTTTTGTTTCACCATTTTAGCTTTGATAGCATTGGCATGCTTTTTGCCTATCAGCCGTGTGACTTCGTTGTTTAAAGCTATAACAACGGCAGGTAGTCTCTCTACCCATTCTGTCGATCTCTCTCCCTTAGGCAATTGTATTTCCTGAGCATACTGATGTCTGAATAACCGTTCTACTAGTGTACGATTAAACCGCTCTACAATAGCTTGATCACGATGAACGTCTAGGATTCCACGTCTCACCTCAACAACATGCTTCTTCAATGTATCAGTTACAGAACCCATGAACTCACGCTCTGGATCCACCTGAAGTAGTTTAAGCCAACCGAGTGGACTACGATTATAGATGCGGGTAAATACAGAAACAACCTCTGTTGAGTACTTCGAGCTTAAAGGCTCAGTCTCCCTATACCGACTGGCAACATCGACCACAACTAACGCATATTTATAGGTCTTGCGTCCAGCTTTATCATGCGGTAGAAACAACAGGCCGGCTTGATGGACTTGATTTGGTGTAGAAATGTCAAACTTAGGTCGTGGTATATAGCGGGGAGGAGGTAGGTAGATCTGCCACATAGTCTGCTTCTTTAGCCAAGTCCGAGCTTCATCTTCAGACACCTTTGCAGCTTTTGCAAGTTTCTTTATAGCTGGAATTCCTCTCCAATACCCCCAAGGGCTATAGTATATATCTGCTAGTTTCATCTCATATTAGACATATGACATATGTATTCAATATGACAATGAATTACGGAAATAATCTAGCACCAACACAAAGGACCCGCACAGGTCTGGGTGTGAAAGGTGTACGCACAACTCATTAAGCTACTATTGATACCCCAATGGCCACAGCAGGTAATCACGTGATTGTCAAATTCCCGACGATGCAGCAGCATGATGTCATTGTCCCAGACACGGTCAGACTGGCCTTCAACATCACTCTGAATAACACAGATGGGAATCGCACTATTGTCAACAACATTGGCCGCAACATTGTGGGAAAACTAGAAGTAACACTTAGAGGAGAGGTTGTCATGATTTTGGACATCGCAGATGTGTTCTACAACTATGCAGACCTACGGCTCTCCTCTAGTGCGAGACTTAATAGTGACTACCAGGGCATAAGCAGAGCAAATCGCTGAAAGTTCGTGTAGGTGCTGGTGATAAAGCTGATAATAATAAGGGTGACAACGCGAATGCTAAAGCTTTTGGCAATAGATATGCTATACTATTAGATTTCAGTCTCTTGAGTAGCCACGCCCCATTTCACCCATCAGGTATGCATGATTGGTTTGAATACATTATATACTTTGCACCTAAAGAGAAGATTATCATTACAAGCGATGACACCAACGCTTCCTACACTCCGATATAAGCTCCGTTCAAGGGTCTGTTCCGGAAACAATAGGTCGTCCTGACGGATTGACTCCGAGCTAACGGGCCGTTTCGATCGGGTCATCGTTGTTGACCGAAGAACCTGAAGAACGCACCACAGATTCCAGCTGGTGTCACTTTTAAGGTGTAAAACCGGCCAACAACAGGATTCGGTGGAATTAAATTCTGCACCTTGTCTATTGTTTCGGGCTCAAGTTGGAGCAGCAGAAACTGCAAATTCTCGGTTAAAAGCTTTGTGGGATCATTATCCAGAGGTTGATAAAACTTTCTATCATAGAGTTGTGTGTGAGCTTCCTCTATATATTTCTCTCTGTCCAGTATACGTGTCTACCTCCTTTATCAGCAGGTTTGATAATGATGTCTTTATCGTTTCGAAGAGATTGTAAAGCAGTATGCTGTCTTTTGATTAAGCAAGTTGGAGAAACCGACCGACAACTCAAAGAGGCAAGAGACCGCCTCGAAGCAACCAGCGATGAAGAGGAAAAGTCAAGTATACGCAGAGAGATTGAACAGCTGGAAGGTAGGCAAGACACTCTACAGACTAGCATAGACACACTTTATGGTGATCTGAAGTCTCAGGTACGGCAGATACGTGACCTTGCGCGTGAACTTGTATATAACGACCTTTCTCTGCGAGAACAATTGGTTAGGTTGTTTCGGGAGCAGGGTGTGACGATTGCTTCCATTCTGACCGCATTAGGGTTTATAATATCCACTATCATACTCGCTCGCACTTGGGTTGTCAGGAGTTCCCGTGCCAACACCACAGCCGATGCTGCCAGAGAGGGATAATGTTGTCAAAGCACTTGGTCGGGTGATGAAACGTTTTGGAGCTTTTTAATCTAATTAGAGAGATATTCACAAAGAGAGTCACTTGTGGGCACTTGTGCTTGCAGTGGGCGGTGGATTTATCGCATGGGTTTCCAGACAATCAAATTGAAGATATTATATGATCTTTAATATTACAATGTATTACAGCACGCATATCGTTACCGGAGAACCCACCAACCTACAATTCCCGCTCCAGGTAAGGAATCTAGGAATCAATGATGTATGCTTTACCAGCGGCTTGTGGGAGGTTTTGATTTCAAGCTGACCATCTCACTGATCCGTATAACTGTGCCAGATGAGGCTGGGATTGTTTTGTTTTTATGTGAAAATCTCTTAGAGCTATTGGGATTCGGACTTACTGATGAAAATGGGGCGATGGGTCCATGTGTGTATAAGAGCGATTGTGTACCTTCTCTTATGATGGATCTTTTCTTAAGCATTCACCTCCGGGAGTTAGATGTGTCGCATTACCTTGTTGATGGATATCCCACGGATAGACTTGGTAAATTTCTTGTAAATAGGACTGATATAGGTCGAATGACTCATATACGATATAGTCATCCAAGAATGCATCAACTTGTGAAGGATGTCCTGAATACCATGACATTAGAGGTACAAAATAATGATAAACCTTTTAACAACAACAATCCTCCCATTGTAGTTACATTGCTATTAAAATAATCATCATACGATGTATTACAGCACATATCTAGTCACCGGAAAACCAAGAAACCTATAATCTCCTCTTCAAGTAATAGAGGTAGGTATCACAGATGTGTTCTATATTAATGGTTGGTTGGTTGGTACAACCTGCAGGAGCGTGGGTTTTTAGAAATTAGATGTTCACTTCCAGGGGGTATGCGAAGTAAAAGAGTAACCATTGAACCAGGCTTCTACGCTTTCAATACACTCAAAAAAAGAGTTGATAGGGAGATAAAAAGAGAAGAAAGAGGTGATATGTTCTTAGAACAAAGCACTTTACAAATCAAAATAGTCATACCTTCTACTTGCGAGGTCAAATTCAGCAGTAACTTTATATATCTCTTGGGGATGAATCTCACGGATGAATGAATGGGTGCAGGTTTATACAGTAGTGATCACGTGCCTCCCCTTTTAAGGGATCTTTCTATATGTATTCACCTTCCGGAATTAGATGTCACTCAAAACTTTGTTGAGGGGCGTCATAGCAATAGACTGGAAAAAATAACTGTTAACGAAGCAGTTGGAGAAACTACTCACGTAACATAGTCACACCCCATGATGCATCCTCTTGCTGGAAATAAGGTGAGTGATGGCTATGGCCAACTCATACATAATAATAATTTATAAATTGAAGTGACGTTCCTATTAAAATAGGCATGAAGGTTGTTGACAGCATTTATCCAGCATTACCGTCAGCGCCTCCTAAGGAGGGGGCTGAGGGAGCCAGCAATTTCCGCTTACAACATATGACACAACTAAAAAGTTACCTTGAAACTGAGCTTTCTACTCGAGAAGGCCTAAGCCGCAAATACACACAGGTCTCCCATGGGTTTAAAGCAGTAGATACAGTGCTTATTCTAACAACCATGGGACTTGGTGCATCTGAAATAGGTATTTTGGCTACGACTGTTGCTGCACCAGTAGCGATTGCTATGGAATATGCTGCTGCTGTATGTGGTGTTGGTATTGTACTCTGTAATTACTTAAGAACGGACGGATAATAAAGTTGTGAAACATCGTCAGATTGCAACAATTGCTTCCTCTAAGCTTAACAGCAACGTAGACCTTGTCAGTAAAGCCGT
The DNA here is from genome assembly GCA_020152595.1 of Chiridota heheva. Classification (NCBI taxonomy): domain Eukaryota; kingdom Metazoa; phylum Echinodermata; class Holothuroidea; order Apodida; family Chiridotidae; genus Chiridota; species Chiridota heheva. The sequence goes on from JAIGNY010001179.1 coordinate 1,125,434, forward strand.
CGAAGATGGGAGCGTTTTTGCTTCGGAATTTCAGACGGTCGTTGCAGAATTTGAACGTTATAGAGTCTTATAAGAGAAGGTCTGAGCTGCTAAAAAGATTAATTTGGGTGAGATGATAAAGAAAAAAAAAAAAAACAGCTTTTGAAAGATGTGAAACAAATTGGGCGGCAGGAGGCACAGCAGGCTATTGCCGAAACACTGGGTGGAGCCTCAAGTTAAGCGAGATCCGCTTCCATGTAAAAGGTGTCATGATATATATCTGTATATGAAACATGACAGCATTTAAACACATCCCCGGACATATACCAGCGGCTCCTCTTTGGCAGGATGCTGAAACTGTGGGTGTGGGTAATCTAACAGAACAGCAGATATACCCAGGCGGGTCAGATCAGTACCTCTTGGCAAAGTTGAAAAACATCTTTAAAAAACAACAGAATACACAGCGTACATGATGATGCCACTGTGGAAAAGTGGCGTGCTGACCCTATGATGTTTTGGCAAACGCAGTCAATTTTTGCCTTGTGGATTGCCGCGGATGTATGTGGTGTTTCTCCCGAGCAGATAACTAACCACAGACACTGGACGGTTCGCATGGTTTATCGCTTTCAAGTGTTCTACACCATACGGAGAATATTGAACAGACTTGAAGTTCGTCTACCAGAGGAGGATAACTTTGATCTTTACAATAACCCGTACAGTGACGGGGCGTTAAAACAACTGTGTGAAGAGTTTGGGATTTCGCTGGAAGCTACCCAGTGGACCCCACCAGGGGTTTCAAACCAAGGACTAGGGATACCATGGAAGTGGTACTCAACCACTTATCACCTATCCAGTATGTGGCTAACGACATGGCGAAAAAGGTATCATCAGCTCAAACCACAGCAGCTATTACTATGATAAGAAAATCATGTCATTTGGTGACTGAGCAGTGATGCTGGCCGTCGACTACATTAGCCAACCATCGAACATGGAAACTGGTTACGTCAAAATAATCAAACCAACTAGTGATGGCTTCTCAGACTTTGGTATTAACTATATCAACGACAGCATTCGTGTTCTTGTGTAGCTGCTTTAGGTGCTCAAGCACAAACTCGCAGTAAAATTCTTGTTGGTGGTACTAGTCTGGGTGCTCAGCAACAATTTATTCGCAATGTTGAGGATGCGGTGGCTGCTCCTATAGATCTCCCATCTTCCATTCAACGTTATCAAGATACTCTGACCTATGCCTCACTCCTTTAGACTTCAGTCTGGGTCAAGATTTGTACATGACTCCTAGCAATATGCTTTTGCGCATAGATACCCAAATTGGCTACAAGAATGATATTATGGTTGCTAAAGACCTTGCTATTGGTAAGCACCATAATATAAATTCTATAACAGCCCCAGAACCTCCAGTTCTTGATTCGGGGGTAGAATACGGCAGCCTACCAGATCCCACAAATACAGGAAGGGGTGTTGAAGGGGTCACTGGATGTTGAAGCTAAATTGAAAGGGGTGGATTTTGATACTAAATTAGAAGAAACTGATACAATAGAAGCTAAAATGGAAAAAATAGCATTATCGTTTGTTATCATTAGTGCTAATTTAGGGGTTATATACAACAAACACAAATATAAAAAATATAAAAACATATATATATATATATATATATATAAATAAATAAATATCAAATAAAACAATTTAAAAAAATCCTTTTCTGTCATAAATTTTCAAGATAGGGGGTGCATCAGGGTGGCCACAACCCTTAACTCGTTTTAAGGTGTGTATTTGTGCGTATGTATGTGTGTGAACAACAGTAATCAAAGCGTTATAATAAGTGTGCCAGAACTCCAGTCCTCTTAGTGAAAATATAAAACCGTATAAAAAGTGGCCCAGAACCCCTAACTCGTTTTAACGTGTGTGTGGGGGGGGTGTGCGTGTGTGTGGGCGTGTGTGGGTGTGTGTGAAAAACAGTAATTAACGCGTTACAATATGTGTGCCAGAAGGGCAAAAACGTATATCACAATAGTAAGAAGGTGTATCATACAAGTCAAAATTCATGTCAAAGAGAGCTATAATACACCATATTTAAAACACAAAATCATGCAAATGCATGTGGAAATTTACATTTTTATTGTTTATATTTGTACATGGTTAGCTTTATTGTCACTCTTTGAAAAATATGCGTTGTCTAAACGAAAGGTTTTCAATACTTTACTACAAACTTGTGTAAATGTTGTCAAACATTTAAAATAAGCCTGTTCTGTATCACGTGCACTCCGACACGCACCCCTCTCTCTCCCTCCCGCTCTCCCCTTCCCCTCTCTGTCTCTCTCCCGCTCTCCCCCTTCCCCCCTTTCTCTCTCTCCCTCTTTCTGTCTGTGTGTGTCTTAGTTCATGCATTTAAATACGCAATCGCACAAGTGTTTAATATATGTTTACCCTTTTGAAAACTAAAAACATAATAAACACCAGGGTTGTCAAAGCTTGTTGAACCGACGGCATCAATCTGAACCGACGGATTAAAATCTGAATCGACGGATTAAAATATTAGGAGGGTGGGAGTTACGCCACATCTGTGAGTTCACTTTTCACTGCATTTGCGCAATCCTTGAAATGCAATAATTCCTCAACGGAAAAAGATGTCAACATGGTTTTTATTCCAAATTGTTTCTTTCATAGACTTCTATCTTATATATGAACAAGAAAATTCGCAGTAATATTGCTTAAAATGCATCGCCATAATGAGATCGTGTGACCAAGTTCTTCTATTATCAAAGTAGAATTCCACCCAAAGCCCATATCTTTTCGTGAAAATAGGTTGATATTGTGTTTTGATCAATAAATCAATGTCGCTTATTCCAGTTTATATATCAGTATAACTGAATCGTATTGCGGAAGCTTAAAAGTGGGTTCTTAATGGGTTCTTAATAGGTTCATAAGTTGGCATATAGAGATAATTATCTGGACATCTAGATGGCACTTTTAAGCTTCCGTACGTACTGTTGTGCGCAAATATCTCAACTGACCTACAAGTTACGAGCGGTATTCCCCTGAAATGTGTGTATTGCAACTTAGCTTAAAAAACATTCTTTACTAGCCGAATACATTTCGCAATGAAGTCAAGGATGTGTACGTGTACGTATGTAATGTATTCATTCTTGCGTGAATAGAAACTAGGCGCTCCCTAATGGGAACAAAAAACTGAGACGGAATGATGCATGTGTGAAAGAACAAACTGAACAGACTCACCGAACCATTTTGAATCGTAGGATAATTAAGTTAATAGTCTAAGGCAGGACAGGCTTTAAATAAGCTGAGGTCCTTGGGAGTTATTTGGAACAACTCCTTTGGTTAATAGACTCAGCGGCGTAACTAAGGGGGGAGGGGCAGGGGAAGCATCACCCGTCTTTCCCTGATAACTTGGGGCTCGTGACAAAAAATATTTACCACAGGGGCCTGCAGGGCCCCACTCGCCTGCCCGTAGGGCCCTAGCTACGCCACTGGTTAAACAGGTTGAACCAAATTAAATGTATAATAAATATCCCTCCTGTTATTTATCAAAATATTTCTACCGTGACGACTGACGCATATAACATAACTGACATTAGATTAGCGAGAGTTTAGCCCGAGCCAGCTGTTATTTCTTCATTTATGGCCGCTCTTATTTCTAAGAAATACGTTATCCCTTCATTGACCATGTCTTTGGATTTACATATATGGTAACCCATCTTCCATTCAAGGTTATCAAGATACCCTGACCTATGCCTCACTCCTTAAAACTTCAGTCTGGGTCAAGATTGTACATGATTCCTAGCAATATGCTTTTGCGCATAGATACCCAAATTGGCTACAACAATTGGATTTACATATATGGTAACCCCCTCCACCATGGGGGCATGTGCGAAATGTCCTTTTTTTTAAATGGCTATTTAGTTTCACCTTTTTTAATGGGGTATCATTGCAAAATTATATATACTGCTATACTATAGATCGTTCGTAATCATCCTAATTCCCTCCCCAACCCCCTCTCCCCCACCCCGGCGGGACTGCCCGTCTAATACTAGTAATAGGGATCACAAATATATTCCAACTGTATGATAATCACACCTCACCTGAAGTTCTTCGAATGTCTCCGGATGAACTTTAGGATCAAAGTCTTCCCTCTTCCATCCTTTTCGTTTGATAACAATTCTCGCAATTTCAGATTGACTGTGTATTTGAGGGACTTGCCTGGTGACGTCTTCCAAGAGTGTCGTTTTACCGGTACTGTGTGCTCCGCAGATATACACGCGGACGATCGACGATTCCGTCATTTCCCCTCTCCTCTATTTTCCAAAATGTAACAAACACACCAAGAACTGAAGAACAGTCAGTCCGCGGAGCTCTGAAAAGAACTTAAAAACGTGTGCATAGCTTTTCACGCTGTGCATATCTAATGAGCAGAAAACATAATTTTAAAACTGCGATATCTTAACGACTATAACATCTACAGATACAATTTAACTTGCAAATTGTTAATACAAGATAGGTTTCTTGGAAAATAATACCAATTTGGTTAATAACAGAACGTAAAAGGGTGAATTTACGGAGGAAAAAGAAAGTTAACACCAATATGTTATTTAGTCGCTCTTCAGAAACAAGGCTAATACTTCGCAGAGGTTTCCCGCGTTCCCATTGGCTCCTGATATTGTCATTGTATGACGTCATATTGCGGACGCCCTAATTGGCAAATGCGATCAAAGACTGAATAGTGAGTCTGACAGATAATGATTTCAAACAATTATTATCTTGATTCATTTTTTATATATATATTTTTTTTTATTTTAAGTGAGTTACATTGCTATTGCTACGGGAAATTGTTTGTAAAGAAATGCATTATTTAAATTAGAAATTTCTTAACAGTAGGCAGAAATCCATTTCCTTTTGACATTGATTATGGCCACGGCTGATTTAGGGCCTTTGATGGTTTTGATATTGGAGGCCAGGAGTACCGTTAAAATGGGAAGGGGAGATCTGGGTCATTTAAAAATTAACAAAAGGAATGTAGGTTGGAACAGGGGGGAAAATTGACGAAAACCCATGCTTGACAATTTAGAGAGAAAAAATTTCAACAGAAATAGGCGACTTTTTTTTCTTTGCTTTTCAAAATTATCCGACATAGGGAAGCCGGAACCCTGGGGCCAGGAATGCCGATAAATTATTGGAGATCCGGGGTTGCCATGCCGATGCTCTGAAAATAGTCTTTTATATTAAATTAAGGTAATATGTAAAATAAAATAAAAAGTGAATTTATTTTTTGCTCTTCAGAATTTTCCGAAATGGGGGCCCGGATTTTCCCGGGCCCTCTGATCCTCTGGGTAGGCAGCGCATATTGGGATGATGAATTAATGGAGGTCCAGGGTTGCCATGACTATGTTCTGAAATATTTTCATCTATATAAAAATGAGGGAAATACTTTTTCACCATATCAAGTTTTTATCAGCCTTATAATAAAGGGCCATTTTAGTCCTCTCTCCAACGGGAAGCTAGTTTTGGAAAGTACATAATATATTTTTAATAATGTAGGTATAAATGGGTTGAAAACTTTTGAAAGGGGCACTTGCCACAAAGTCCCATACATACTATATGTGCTTCATGTAGGTGACCTGCTGCAAGCATTCAATCAGATTGAAAGAAAATCTGTACAGATTGAAAGAAAATCTGTACAGATTGAAAGAAAATTTGTACTAGGCGAAGTCAGAACGAATGTAAATCACTCCTCAGATATTTATGGCCACATTTCATCTACAACTCGATTCCCGTTTTGAAAATGGTTATACGAAATTGTCAAATATCCATATCACAAAGTTCCCTGACATTAATTAAACGAAAAGTACGCGGGATTTGAAGCGGGTACTTCCCCCCACACTTTTTTCTGATATGGATGGCATGCAATTCCCCTCCCCCTCACACACACACTTTTTTTATTGTATGGATGGCAAGGGCCTCGTAGAGCCCCCTCCTCCCGCCCCTACCATTTTTTCTGATATGGATGGCAAGGGCCCCCTAGGGTTTATAGGTCACAGAGAAATAGTTAAATAGGCCACCTTATTGAAAATTGCTGCCATGAACAAAGTTTGTCCTTCAGTTTGCTTGAGACAGAAATACATTAATCATTCCTCATCCACTGAGAGAATGACTGAATCTCACCTGTGAGTCTCAGAAACAATAAATTCCACAATTTGGTGTGTAGTCAATGTAGTACGGTATGTAAAATCATCAGTAGTTTGTTATTGTCAGTGCGGAAATTCGTAAACTTCAAATAAATTTCAAGTATCAATGTCTGCTTGAATCCGTGAACTCTGCTTCTGCAAACTCATGTTATATTCTCATTGGTTGAACAGGTCTTCAATCATAAACATCAATTTCCACCAGCACAAATAGATATAAATGTGGGAAAGGAGATGATGTGAGGGTGGGGAGTACATGATACAAATGGAAGGGGAAGGAAAATGGCGTTGGAGTCGAGCGGAGAAATGTTGCTTCCTGTGATAAATTCCTACTGCGAGCAGAATAAATTATTGGGTACTTAATTTAACACCAAAATAAGACTTTTCAGTTGCAGGGAAATTTTATCATTACAGTCAATGCATACTTTTTTATAAGTACTTGTGTCGCCTCAGCCAGTCAGCGAAAATTAATGGTGCTCATATATGTTGAAAACTATTATCTAATACACATCATATTTGAATAAAAATAAATTATGTCCAGTATTTGTTAAAAAATGACAAAAAATATGTTTTTCTCTCATTGACTGTAATAATAACTGATTGTTAGTTTTCCGCTATGACTGAAGTTTGAGATCGTCAAAAAAAAAACATTGGTACTGTCGCCGTGCACCACAACATTCCCGGTTGTTCGACCTCGAGAATACAAAACGCAACTTTTCAGTTTTCTTTATTAAACTCACGCATAAAACGTAAGTGAACGTCTCACAGTAATAGTATCATTGCATATATCTATTTATTTCATATGACGTAGAAGTAATTCATGACGACAAAAGGCACTGTCAAAAGTTGACCTGCGATTGTCGCGGAAAGGCCTAGTTTTCTAGCGCGTAGTCGAAATTAATCTACGCTCCTATAAGCCAATGCAGCAGTTTCAACGTTATAAGGTATATAGCGTTTTCTGACTGTGTATAGCAGCCATGTAGTGGCTTTAGGCCTATTCATATCGAAATCGGAATTTTCCGGAAACTTCATTTAAATAATGTCACATTGCCGAAATTCACGAGACCATAAATGGACCAACCAAATTGTGGGAAATCCTGATCGTCTGCACAATTTACTAGCGTATGAGGTCAAGCCATTTAAAAATACAAATCAACAGTATATACATACACAAAAAAAGCACCCCACTGAGACTTAAATGGTAGCGTAATTTGGTTAGGAAATTCCATACCAAACAGAAACTTCGTACAAACTGTATCCTCTCCATTCACATCATATTTTTCGATATGCAAAACTAGCTGTCTCATTCACAGATAACAAGGGATTTGCTTCCGAACGTTCTCGACACTATTTTCACATTTTGTGCAATGATGTCAACGGCACACTTTCATACCATTAGGCTCTCCGCACTGAACATCAACGTTTTATAATTTAAACGATTTGCCAATTTCCGTCCTATTTTTGTGTTTCACATGTGCACAAATATTTTTAATGTTTCGTAAATGTTGAGGGAATGTTAACCCTAACGAACATACAATGTTTCATTCACAAAAACAACACTTCAACGTACACACTACTAGCCTAGGCTAACAAGTACATGCATTGAACGTAGGCCTAGTGTTATAAACGTATGTGAGGCCAAGTTTTACTACTTCAAATCTTACTATACCTGCTTATCGCATATTCCCTTATTGCGACAGTCTGCAATGGAGGACAGTTCGGATCCTCTTGGAATATGACTAAAAAGCAACAAAAAACATACACATAAAAGAATCATCGAGGCAGAGCAGTTGGAACGAACGAAACTGTCTTAGTTTAATGACTGGGTTCCACAGCTGCAGGCCGTGCTACAAAGTCTAACAAAAGTTATACAAGCGCAAAAAATATACGAGGAATGAGCACGGATAAGGGTAGCCAAAGGCCACACGAATAAACAAAAACCTGACAACAGCCAGGGGACACACAAGTAAACGTGAACACAAAGGAGTCGTTTCAGAGCCACCCCACCCCAGGAAAACTACAAATGGTAACTATAAATAAACACCATACCAACCATTCCCAGGGTGGAACATAGGAATAACACCAAATAGAATAAAAATATAAGAAGAATGACTAGGCTAGGCCAAGGGAAACTAAATAAGAGTCACCGAAAACGGGCCTTTAACGCTAGGCTAAATGAAATTCGAGAGGATCAACTGTTCTTCAAAAATACAGGTTTTTATAAAGTGATTATCAGTTTCTAAGCGGTTTTTACAGTAACTTTGTTAATGAACGCTGGGAAGAGAGTGAAGATCAATAAGTACAAACCCAACGAGGTATGTGAAAAATAATTTTTAGAGCATTAATTTGAATTTGCTTTAATTTACAACGGTTACTTTTGGAGAGTAGAGGGAAAACAATAAATGAGTAATCAATGAGTGAACGAATAAGTCTAGTGTATAAAATTAAGGTTGAAGACGATGGAGCTCTTGGATTATAAGCTGTCCCACAAACAGTAAATATTTGGAAAGTGCGGATTTTTAGCTCCTTAATCAAACTTTCAAAATGCGGCTTAAAATTAAATCTAGTATCAAACGTGATACCCAAGAACTTAACTAAATTATAGGTTGGAATTACGGTATCGTTAAAAACTAAGATTGGGATTAAAACAGGACGGCGACGAGAGAAAACAATAGATTGTGATTTAGAAGGGTTAAGGAATAATCTCCACTTGCTGCACCAGCATTGAAGTAGGTTAATATAGTATTGCAAGTCGTCCCTTGCGGCAAGAATATTATTGGCCGACGACCAGACAGCCAAGTCGTCTGCATATTGAGAGATATAAATGTAATCAGAAGATGGGTTAGGAATGTCGTTTACAAAAATTAAAAAAAGTAGTGGACTAAGAGGGCTACCCTGAGGGGTGCCCTTATTCAGGATCAAAGGATCAGAAAAAACATTATTAACTTTAAATCGAATTTGCCTGTTAAATAAAAAGTCTGCAATTAAGCGAATAAATTTAACCAGGAGGGAGATCTTATTTAGCGTATAAAGAAGACCATTATGCCATAACTTGTCGAAAGCCTTTTCGGCATCGAAAAAGGCAGTGAATGTGCGTTTATGTGCGCACGTACGTACATGTAATGTACTTATTGTACTATTATGTACGTGCGTACAAGCTTATAAAGGTAATACGCGCGCGTATTGCTGTTTACAATTTCCCTGCAGCTAATTGGTTGGTTAGTAAAAAGGAAAAATCCCCGGCATTTTACTGGTTAAAATACTCTGACGTTTCACGCTCGGCTAAACTTGGTTTGAAAAGGCGCCTGTAGCGTATACTATACAGTCAGATGTTATTTGACTACTGTTTGACTGACTTCTGATATATATATATATATATATATATATATATATATATATATATATATATATATATATATATATATATATATATATATATATATATATATATATATATATATATATATATATATATATATATATATATATATATATATATATATATATATATATATATATATATATATATATATATATATATATATATATATATATATATATATATATATATATATATATATATATATATATATATATATACATATAAATATATTTATGTGCATCACTTGAGTATATGCATCACACACACACGCGCGCGCACGCACACACACCTGCGCGCACGCACACACACCTACATACACCCATACACACATACATACATACACACACACGCACGCATATATATATACACACACACACACACACACACACACACACACACACACTCTCTCTGGATGTTGACCTCTCAAATGACCAAGGGCATGAAAAATGTTGTTTTGTCAGTCTATTGAGCTCGGTTTCTAATTGTTCAAATTGTTGCCCATCATGTGACTTTTCGGCTTATCATCTTATACCGACCTCCTTATTCTGAAGCTCACCCATTTACTACATTAACATTTTTTCATGATTTTAATATTCATGTAAATGATAACAGTAATTCTGATGCTTGTAAGTTTGCTGATATTCTGAATACTTTTAGCTTGAAACAACATGTCTGTTTTCCAACTCACGAGTCAGGTCATACCCTGGATCTTATCATTACAAGATCCACCAATGATCTATTTATATCACCACCACAACCAAAACTTAAACTGTCTGATCATTGGTCACTCAGGTGTGTTCTGAACATACCAGGGAAATTGCTTTAAACTGAGGAAATCAAATACCGGAAATATCAGAACATTAATATTAACCAATTTTGTGAGGATATTGCTGAATCACCTTAAACAGACAGGTTAGATTTGGAATGTTTTGTGGCTTGTTACGACGAAACATTAATTTCTATTTAGACAAACATGCTCCAGTACTAGACCTACAGTGGCATGGTATTCAGATGATTCAAAAACACTACGCTCACAGTGCAGAAAAGTTGAAAGGCTGTATCGGAAATCAGGTTTGGAATCAGATAGGCAAAATCTTCGTTCACTTCGCAAATGTTACTCATTTCAGCTTGATTCTGCAAAAAAAAAAATGTTACTACACTACAAAGATACACGACTGTCAGGGTGATACCAAAAAACTTTTTGGTGTTGTAAACTCACTGTGCAAAAGCAGACATGTGGATTTTTTCCCACCACATGTTAATGCGGAAGAACTTGCTAATGACTTTGGAAATTTCTTTGGTTCTAAATTTCAAAAGATTGAAGACAATATTGACACTATTGAAGTTGACAGTTTTGAACTCTGCGATGAACTCCACTGTGTTGATGTGATTTTTGATTCCTTCACACCGTTATCTGCATATGATGTACGCAAACTACTTATATCTTCTAAAAGTTCAAGTTGTATCCTCGATCTAATACCAACATGGCTGCTTAAGGACTGCCTTGAATCACTTCTCCCTGTGCTTACAACAATGGTGAATCTATCTCTCAGAGATGGTGCAGTACCTAATAGGTGAACAAATGCAATTATTGTCCCTTTGCTAAAGAAAGCAGGATTGGAGTGTTCATTTTCCAACTACAGACCTGTGAGTAATTTGACCTTCGTATCAAAATTGGTCGAGCGGGCGGTAGTTGACCAGATTGTTTCTCACTGCTCACAACGGCATGCTCTCCTTCCAGATTGTCAGTCTGCTAACAGAAGAAAAAAAACTACTCCACAGAGACAGCCTTGATGAAAATTCACAGCAATATTATGTAAAATATGGACAAACAACAATGCACACTCTTGTTATTTTTGGATCTGAGTGCGGCATTTGACTGATACCGTAAATCACAGCATTCTCATCAACACACTGCACTCTCAGTTTGGAATTGCTGGTGACATCCATCAATGGCTCATATCCTATCTATCGTCTAGAAAGCAACATGTTTTTTGTGCTAGATCCAAAAACTTTCCGTTTGACTGTGGCGTACCTCAAGGCAGCTGCTTGGGTCCCTTATCATTCTTGTGTTATGTTTCTCAACTCTTCAGTATTGTGTCAAAGCGTACAACACAAGCCCATAGCTATGCTGATGATACATAGCTTAACTGCTCATTCACTGCCGGCTCTATCTCAGAGAAAGAGGCAGTCTCGGCAATGCAATCTCTTACTGCTGAAATAAGGTCTTGGATGGTCAAGATTAATCTCATGATCAATGACTCCAAGACTGAATTTCTTCTAATTGGCACTCGTCAGCAATTAGCTAAAGCGAAGTCCAATCCATCAAAGCTGGTGATGTTGAAATAAAACCATCCCTTAGTGTAACAAATGTGGGTGTTTATTTGGACAATCGCATGTCTATGAAAATTCATATTGGAAAATTTTGTTTCAAAGTTTATCACGGTCTTCATAACATTCGTCAGATTGCCAAATATTTTAATGTAGATTCCATGAAAACCCCTATCAATGCTTTTGTTATAAGTCACATTGATTATTGTAATTCACTTCTTGTTGGACCACCTGATTATCAACTTTACAGAATTCAAAGAATGCTTAATGGTGCTGCTCGGTTGATTTTCAGACTACCAAAATGTTCTCACATTAATGCTGTTTTGAAGTCTCTTCACTGGTTACCAGTCAAACAAAGAATTAATTATAAAATTATTTTACAAGTCTTTAAATGCATTAAAGGCCTTGCTCCAAAATATTTATGTGAAATGGTAGTTGAAAAACCTTTCCGCTATCACTTTCGTTTCAAGTCCCTATTTTCCCCCCGTATTAAACATAAAACTCTTGGCGAAAGGGCCTTTGCTTATAAAGGTCCTTGGTTGTGGAATTCACTCCCAACTGAACTAAATTTTATTGATAATGTATCCCTGACCTCCTTCAAAACTAAGTTTGAAACTTTGTTGTTTAAAAAGACATTAATCTAATGTGCAGCTTGATCCATTGTATTTCTATTTATGTTGTCATTTCTGTTTTCTTAATTTTGTTTTCGTATCTAATTTCCTTGTATGTAAAGCGCTTTTGAATGTTTTTACAAAATTAGCGCTATTATAAATTTATTATTATTATTATTATTATTATTATCATTATTATTATTATTATTATTATTATTATTATTATTATTATTATTTCTGTGTAAATAACAAAGCCTTAGTCGGATTTTGTCAACAAATTCTACGGAAGCCTCGTGGCACAGTGCTTCAGACATTTCGTTTTTTTTTTGAATGAGTTCAGTGCCACCAGCGGTTTATTTTTTTCTGACTTAAGACTCAGAGATTGCAACTTGCAAGACAAGGCAGTGTTATAAGTTTTAACAAATATTAATGCCTAACTTGCTGTGTGGTTACGATTTTACGAATGTGCTGTATTTCTTAACAAAGGTAAGGATGTTACCCATAAGAAGTTTATTGATTGTTTTTTTTACATTTAGCCTAACTTGGTGCTTGATGGCCAATAATAACGCAGTAAATTATGGAACAGGTCAAGTTACTTGCGCCTCTTGTTTTGGAAATTGTAAGGCCTAACACTAACGTTAAACAGTAACATTAGGCTTGCCTGTTAGGTTACTGTTAGCCCGTTGTGTTTAAACTTTAAGTTTAGTGCAGTTAGGCCTACATTATATTTCCACCTAATCAATCCTTGAAAAAACCTTAGGAAAGATACAGAATTGTAAGAAAATCATTGAATATTGTGCATTTATTTGCACCTGTAGTGTTATTATGTTTTATATAATTTGCTGTTTGATTCTCCATTATTTATAATCATATTGACAATGACTGACAACAGTTTATTTCCATTTTTGTACATCAAGAAACATTAACAAAATACATATCAAATGTATAAAATTTGGTTCTAAAACTTCTTGTTATCAACTTTCAGAGTGTTCGAAACAAGACGGCCACCGTGGAAAGTCTTATCAAAGAAAAAGACCCAGATGTCATTATTGGCACTGAAACCTGGCTTAATACTGAAATTATTAGCGCTGAAATTTTTCCGGACAACTATACAGTTATTCGCAAATATAGAAATTCAAATGGTTATGGTGGTATATTACAGGCAATAAAAAATGACCTGGTTTTTACTGAGCTCACTAAATTAGACTCTGACTGTGAAATTATCTGGACCAAATTCCAATTTCCTAAGGAAAAGAGCATGTATATAGGAACATTTTACAGACCCAGTCACAATGATCTCACTAGCCTACTTCAGTTGAAAAAATCCCTTCAAAAGCTTGGTAAAAATGCTGACAAAAACAATGTTCAACCAACCTAACATTGACTGGAGTCTAAACAATTTTTTGGAACTAACGCTTAATCCGAAGCAGCCAAAATTCTTTTGAAGTGACCAATTCATTCAATCTCACACAAATGGTGCAGTCACCCACCAGAGATAACAACATCCTTGATCTTGTTTTTACTAACAATTCACCAGCTGTTACCTCAGCTAATGTCATTCACGGTATAAGTGACCATGATATTGTTGAATTGACCCTAAATATCTCCCCTCCTCGTAAAAAGTTGTCTAAAAGTAAAATCTATTTAAAGAAAAAGGCTAGCATAAAACGAATAAAAGAAGACCTGACCAAATTTAAACTGCAATATTATACTCAATTCAATAACTATATTGATGTTGATGAAAAATGGAATTTCTCTGAACAGGAAATGAAACTGATTATTGATAAAAACACGACTCACAAATTCACTTCAACTAAACTAAATCTGCCCTGGTTTACCCGTATCCAAAGCCGTCTCTGCAGGAAAAAATATAAACTGTTTAAAAAAGCTGAGACTTATCAACAAGCCAATGACTGGACTACCTATAAAAGCTTTAGGAAGGCTGTCCGTAAAAACCTCAAAGAAGCTAGAAACACCTTCATCTGTGATAAACTTAAAAAACTCACTCAACGAAAACCCAAAGGCAATCTGGTCCTATATTAAAAGATTAAAAAGTAACTCTGTAGGTGTGTCTGATCTACTAAATAATGTTAAACTCTGCAGTGACAGTAAAACTAAAGCTAACATTATAAATGACCAGTTTTTCAGTGTTTTCACAGAAGAAAACACCTCCCAAATCCCTCTAACTAAACCACTCACCAACAGCAAAATAAACCAACTTATGATTACCCCAGAAGGTGTCAAAAAGCAACTGCATAACCTAGACCCCAACAAAGCTTAAGGTCCTGACCAAATACCACCATGGTTTCTAAAAACATACACTGATGACCTCTATGAAATTCCAAGTGATCTCTTTCAAACCTCTGTTGATAATGGTACTATCCCTAACAAGTGGAAAGAAGCAAACATAGGTAGCATTTTAAAAAAAGGTGATAAACAAAACCCAGTTAATTATAGACCTATATTCCCTCACCTGCGTTTGTAGTAAAATCCTTGAGCATATGATCCACTCACATGTGATGAAATTCCTTGATGAGCATAATATCTTAACTGATTTACAACATGGCTTCCGTGCAAAAAGATCGACTGAAACACAACTTCTCTTAACAATAAATGATATCTCTAAACAAATTGACCAAAACAGTAACGTCTCTATGGCTATTCTTGACTTCTCACAAGCCTTTGATAAAGTCCCACACCAGCGCCTGTTATCTAAACTTTCCGACTATGGCATTGATGGAAATCTCCTGGCCTGGTTTGCATCATTCCTCAACAACCGCATCCAGCGTATTGTCTGTGATGGTGAAATCTCTGATTCTAAACAGGTTTTATCTGGTGTACCACAAGGTACTGTCTTGGGTCCATTACTTTTTCTTTTATATGTAAATGACATCCCTGATAATATAAACAGCACAGTTAGACTGTTTGCTGATGACTGCCTTGTGTACAGAACAATTGATAACCCCTCCGTCCAACAAATCCTCCAAGATGATTTAAACAAACTTAAACAATGGCAAAACAAATGGCAAATGAATTTCAACCCCTCTAAATGCTACATCTTGTCAATTTCCTCTAAGAAATGCTTTAAATCACCTGTTTATACCTTATGCAACCAGCCACTAAAATATGTCAACTCCCACCCATACCTAGGTGTTGAAATTGATAATAAACTTAGATGGGATAAACATATACATAACATAACCAAGAAAGCTAAGTCTGTACTTGGCCTATTAAAACGTAGCCTCTCAAACTGTCCCACCGACTTTAAATCCACTGCTTATAAAGCTCTAGTCAGGCCAGTACTTGAGTACGCATCAGCAGTCTGGGACCCCCGTGGATAAACTTGAATCTATTCAAAGGAGAGCAGCCAGGTTCTGTATGGCAGACTACTCTTATAAATCTAGTGTAAAAAACATGCTTTATAAATTAGATTGGCCCCTGCTAAAATTAAGAAGATACAACACCCGGCTACATGTGCTATATAAAATCAATAACAATCTTGTTGCCATCAATAAAGATGAACTTATCTCCGCCGTAAGAACTAATACAAGAAATAATCATGACCTTAATTTCCAGGTTCCCTATGCTAAAAAGAATGTATGTAAACACTCTTTCCTCCCTCACACACTAAAGGATTGGAATGCTTTACCGTCAGACATTGTACATGCACCAAAGTCTCAACTGTTTCAAAGCTAAACTTACTATTATACACTTGTATTGCTAACTAGTTTTTTTTCATAGTTTTTTTTCACTCATACTTTTTACGCTCGGTTGGCGTTCATGTCCTCTTGAAGGATTTTTGCCGACTTAACCGATTCAGATTCAGATTTATAATTATATTCCAGTAAGCATAACCATAACATTACTCCATAGGCCTGGGCCTTAACTCAGGGACTGTGGAGCAATTTTTTAAGTGTGTGAGCTGAAAAGTTAAATGGAGAAAGTAAAAGACGCCATCACCTTCGTATTATTAAGCCCTGTATGTACACTAACTCCAACCATATGGTAAATACATGTACTACTAGACTAGGCCTTTGTAGTGTTTAGGCAGGGGCATAGGAAGGGGTCACCTCTCAGGAAGGGGGGTGGGGGTAAGAACCCACAAAATATCCCACTCACAAGTGGACAAATTGCACTGGTTAATTAAGTTTCATCACTGACAGTGCTGGCAGTGCTACAGTACTGATGCAAGCAGTTTGGCAATTGTACTAGCAGATTTAATGCCAGTAAAGCGCTGGTAAAAGAAAGACTCACAAAGTCTAAAACGTGGTATTTTTATGCAACGAACACAGAAAGATTTCATCTGCAACCCATGTCAAAGTCATCGATGCACTGTGGTGTCTCAAATGCTAATGTATACACATACTGTACATTACTGTACATAATCAAAGTTCTCAATGTGTCTGTTAAAAAAAATATTTTCAACTCACGCAATTGGCTTATGCAAAATTATGTATTTTTTCCCCCTGTGTCTTTTCACAGGACACAATTCAGCCCACAATAAATTGGTAGCAGCAATGTTGAGTGTATCACATGTACTGTACACACAGTGTGTGCAACAAGATAAAACTTAAACAATGGGCTTGATTCCATAGGACTTGTTTCGGCATGTTATCGGTTACCCGATAAATGATCGATAAAGATAATCATTATTCAATGAATTAAGCGAAAATGCACATCCTAAAAAGATTAACTTACTGAGAATGTTCCATGTTTTATTCCGAAATATATAGTATTCCAAACACTCAGGTAAAATTTAACTCCTGAAATATGTCAACCAAAATATAAGGAAAGGTCAAAAACTTTATAATATGTAGTTCCATAAAGTGAAACCAAAATCCTACCTTCTTGGTGAAACACAATAGAAAAAAACAAAAAAACAAACAAATGAAAACAAGTGAAATTCTGAACTAAACACTCTTCGCTCAGTGTTTTGAAAATACCCAGACTTCCGAATCCATTGTTGAAAAGAATGCATCAAAATCTATTCCGAAAGTTTGAAATCAGCAATGTAATATACATCTCAAGTAAATATAAACACCAAACCAGAAAGAAATAACAAATCCATGAACCAACTGTCCAGTAAAATGTGTACATCCATCCGTATATTGTACATGTAGCTCCCACTATTTGATAAGCCCAGGAACAGAAGAATGTCTTTTTTTCATAGATTGTACGAAAATGTCTATCTTTCCTAAAAAATATTAACATTATACAAGGATTGGGTATGAACTTTTTCTTAATATATTTTATGATAATTATAGTCAGATTTTTGAATGTTTTTGTATTTTAAGCGCAATTTTCATTGACTTTAGCGAGGCAGGCCTACACAAGTGAGTGTGTTAACAATTACTTGCATGCTTCACTAGCGCGCATTGCCCTGTACATTACGCAATGCCCTGTACATTGGACGGCAAATTGACAAAATACGCCAAACTTCAAGGGCTTGTTGTAACCAAATACGCCAGGCAAAAAATTATAATTTAACCTCTGTTTCAGACCCACCACAGTGATTCCTTTGTTTGAAACTCACGGGTATCTGTGAGAAGTGTTACAGTTAAAAAAATAATCATAAACGGAATTACACAGATTCTATTATAATTTAATCTTTTTAAACATACTCCAAATCAGCCTCAACCAGCTGCAAGTCTGGTGCAACAATAACGGTTTTAGATTCTTCAAAGACAAGACAGTCTGCATGCACTTCTGTCATTTCAACAACCTCCACCCCAACCCGAACCTTGTGCTCAATGGCAGTGGCATCCCTAAAATTAAGTACACAAAGTTCCTGGTTCTAACTCTAGACCCCAAGCTCACCTACAAGGAACACATTACCAACCTGAAACTAAAATGCAACAGCTCCCTGAACATTCTCTACCTCCTCTCCAACCGCCATGCTCTCCTCAAAAATTTTAGGCTCACCATTCGTGCCAAGCTTGACTATGGCAATGTTGTCTACTGTGTCGCTCACAACTCATACCTCAACCACATCAACACCATCCAAAATCAAGCCTTCAGGCTTTGTCTAGTGGCCTACAAGACCTTCCCAATCACAAGCTTTCATGTTGAAGTCTACTTAGATGTAGAAAGCTTAGCCTCTCCTATGCTTTTAGAGTTCTCACTAACACTCAGAACCCTGTTTACAACCTCATTAGGTACTCCAATTTTTCCACCCTCTTTGATAGGACTAAAACCCTATCCCCTCCCTTCAGCTTCTGCATTGAATCAGACCCCTCCCATCTCGGCATCAACCCCGCCACTCTTGGCACCTTCTCCTGGCCCACTTTTCCTTCTTGGGCCACCCCCCTCCCTTCTATCCACCTGAGTCTCTCCACTCATCACAAAACTCAAACCCACCATGAGCTCTTCATCAATCTCCACAACCAAATCAAAGACCAACTCTCAAATTACACCTCCATCTATACTGATGGCTCCAAACAAGACAGCTGCTGCTGCCGTCATCCAAGACATCACCCTTAGTAGCAGACTTCCCGACTACTCATCCATCTTTTCAGCCAAGGCAAAAGCCATTCTCCTCGTCCTCAACTTTATTTAGTACTCTCCGCTCAGCCACTTTGCCATTTTCTCTGACTCAAAGGCTGTTCTTACTTCATTACTTAACCTTAAATGGGATAACTTTACATTCCACCTCCTTCTCTGGAAACTCCTTTCGCCCACTTTCTGCAGGAAAAGTCTTCTTTTCTTCTGGATACCCAGCCATGTTGGCATCCCTGGCAATGACAGGGCTGATGCAGCCGCTAAGTTTGCCTTCAACCTCCTCCCTACCCCTTTTCCCAAAACCCTCTCTGACATCAAACCGCTTATCGCTTCCCTTGTTCGTGACCGTTGGCAAACCTCATGGAACTCCCAAATTGATAACAAACTCCACGTCATCCAGCCCACCATTCGCATCAAACCCACCATCAACAACCTCTCTTGTATCAACAACGTTTATATTACCCGTCTTAGAATAGGTCACACCCACCTCACTCACTCCCACCTCCTTTTTGGCTCCCCTCAGCCCCTCTGCTACAATTGCCATTGCACTCTCACAATCCATCCATCATGTTCTCCTTGCTTGCCTCCTGTACAACCTTCCCAAAGCTTCCCTCGCTCCCCACAACTCAATTGCTGAGCTCTTCCAGAAAAACCCTCCGCATAAAATTATCTCCTTCCTTCATCATGCTTCCCTCTACAACCATGTTTAATTCTCCTCTTCCACCCCCTCTCTCTACTTTGTTTTTGTTTTAACCATGCACCTCCTCTCTGGATCACAGCTTTCTGACTTTTTGTTCTTGAATTTCTCTCATTCTTCCCCTGTTTCTTTTTCTTCCTACCTCTAGAATGATCTGACCTCTTAGGAACAATTTGACCCTTGTTGTTGTGGTGCTGTTAAGCCCTCATCAAACAAACAAATATAAACATACATGTACAGTGTAAGCCTTTTCATTTTTAAGATTTATCCATAAGCATGTGGGTGGCCAGAAAACAACACAACATTAGGCTTCAATTTCACTGACTATTACGTTCGGCTAAGACCTGTAAAACCCATTTTACAAGCTGAAAATTGACCCAGAAAAATACACAGAAAAAAAATCTTGAATTGTTATGTTCACTACAAGTAAATGCAAATATTACCTGATGCGTCAAATAAATTACATTTAAAAAAGAAAATGTTACGAAGTAAACTAATAGAAATGTTTCAAAGAAGCTGAGATTTCAGCGTGCTTTACACAAGTGGCAGCCATGTTTGGAGAGAGAGAAAATTTGGATTGGTGTTGGTGATGCACTTTTAAAATCTGGACAGCCGGTCTGAGTGCTGAAAGTTTCAGGTAAATAGTTCAAAACGAGGTAAATTTACTCGCTGATAGGCCGACTTTAAATTTCTACATCTTCTTAAGCCCTTTAAAACCATGGTTTATTTTTGATAATTTTTTTTAGCCTAACAGGTAATTTGAAAATTTAGAACTCAAATTTTGTGACATATCAGGGGCGGCGGAGCATTCAAAATATTGGAAAGTGGAGCTAATGAGGTCAGGTGACGTGTTAACATATGTTCACTTAAAATTATTGGCTGAAGCCCCTGCATGTTCCATGTTTATTTGGTCTGACCATCGCGATGGTTTGTGGTGTAATTGTAAGACTTGATTCAGTTCCGCGAAAATTCCAGTAGTGTTTTATTCAAGACTTCCATTTTTTATTCAACACTTTAATTTTTTATTCAACACTTTCATTTTTTATTCAACACTTCAATTTTTTATTCAGCACTTCAATTTTGTATTCAACACTTCAGATTGTTCATACCCGTGTTTCCACGAGTACCTGCGATTCCTGATTGATGGGTACCCGCGGAGAGTAAAAAATGACACCACCCAACATTTCTGATTGGTGAAGGGAAATAGATATTCATTATTCATTATTTTTCCTGGCAACCTCGATATGTTTTTTTCATTTTTCCAACTTGACAACGTCCACATTCTGTATCACGGGATAATGGGCTATGAAAATTAGAGTGTGTCCTCTCTCAACCAATCACATTGCAGGAAACAAACTTAGGTATACATTAACAGACTAAAATATATGTACTGTATCTTTAAATTAGATAGACCTAAACTTCTTTAATACCTATTGAAACACAAGAATTACGAATTAAAACAAATTTCAATGCAGGAGGAGGGGAATTTAAAGTGATTTTGTCCCCCTAGTAATACTGTGTTAACGTTAAGATTCCAACACAGTGTACTATAGCATTTGCAATCAGTGACAGTTTGCAGTCCTTCTACTCCTCCAAGGCTTACAGAATGTAATATCTCACTTAAATTTGGCTTTTTTTTTTTTTTTTTTTAAAGAATTTACCTGTTTGATATCAACTGAGAGCTATTGAATTGAGAGTCATCAAGCACAGAGGACAACAAGTGGTTCCAAGTGGGTCATTTTTCTTGAATCTTCAAGTGCCTTTGAAGGTAGAGCACTTACGGAGATCTGTCACGACTGTTTTTCTATAGTACTTGGTGCCAGACGTATAAATCATGCTTTGGGGTATGTAACTATCAGCTTTTACTTCAGTTTGAATTTCACTTTTATCTTTAATATGGACTGTATTTTTATTGCAATGCATATCAGTTTGTAGTAAAATTCATATTGGATTAAATTTACAATATTATTAAGTTAATTTATTCAAACTTGATGCAAATGTGGAAAATTAAGTTTTCAAGTTTTGACATATTTTGCACTCTTTTTCTTTAAGGATTGATGTTACCACCAGGGCAGCCTTATTCAGTGACAGTCGAAGAGGAGGTGCAGTTATCTATGATAGCCCTGGAGAGTAGAGGAACATATGCAGGTAAAGTATTTTGGTGTACATGTGTTTGCTACTGTCTTTTACAAAGGTGTCTTCATCAGGGATGTAGATAAAGCTGCTTGATTTAAAATGGGGCAGTGTGCTAGACTTGTTGAGGGGCACATTAATGCGTGCAAAGCGCTGCGACTTTTGGCGTGGAGTCCAGGGGCCACCTTTAAGGCTTAATACCATGGTGAAGAAGCTCTGGGATTTTAGCAATAATCAGAATGAAACTATTCTGACTGATATTGATAAGGATGATTCATGAGCCAAACAGGACAATTGCTTACTACAGTATGCTATAGAGCTGTGACTGTTTAGCATGTACACGCACACGCTCGCTAATCTTGTAAACGTTAACTAAATACTTTATTGCGAGTAATCATTTTTCATAGTGTCTTGCCGTTGAAAATTGATATGATCATTCATGATCACATTCGGCTGACAAAATTCCAATCAATAACTTTTTACAAACTGTAAACCCGATTAGCATAATCCTTTTTAAATGTGCGAATCACAAATGTACAGTAATCACCAATGAATGGGGATGTTATGCACTTTGATTTCGCCGAAATCTGAGTAATCTAACTTGTAAAATGCACCGCGAATGAGCAGCAGTAAATAGTAAAACTAACAATAGGCCTAATGTTAGGCCATAAGGCTTTAAATCCCACGCAATCAAGGCCTGTTTACCAGCTGTTAAATTGACCAAAAAACACTTGAAAAATTCTTGAATCGTGACAATCAGTACATTTACATGTAAATATTACCTGATGAGTCAAATAAATTTTGCAAGAAAGAAAAAATATTGCATATTAAACAAACAAAAAATGGTTTTAACAGAGCTGAAATTCTGCATGCGTCGCAAAGATGGCGGCCATTTTTTCGATAGGACTGATATTTCCTAATTTCCTGGTGGTGGTGGCGGCGTAGTTTTGAAATGTTTGACGGCGAGGTACATCATAGGCCTATTCTTCATCAATCTCCACAACCAAATCAAAGACCAACTCTCAAATTACACCTCCATCTATACTGATGGCTCCAAGGAAGGCAACAAGACAGCTGCTGCTGCCATCATCCAAGACATCACCCTCAGTAGCAGACTTCCTGACCACTCATCCATCTTTTCAGCCGAGGCTAAGGCCATTCTCCTCGCCCTCAACTTTATTGAGTACTCTCCTCTTAGTCACTTTGCCATTTTCTCTGACTCAAAGGCTGTTCTTACTTCATTACTTAATCTTAAATGGGATAACCTCACCTGCCACCTCCTCCTCCGAAACTCTTTTCTCCCACCCTCTGCAGGAAAAGTGTTCTTTTCTTCTGGATACCCAGCCATGTTGGCATCCCTGGCAATGACAGGGCTGATACAGCCGCTAAGCTTGCCCTTAACCTCCTCCCTTCCCTTTTCCCAAAACCCTCTCTGACATCAAACCGCTTTATCGCTTCCCTTGTTCGTGACCGCTGGCAAACCTTATGGAACTTCCAAATTGATAACAAACTCCATGTTATCCAGCCCACAATCCCAATCAAATCCACCATCAACAACCTTTCTCGTATCGACAACGTTCATATTACCCGTCTTAGAATTGGTCACACCCACCTCACTCACTCCCACCTCCTTATTGGTTCCCCCAACCCCTCTGTAACAATTGCCACTGCATCCTTACAATCCAACACGTTCTCCTTGCTTGCCCCCTGTACAACCTTCCCAGAGCTTCTCTCGCTCCCCACAACTCAATTGCTGAGTTCTTCCAAAAAAATCCTCCAGATAAAATAGTCTCCTTCCTTCAGCATGCATCCCTCTACAACCATATTTAATCCTCCTCTTCCACCCCCTCTCTACTTTGTTTTTAGTTTTACCCATGCACCTCCTCTCTCGATCACAGCTTTCTGGCTTTTGTTCTTGAATTTCTCTCATTCTTCCCCTGATCTCTTTCCTTACTACCTCTAAAATGATCTGACCTCTCAGGCACAATTTGACCTTCGTTGTCGTGGTGCCGTTAAGACCTCATCAAACAAACAAACAAACATAGGCCTATGCAAGATTTTCACAGAAGAACTTTGAAAGTCGTAGCGAATAGGACAAAAAAGTTACGCGATGTTGAGTTTAAATGACATGGAAAGGAAGTTATCTGTTCTTTCTAAACTGAATTTCCATGCATATTTTCCATAAAAATTTATACCGTAGAAGTAATCTTTTTACGATTTGGTAAGCAAAACTCAGCGTCTATTTGGGCAATGGAGTCAGTACTGTTGCCATACTGGTTGCACGATTGTTTTACTTCGCTTTGTAGTTTTGGAGCAATTTTGGTGTATTTCTGAAAATTACGGTACTAAACGCGTGTTCACGACACACGCTCGCTTTTTTTGGCGTGTACACATTTACTGAAATCCCTAAACGTTCACAGCTCTACTATGCTATCATTTTGTGTTCTGTATCCTTGCCGTCTCGTGACCCTACACAAAACCATCACTTTTTGCAGTCTTTATATCCCCCCGAACTCCCCTTTACCCCCCTCTTACCTTGACGATCACATCTCCCAACTTCCAAAGCCTTTCATCTTGACCTATGTCTCATCCCTGGATTTCCAGACCTCCCCCTCCATGATCTGGAATATGATCTGTAACTTTAAAGGGAAAAGCTCCTCCACCAACATCTCTCACCTCATCCTCAACAACACCAAAATCACCGACCTCAAAGACATCACCGACTGCCTAGCCTCCACTTTCGTCAATACCTCCTCAAATGACAATCTTTCTTACTCCTTCTGCAAACAGAAAATTGAGGCTGAAAATAACCCTCCTAACTTCCAGTCCAACAATCAGGAAAATTACAATCTCCCTTTCACCTAGTTTGAGCTTTCGTCCGCCTTCAAAACATCTGGGGTCCTCCTCTCAAGGCCCTAAAAGCATCCACTACAATACAATCTACTCAAAAATCTCCCCAGAAACTCCCTCAAAATACTCCTCAAGATTTACAATTACCTGTGGTCCTCAAACTTTTTCCCCATTACTTGGAGAGGGGCCATCATCACCCCAATCCCCAAAACTAACAAAGACAGATCCATTACAAAAACTACAGATCCATTGCTCTTACCTCCTGCCTCTGTAAGATCATGGAATGTATGGTCAACTACAAACTCTGCTGGTACCTCAAGAGGAACTCCATCCTCTCCCCCACTTAAAATGGCTTCAAAAAAACTGAAACTGCCTGGACCACGTCCTCAAACTCGACACCTTCATCAATGAAGCCTTTGTCAAAAATCATCACGCCATCTCTATCTTCTTCGATCTCGAAAAGGCCTTCGACACCATGTGTCGGTATGGTGTCCCCAAGGACCTCTCCTCTGACCTCAGAGGCTCCCTCCCCACTCATCCAGAACTTCCTCCACTCCCGCCACTTCCGAGTACGCATTGGTAACACCTACTCCCAAAGGTACACCCAACACCAGGATGTCCCCCAAGGCAGCATCCTCTCCCCCACTCTCTTTATTCTCAAAATTAACAGCATCACCAAAACTCTCACCCCCAACATGTCAACGATTTCACTATCTACTCATCCTCTCCATGCTTCCATACTCTCCAAAATAACCTACATGTACAACACTGTCTGGCTAGTCTGGCTCACTGGAGCGACTCAAAGATTCCATTACCCCCAGTAAAGACAGTTCTCGCTTCCTTGAGTCACTCTCGACTCCAAACTTTCCTATCTCCCCCACATCAACTCCCTCAAAAAAAAATGCCACAGAATCCTCAATCCCCTCAAGGTTTTCTCAAGCATTGACTTGGGAGCAAACTGGCTCACTCTGCTCACCTTATACTGCTCCCTTCTCAGATCCAGGCAGGATTATGGCAATTTCATCTTCGCCTCCGCCCGTACATTTTTTAGAGAGACCTGGAGGTCACTGAGAACACTGCCCTAAGGCTTTGCCTTGGCGCCACTCACACCTTTTCTATCACCAGTCTCCATGTAGAGACCAATGAAATCCCCTTCGACCTCCGATGCACGAAGGCCGACCTCTCCTTTGCTCTCCGCATCCTCACTGATCCACGTAACCCTTGCTTCCATTCCATCCGTTCTCCTTCCTTCAACCTCTTTAATCTCAACAAACGCATCCCCCCACCTTTCGGGATATGGATGCACTCCCACTTCTCCAAAGCCAACATCAACATTTTCTCGATTGCCAGTTACGCCATCCAACCTACACCCACCTGGACTATTCATCCCTCCCTCCCCCCCTCAAGGTGTACCTTGGTCTTTCTTACTTCACGAAAGCTCTTCACAACCCAGCCTTCTTCCACTCCAAATACTGCAAAGTCAGTAGACATTTCCACGACTACTCCTTCCTCTTCACCGACGGCTTCACACGGTAAGGCTCTTCTGCATCCGCTACCTCTTGTCCCGGCCTCACCCTCTTCCCAAGGCTACCCGACAGCACCTCTATTAACTCTGTTGAGGCGAAAGCCATCCTTCTATCCTTAAACTTCATAGAACTCTCTTTCCGCCCCTGTTTTGTCTTTTTTTCTGACTCTATATCCGTCCTCACTGGCATCCTCAACATGCTCTGGCCCAACCCTCTCATTCTACAAATCCTCAACAAACTCCACACTCTCTCCTCCTTAGGAAAGAATATTATCTTCTTCTGAATTCCCAGCCATGTCGGCATCCCTGGCATTGAGAGAGCCGCCAACAAAGCTCTGTCAAACATTGCTTCTTTTTTTCCTATTCCACATTAGACCTCCATCACTCCATCTCCGACTACATGAAAAAAAGCTGGCAAAACTCCTGGAATCATGAAACCAGTAACAAACTCCACATCATCCAACCCAAAGTCGAGACTAACACCCCTCAGCATAGTTGCAACCGTGGGGAAGACATTGTTGTCACCTGCTTCCGCCTCGGCCACTCCTCTCTTACTCACTCCCATCTCTTATCCAGCTCCCCTACCCCTCTCTGCCCCACTTTGTAACACCGATTTCTCCATCAAGCATATCTTCATAACCTGTCCCTTATACCAGAGCTCCAGATCTCTTCTCTCCTCACTATCCTTAATCTTGAACCTTTTCAAAAACAATTCTTCTTCAAACATCTTCAACTTCCTATGCAACAACAACCTCTTCCATCACATTAAACTTCCCCCTTCCCCCCTTTCTATACCTAACCTTACTTACTTCCTTTTTTTTCTTCTCTATTTCTCCCTTTTCTCCCTTACAAATCATTCTTTCCTCACTATCCTAAATTTTACACCATAATTTATTAACACCCTCTTGGCATATTTGACTCTGACTGCCATGGTGCCGTTAAACATCAAAAACCAAACCAAAATTAAGATTCAGTTTAAACAAAAATTAAATCTAAAAAAAAAACAATTTGTTCTCATGAGGGGCAGTGCGGAGCCCGAAGGGGCAGGGCAGACCCCAGGGGGTAGGGTGGACCCCAGGTGGCTCGGCGGGGTGGGCGGCCCCTTTAAAACAGCAAAGCTAGGGGTCTGTGTGTGTGTATGTGTGTTGGAGATGGTGGTGGGGTAGGAGGTTGTTCTGGCAGCATGTAGTGTTTTGCAGTTAACAAGTTGTGAGAAAGTTTCTGAAAAGTACATTTTCTTCTAAAAAGCTTGCCATTTGTGAATCAATCAACTTTTCACACATTGGATTAGTGACGTTGCTAATGGGACAACACACATATATGCCCCTCAAAATCTATCGTAGCCCCGTGCGCCCCTGATGAAATACCTAATATTTGTATTGACGTATATGGGTCTGTGTGCCTCCACTGTTTCTTTATTCTGCTTTGACCTAAAAACTGGCAACAGCTCTGTTAGTGCTGTGTCAACAGCCCTGTTAGCGCTGTGTCAACAGCCTCATCCTGATAGTAGTACTTTTTCTGCCAGATTTAAAACCCAAAGACTTATTTTCAGTATTTTTATTTTTAAAATTCAGTCTCACCATATAGTTCTTGGACCTTTTCATTAATGAGTTTTGTAAATAATTTGTAAATACTATTCCAATGCTGCAATGCTGAGTTTATGGGAGACATACAGTAGAGTCAAGTATCTTCCACTGGCACTAAAATTCCAGGTCTGGACCAGATACAGATTTCCAGTGTGATTTACATATCAGTGTTGTGCCAGATAAAGATTCCATATTTGGATGTATGTCAGTTTTAGATTTGAGATATTCAATGGACTGTTTTTGACCAGACGTAGTGTGTTTTCATCATTCCAGGTATGATTTAAATCTCTTGTGCCAGATAAAGATTCCATATCTGGATATCAGTTATATATTTTAGATACCCAATGGACTGTTTTGACAAGACGTAGTGATCTTTCATCATTCCAGGTGTGATTTAAATCTCTTGTGCCAGATAAAGATTCTATATCTGGATATCAATTATATATTTTAATTACGCAATAGACTGTTTTGACAAGACGTAGTGATCTTTCATCATTCCAGGTGTGATTTAAATCTCTTGTGCCAGATAAAGATTCTATATCTGGATATCAATTATACATTTTAATTACGCAATAGACTGTTTTGACAAGACGTAGTGATCTTTCATCATTCCAGGTGTGATTTGAATGTAGATATCAGACTTGTGCCAGTTAAAGATCCCTTATCTGGATGCCAGTTCTGAAATTAAAATATGAAAGTTTTACCCAGATGTAGTATGCTTTCATCATTCCAGATATAATTTGAATGTAGAATGCTAGATGCCAGATAAAGATTTCATATCGGGATGCATGATTTTAGATACATTAGACTGTTTTGACCAGAGGTAGTGTGCATTCTTCATTTCAGGTGCAGGCCAGGCCCCCGTCCAAATTACTGTACACACTGGCAGCGCTGAGTATCTCTTGTGCACCCTGGTCCCTGGACACCTGTATCAACAGGTTGTTGATGTCAAGCTTTCACCCAAGGAGAAAGTGGTCTTTTGCGCTCATGGATCAGGTATGAGAAATTGCAATATTATACTGCTATCTAGTATTCATTCATCATCATTTATCGATTATCGTGGACAAAAATATCACATAATATCGCGATATCTATGTTGTGGTTATTAATTTCCCAAAAGTGCTTGAGTTTTCAGCATGTAGAATTAATTTTTCATCAAGTTTAAGATCTAAGGAAGGGAAGCTTAAAAGAATCAGATTTGCTGCAAACATTCTGTTAAAATCTCATCCATTTGAAATATTTCTGAAATTCTGTTTTATAAGCTTTTGCTTTAAAGTGCAGTTTACACGTGAAAATGACAAATTGCGGTATGTAGGTCGGGGTATATTTGATATCATGGAAAACACACTATCACTATATTGTGATAATCAGCATATTGTGACAGCCTTATCATGATAATCAGCATATTGTGACAGCTCTAATTTATTGCAACTGTACACTAGGCCATCGGCCCACATTATACAAAACATTGTTAGAGTTTATCAGGTGGTGAACGACCCCTGGTGATGCAATAACTCCGTTTTCACCTCCAATCTATTCATAGCATCCTGTTGTAATTCGTTTTTGTTCCGCTGAGTAACCTTTTTGATATTATCAAGCCATTTCATTGGTGGCCTTCCCCTCTTTCTTCTTCCTTCCATCCCCCCTTCAAAGATATCATTTTCCAGGCTGCCATTGTTCCTGGTGATGTACCCATAATAAGTATGTTGCATGTTTGAAGATGACATTCAAAGGGTTCTTTCAGTCTTGATCCCAACATTGGTCTTCTTCTTTGTCCATGGGATTCTAAGTAGTTTGCGGCAAATCCATATTTACAAAACATAGCAAAATATAATCAACAGTAACTGAAGATTCAAGATAAATAGGGATGCGACAGCTTAATGCTTCACCGATAAACGATCGTAACCATTGTTTACTATTGCAAAATGGCTGCCATAATTTTGTAGATAAACTGAATGAACAGCTTATGCATTGTACTAAAAGTCCTGATTCTGGCAGTCATTTGTGAATGGGACGTAAGATTTTTTTGCATGTTGTTTGATTTCTGTTTAAAAATGTATTTTTTAGAGTAAATGGGGTAGATATCTTCTTCAAAATGAAGCAGATTTCTGACGACACCAGTGCTTTATTTAATGTAAACTGGCCTAGTATTGTAGTATATACATACACACAGAGTCCGAAATAACATGTACATGATACAACATAAACAATGGGCTTGATTATATTATAATATTTGGCATGTTATCGATTAACCGATAAACGATCAATAATAAATTAAATGAAAATACACATCCCTAAAGATTGATTTTTTTCATCATTTTATTCATTCAGAAAGTCTAAAAGTGGCAATGACAGATCAGATACACTACATACACTGTACAGACTTACTACTGTACTGTGTACACATATTGATAATTTTCTGAGCTAAGCACACTCGTGCAAACATATGGCAGACTAAAAATTGCACTTACCATTATGTTTATGGACTTTGAAAATATTGATATTTTTCAGACGGTATTTCAATATTGCATTATGATCAATATCACCCAAGCTTTTCATTAAGTTTACTTAAATGAAAATTGATCTAAGTAAAGAGTGTATTATGTCGCAAGGTAAAGTTGGGGTATTCCCTGATGTCGATAGGTGACTAACTAGATTTTGAGTACTCTGTAGAGTACATATCTCCACCCGCTTTGCAATTACAATACACCTAATATTTTGTCAAGTTCACCCTTCCCCCTCCCCATTTAATATTTTACCTCAGAAATCATAGACCCACTCAGTTTTATCCCAAATAATCTCTTCATCACCTTTAATCAGTATTGCCTATTTGCATTTTAAACACTTCAGAATTATCTACTTACTGACTGACTTCTTCTAAGGTCATATCATTTTTTCAGTTTGATTCACTTTAGGCATTTATTGTTTGAGTTACTTTTAAACAGATTCACATTCCATCATCTTCTTTTCATGCCAAAAACCAATTGTATGATTTTTTTGATACCCAACTATTTTATTTTATTTTCTTTGAGTCCAGATTATGGATTAATTGAATTTTTATTCGGAGCATGAATTTATTGTTCAGCGCATTTCATTGGAAAGTTTTAACAAAGTCTTGACAGATCTCTCCTAAACATCCCCACTCCTCCCATTTCTGCCTTTCCCTGTCCCAATATGTCACAAATTTGAAACACATATACATGCATAAATCATAGCAAAAAGTTTGCACAATAGAATACTCCAAATTTTAAATATGAAACATGAGTATAGAACACACACTAATAGTATATATGGAATGGAACCATACTGCATAATACGTGTTTGTGGTAGAGGAGTATGCATTTGGTTTTTAGATCAAATATTACAGAATGGAGGGCTGTATTGAAATTGAAAAAAAAGAATCAAAAAGCTTAGGGAGGAGGCCATGATAAAACCGAAATAGGAATATCCTTATCTGGTAGGAGAAAATGTCAAATAACTTAAGAATGCCTAATTTTTGAAAAGAGAATGAGTCTGAGGTAATTTGCATATGTTCCTAGGGCTTGCTACTCTTGATGCTTAATTATTAAAATATGCAAAGTAATGAAGTAATTTGCCTAATAAAATGTTATGAAGAATGCTTAACATTGTGTTTTTTTAATTTTATTCATGAGAGACAAATTCTATTTCATTCTATTAATAAAATCGTGTGTATATTTTTGATATGTGGTGGAGGAAAATTTGTATCAGATTTACCAATTTCTAGTGATATTGGTTTCTTTTTCTATGCCTTTGCAGGTCTTGTGCACGTAACAGGGTACACAAAGCAGTGTTTTCAAGAGTTATTTGATGCTGGGTATCAAGAAGTGGAACCGCATGCAGATGATCCTGTACTGGAGGTAATAGAGGAAGATCACTGGCAGGAAATGCCAACAGGTACATTACAGGGGTGACAGAGTTCGGGTACAGGGGAGATGTCCCCTCTCCCACTTGTTCGATAAATTAAAAAGTGCCAATGATGAAAGGTGCTGTTTCAGATATTGCAAATGTATGATAAAGACAATGAGAA
Organism: Chiridota heheva; assembly: GCA_020152595.1. Taxonomy (NCBI): domain Eukaryota; kingdom Metazoa; phylum Echinodermata; class Holothuroidea; order Apodida; family Chiridotidae; genus Chiridota; species Chiridota heheva. Next base: position 1,157,286 of record JAIGNY010001179.1, read on the forward strand.
AACGTCTGATCTGACATGAAGGGGAAAAAAAGACAAATGTTGTTGTAAAAAGTATTTCTTGATCTTTTATTTTTATTTCTTATCTCCTTACATACCCTTTCCTTTCTACCTTCCCTACCTCTCTATCCTAACTCTTGGACCATAAATTTTTGGCACATTTGACTCTGACTGTCGCAGTGCTATTAAACATCAACAAACAAATAAACGTAACAAGGTAAGAAAAAGTATGATACTTGGGGTTAAAAACAACATAGGAGACTATATATTTGGACATTTGTCCTTAGTAAAGTCTTGCTTCTGTCTTTTCTGCCATAGCTTCCTATTTAAAAGTTGTAAGATTGCAGATTTGTGTGCCCCTTAAAGGATTAGTTCAGTGGTCAAGCAAGTCCATCTTAAATGAAAGAAGTCTTCAAAAGAAATGAAATGGTGAAAAAGCGTTCAAAAATCTTATCCCCTTAAGGAGATATTTAAGTTTAAAGCTCTCTTATCTGTGTAGAAATGATTGGTGTAGTAAATCTACTATGGAAAGTTGGCATTGTCATCCTCACATTAAGAATTGTTCAAGTATTTAAAAGAAACTTTATTTAATTTTTTTTTGACTTTTTTTTGGGTGGTATATTATAAATACCCTATCTAGATTCCGTTTTACTACTTCTTTGACATATCCCATAGTTTTTAAGCCACAAAATCGCTGGATAAAATATGATAGAATACATAAAGACTTGAGGAATCTGAGGCTATGACATCACAATTAGTCTGATTTTCTACGAAAATGATATCAAACTCTTAACTTAAATATTTCCTCAACGGATTAAGATATTTGAATGCTTTCTTCACTATTTTATTTCTTTTGAAGTCCTCTTTCATATAAGATGGACTTGCTTGACCCCTGAGGTAAGCCTTTAAATTCCAAACTCTTCCATCCCCACTGGGTACATAAGTCTTTAGCATGACATTAACTTTGGTTAAGACTTTTTGTTCTTCAAGAAGATAGTGGTATGAATATCTTAAAATATATATGAATTAGGATTTTAATGGTATGCACATGTAAAGGCAACCGTAGCAACATTGCTGTAAAATCTTCATAAAATTTGGTTGAACATTAACCATTTTACAACGTTTTTAAACCTCTTGCATCAATTTGTAATTTTATGCAAATTTGATGATGTATTAAAGGGCGACTTTGATATTTTCTTTTGAAAATTCTTCGTTTTATAAATGCCTATCATAATTCTTTGAAGTAATGCAGCAAATTCTACCGAAATTGTTTAATGTTTGCCACACCCCCATAAAATCCTAGCAGGAATAGATTTTTCCATATTTTTTTGTAACTAAAATTTAGGAGAGATATTTAGAGATTTATACAAAGATTTTGAGCTGTTCACCCTGTCACTTACATCTCAAATTCCACATGAATGAGAAACAGCCATAACTAAAAGACTAGTGCTTTTTTAAGTCAACAAAGTTAAAGTTTTGATATGGGAATTTTCTGTTAACCTTCGTCTTCCATTTTTGAAATGTATCGAGTCAAAAGTTTTTGACCAACAACTTTTGTAATTTGGCAGTCTTGAAGAGCATGAAAACCTCCACATGGAGTGTATTCAGTTTTTCATTTACTGTTTGCATCCTGAATTAGAGCAATTTTTATTTTCATGAAAATCTGTAGTTAAATCTGGAAAATAGGTGCTGATGTGTATATTGCCTACAGCTGACTACTCACACCATGGAATGATAAGACACCAATGAGGTACCACTTTGTTCACACTACATTGCACAATATCCTCTGTTGCGTGGACAGCATGGAATACTATCCCTGTTAATCACCCTGGCTCGTTATCTTTGCTTGAGGGACTTGTCTTTAGCAATGTAAATTTGTTTTGCAAACTTTGAAAGTTTTTTGCAGCGCTGCAGTTTCTTCGATCTAAGGTATAGCAAATGACCAAAAAACATATTGTTTCATGAAACTTTTTTCCTTTTAGAGTTGAAATTTCAAATTAAGTGCTGTAATCTTCTGAAAACGTGGGGGACTGATGCTTCTTTCTCCTGGTAATTTGGAGGAAGGAGAGACCCCCACCCACCCAAAAAAAACATGGAATTATCCTTCTTTTGTGGAAATTTAACAACAAAAGTGAAGATGCAACCTTAGTAAGAGATATCTTGTTAGTTATCTTATGAATAATGAAAATATTTTTATGTATACAAATTATTGCTGTAGGGGCCTGAAATGTACTTTCCTAGATTTCATTGGGAAAGTCCCCTTGGAGTTCTATGGATTTTTACTCTCTTAAGAAAAGTAAACTGCTTTTAGCCAACAAAAATAAGAAAATTGCCAGTTAAATAGTAAGACAAGTATTGTCAGTATGAAAGATTTGAATATTGTTTTCTCCGAAAATGTGTTGCGAGGGAGATGAAGTATACGTCCTGCAAATCCAGGGGGACAATCCCCTGGTTCCATAGGTATCTCCTTTTCTGGAGGGAATTTATTATTTTGTTCTAAATATTTAATTATTTTTTATGCAAAGCTTGACTTGAAAATGGCAGCTCCCCATTTCATCTTCCTTTGATATTATCTTTACTACTCTTTTGAACAATTTTGTGATAAAGTTGAGCTTCAACAATTTGGTTCAAAATTTAAAAATGTATTTGCTCAGACTTTAATTGACCTCTCTGATTTAGTTGATTGACAGCATTTTAAACCAATCACTGCAGGAATTTTCCTAGCAACAAAATATGCACAACTAAGTGGGGCAAAAATCCTACGTGGTACTGGTACAGTACAGCTAGCTAGTGGTGCACGCTCATAGAATATACTGCACAAAACAAATTTCTGCACACACAGACTGAGTGACGACAGGCTGGTGAACAATAATTGCACATACGCTACGAGCTATGTAAATCCGGTACTTGTTTCCCAGAACGGTTAACAAACAGAATTTTGTTTATTGCTTTTGCTAAAATCTCAAAAGATCCAGAGTAAGTCCCATGAATGGATCAAAGCTTGTGACAGGTCACATGAACATCTAAATGTCAATGCAATAATCATGCATGATTGCGGATATGAGGTTTGTTTGCCCCACCTATTTAATGTGTTGCTATGGTGGGCGTGGCCTATTTCCATACTCGGAGAGGTTAATTGATACTTAAAGGCATCATTGGCAAGGTTTTAAACAGTTATTGAGTTGTGTGTATATTTACTAAAACATTTGATCTGTCATAATTTAAAATTTAATAAGGTTTACCTTTTTCCCAAAATCATAGCCTGTTCTACTAAGAAAGTAACCTGATAGAAATTGGATTTGCTTTCATTCAAATGTAAAGAGTTCTTCCAGAAAAATCCTCCGGATAAAATTATCTCCTTCCTTCATCATGCCTCCCTCTACGACCATAATTAATTCTCCTCTTCCACCCCCTCTCTACTTTGTTTTTGTTTCAATCATGCACCTCCCCTCTTAATCACAGCTTTCTGACTTTTTATTCTTGAATTTCTCTCATTCTCCCCCTGTTTCCTTTCCTTCCTACCTCAAGAATGATCTGACCTCTCAGGCACAATTTGACCTTCGTTGTCGTGGTGTCGTTAAGCCCTCATCAAACAAACAAACAAACAAATTTAAAGACTATTTTACTCATAATCTATTGATCTGTCTGTCAAGGCACGAAAACAAAAAAAATCTTTTTTTAAGACTAATATCTTGGTTTTCCTTCACCATTGTCCGTCCGGCTTCATTCATTGTTCAGCTACTATGGAACAAAAGATTGCTGCCCTAGGAAAGGAATTCCAACTATTTCTATGAAAAGAAATTTATGTAAAGGAGAACAAATGCATTCCAGACTTTAATAGCAGCAATCAACAGATTTGTTCTGGGATGAAAAAAAGTTGACTATTAGATTTTATATTGGAATTTTACTATTGGAATTTATAATGAAGTGTCTTGCGAATGAATAGCACAAAAACAAAGTTGAATGATAGATCTGATGACTAAATAGAATTTATAATCAAGTGTCTTGCGAATGAATAGCAAAAAACATAAGGTCTTTGCTTGAATAGAGTGGACACATAATAGACTTATGATAATTTGCGAATTAATCTGTACTGAATTTTCATTCTGATTTGGTAGATCAGAGAGGTTATAGTGAAAGTTGGAATGACGAGTTGGTTAAAAGTATATTTGGTTGATGAGTGGATGGTAAAAGGTGGGTTTGGGTAGTAGGTGAATGGATGATGGTAGGTGAATGGATGATTGTAGGTGAATGGGGGATATTAGGTGAATGGGGCATGTTGGGGAATAGAGGATGGAAGGTGAATGGAGGATGGTAGATGAATGGGGATGGCAGATGAAGGGGATGGTAGGTGAATGGGGCATGTTGAGTTGATAGAAGTGAGGGGGTGGGATTTAGAGGAAAGAATGGTGGGTGGAAGATGGTAGAATGATTGGTAGATATAGGAATTAGGATGAAGGTGGGATGGCATGGGGACAGGATGGGATGAAATGTGGGACAGAGTGGGATGGCATGTGGGACATAGTGGCATGCAGGACAGGGTACCATGGAATGTGGGACAGGATGTCATGGCATATAGGACAGGGTGGGATAGCATGTGGGACAGGGTAGCACGGCATGATGGACATGGTGGGTCGGCATGCTAGACAGGGTAGGACGGCTTGTTGGATAGGGTGGCGTGGAATGGCACATGGTGGATTTCAGGTGGGACAGCATGTTGGATAGGGTGGCATGACAGGGACAGGGTGGGATGGCATGTGGGACAGCATGCAGGACTGGAATAGGGTGCGATGGCCTGTGAGACAGTATGGGACAGTATGTTGGATTGGGTTGCTTGCTACAGAGATGAGGCTAATGAGTGTTTTGGGGTTGGTAAGTGAGACAGGGTTGGATGGCTTGTTGAATAGCATGTGCAGGACAGAAGGTATAACTGATGGGATTTAGGTTAGCATGGAGGAAGGGGTGTCACAGGTGTTTCTATCAAGGTTTTATTTATGAAAAGAAATTTGTATAAAGGAAAATCTTGCTTGAAAGAAATTGAAACAAATGCATTCCGGACTTGAATAGCCAGTAAAATAGTTGTTCTTGGGATGAAAAGAAAGTTGAATAATAGATTTGACAACTGAATGGAATTGATAATCAAGTGTCTTGTGAATGAATAGCAAAAAACAAAAGGTCTTTGCTTGAATAGTGGAAACATAATAGACTTATGATAAACTCCAAATTAACCTGCAATGAATTTTCATTCTGATTTGGTAGCTAGATCAGCCCTATCTGGTTTATAAGGGAAAAAGTTGAGCATGTTTTTAATGGGAGTGTCAGTTATGGGAGAGGAACAGGGGCTGTAATGGAGTAAGTGGAGGTTATATTGAATGTTAGAATGATTAATTGGTTAACAGTATATTTGGTAGATGTGTAGATGGCAAAAGGTGGGTAGGGGTAGTAAGTGAAACAGGGATGGAAGGTGAATGGGGCATGTTGGGGAATGGAGGAGGGTAGGTGAATGGAGGATGGTAGATTAATGCGGGATGGTAGGTGAATGGGTCATGTTGGGTTTATAGTTGTAAGTGAGGGGATGGGAAGAAAGAATGTCGGGTGGAAGGTGGCATAATGATTGGTAGGTGTAGGAATTGAGATAAAGGTGGGATGGAATGTGGGACAGGATGGGATGCAATATGAAACAGGGTGGGATGGCTTGTGGGACGGTGGCATGTGGGACATGTTGGCATGTGGAACAGGGTGCCAAGGAATGTGGGACAGGATGTCATGGCATGTAGGACAGGGTGTGATACATGTGGGACAGGGTGGCATGGTATGTGAAACAAGGTGGTGTCAGCATTTATGACAGGCTGGGATGGCATGTGGGACAAGGTGGGATGGCATGGGGACAGTGGGATGACATGTGGGACAGGGTGGTATGTCACATGGGACAGGATGGCATGTAATGGGAGTCATCAGGATTTCATGTGGGACAGGGTGGGATAGCATGGAATGGCCTGTGGGACAGGGTGGGATGGCACTTGGTACAAGGAGGGATTGCATGTGGGATGGGGCATGGCTCGGCATGTGGAACAGGGAGGGATGGCATGTGGGACAGGGTGGCATGGTATATGGGACAAGGCAAGTCATATGGTGAGATGTCATCTTGATTGCAGGTGTGATGACATTGGGTTATTTGGTGGAGTGGCATCTGGATTTTCATGTATGATTTCCTGTAGGAAGGAAGTGGCATGGTGTGGCATGTGGAACAGAGAGTGGGATGGCATGTGTGACAGAGGCTGGAAAGCATGTTATTAGCGGCGAGGGGATTAGTATTGTTTGCGATATCTGGTTATATTAGTTTTAACTAATAAACTAATATCTTAGTTATATCTGTATAACTAATAGACTAATATCTTAGTTATATAGGTTTTATACTCTGTTATATTAGTTTTTTTTATAACTAATATCTAGTCCTTTAAAATTCTAATTAGATTAGTGTATCTCCTACAAATACCATGTAATGCTAACTTTTAGCTGCTTTTGACCTTTCAAACTTTTTTTTACATTTTAGACATAGAATCACATCAGAATGTCTCACCTCCACCACCGAAAAGATCAAGATTAACACCGGCAAGGCCGACAGCAAAAGTGACATCACTACCTCAAGATGAAAAGAACATGGTGATTGGCTCTAACAGAATGACTACGCTGGGTGCGTGTCCATTTGTTTATTATCCCCTCGCCAACTGTTGCGTGTCCAGTTGTTTATTATTCTCTCGCCAACTGTTGTCCCTCCCTCCATCCGTTTGTGTAGCTACTGGGAACAAAAGATTTCTGCCCTTTACAAAGGAATTTCAACATGTTTGTGGCTTGCTTGAAAGGAAATTTACATTTGCCTCAAGCAAAAAATGGCATCTGGATTTCATGTGTGATTACCTGTAGGATGGGATGGCATGTGGGACAGAGGGTGGATGATAGCGGCCAGGGGATTTGTATTATTTGGAATGTCTGGTTGCATTTATCTATCCTGCAATAGCAGTAAGACACAAAACAGCATTAGGAAAAAAATGTATTATTATTTTTTCCGGTGTTACAAAAAGTTTCATAATTTTTATTTTGAATTAAAATCAGTACAATATTTAAATTTCTGAACATATTTAATAATGGAAGTAAGACTTAAAAATAGAATAAAGTCATAATTATATATGAAAAATAACATTCTCTATTTTACAATTTACTGCTTATTCTAGGAATTTTCCATTTCCACTTGTTCCATCTTGTTTGTTTTATTTGTAGTTATTTCATTTCAGATAGTTCATTTTCAGCTGTTTTATTTCTAGTTTGTCCATTTCTATTTTCTTTATTTATTTGTTCCATCTCCATATATTTTTTCTTCAACTGGTTCCATTTTCAGTTTGGTTACCAGTTATTTCATTTCATGTTAAATCACTTTCAGTTATTTCATTTCCTGTTGGATCACTTCCAGTTTTTCCATTTCCTGGAATCATTTCCAGTTATTTCTTCATTTCCTGGATCACTTCATTTCCTGTTGGATCCTTTCCAGTTTTTTTTATTCCCTGTTGGATAATTTCCAGTTATTTCATTTCCTGGATCATTTCCAGTTATTTTATTTCGTATTGGATCCCTTCCACTTATTTCATTTCCTGTTGGATCCCTTCCAGTTATTTCATTTCCTGTTGGATCACTTCCAGTTATTTCATTTCCTGTTGGATCATTTCCAGTTATTTCATTTCCTAGATTACTTCCAGTTATTTCATTTCTTGGATCATATCCAGTTATTTCATTTCCTGTTGGATCCCTTCCAGTTATTTCATTTCCTGTTTGATCATTTCTGGTTATTTCATTCCTTCTTGGATCATTTCCAGTTATTTCATTTCATATTGGATCATTTTAGTATTTCATTACCTTTTAGATCATTTTCACGTATCTTTATTTCCTATTGGCTCATTTCCATTCGTTAGTTTCCAGTTGTTTTATTTCCAGTAAGTTCATTTCCACTGTTGTCTTCATACTAGTTGTTTAGTATCCATTTGTTTTATTTTCCAGTTGTTCATTTATTTTCAGGTATTTCATTAGTTATAAAGGATCCTTTAAGCCTTTCACTCCCAAGGGTGTACAAAGCGCAAGTGCACCCTCACAATACATCACGTTCTCCTTGCTTTCCCCCTGTACAACCTTCACAGAGCTTCCCTCGCTCCCCACAACTCAATTGCTGAGTTCTTCCAGAAAAATCTTCCAGATAAAATTATCTCCTTTCTTTATCATACCTCCCTCTACAACCATATTTAATTCTCCTCTTCCACCCCCTCTCTACTTTGTTTTTGTTTCAACCATGCACCCCCCCCTTATCGATCACAGCTTTCTGACCTTTGTTCTTGAATTTCTCTTATTCTCTTCCTATTTCCTCCCCCTTCCTACCTCTAGAATGATCTGACCTCTCAGGCACAATTTAAGCTTTGTTGTCGTGGTGCCGTTAAGCCCTTTTCAAACAAACAAACAAAATGCAAATGTGGTTTTAGGAAACTTTTTATAAAGAGGGATTTTTCATCAGATTCTCTTTATTTTCTACTGTAACATGTTTAGTTTTTCTGAAAGCGAAGACTGATCTTTCAATTGATGTACTAAAAATTTCAGTCGAACATGTAAATCTTATGCAAACCATGTCACTAATTTGCATATTTGGTGTCAAAAGCTGCTATCTTTATGACGGTTTGCTTTTTTGTGACTAATGAATGTTTCCCTTCATTTAATACCACGTTTTGATTTTTTGGAGCAGAGAAAGTACAAATTTGTAAGATTGATCACTTTTCCCTTTTGTTGACCTCAAAAACATGTACACACACACCACGAATTAAAAAAAAAAAGTCAAAATGCACCAAAAATTGTCCACTTTAACAATTGTACCCAGAATTGAATAAAATTGCTAGGTACAGTATGAGCAAATTTCAATTAGATTTTAACTGAATATGTCAAGATAATGGTGACCAAAATTAAAATAAAGTTCTTTTTGCAAGTGTTATTTTAATGTTTTTAAGAAAAATCTGTTGACAAAAAAAAGGAATAATCTGTATTTTACCTACAATTTATGCAAAAAAATTCAATACAGCCACAACCAATAAACACAATATTTTGAAATATCTAATGTACTTTCAAATGATACTAAATGCACCCTTCTAGGAGTTTGGTAAGATCACGTTTGTTTTTCTGAAATTGGTACACGAACTTGGTCATAACATGACCGCATGGTAGTTCAAGGGTTAATATTTCAGACATGTCCATCGTGTAAGATGGAGTACATTTAGAGAAATAGTTGACACTTTTAATCTCTTATAATAGTTCTTCCCATCAGGAAATATGTAACGGAATATTTGTCAAAACTTTCATTTTGATATATATGATTGTTGAAAAAACCATATTGATATCTTATTTCGTCAGTGTCTTAAAAAGTGACCTTGCAGTGTACAGTGTGATGCCATAATTGCAGATCCAATACAAATCTGATGTATTTCTTTGAAAATTAATTGCCCTTTTCTTAATTATTGGAAACATTTTTTGTTTGATTATTGAGCTGGTATATTACATGCACTTTATAAAAACATGCTTTGCCCTTCTGCTCATGTACCTTACACTCTAATTGCAAGAAAAACAGATTTTTTTTATAAAAATACATAAAGAACTAGAATTTTAGCACTCTGTAGAGTGCATACCTCTGCCCGCTTGATAATTCCAACATGCCTAAAATGTTGTTTCCCCTTCCCTAATACAATCTATCTCAGAAATCGTAGATCCACTAAGTTTTTTCCCCCAATCTCTTCCACACTTTCAATTAGTATTTGCATTATAGACACTACAGGGTTATCTACCTTCATTGTTTTCAATTTTTTTCAGTCTAAGCATTCATTGTTTAAGTTCTTTTCAGGGAAGATTCACATTCCATCCTTTTCCATTTTTGCCAAAAGCAATTGTTTGATTTTCTTAAAAGCCAACCACTAGATTTGATTTCTTAAGATATCAAATAATGGATTAGTTGGAAATCCTTTCAGAAGTCTTGACAGATCTCATCCAATAACATCCCCACCCTCCATTTGTGCCCTTCCCCTGTTCCATTTGTGCCCTTCATCCCCACCCCTCCATTTGTGCCCTTCCTCTGTTCCAATATGTCTCAAATATTAATCACCTGTTCCATAAGTGCCAAACACAACACACACAAAATGTAATCCAAATCCAATCATCAGTTCTTGAGATATTTTGAAGACAAACAAACAGGCAAAAGCATAACCTCCATCTAACTTCATTGGTGGAGGTACAAACTGACAAACAAATGGATGGGAAAACATAACCTCCATCTAACTTAGTTGGCAGAAGTAATTATCTTGGATCTGCAACTATGACATTACACTTTACACTGGAATGTCACTTTTCAATATGCTGGTGAAATCTTTAAAATGCAATAAGATATCAATATAATTTTACACCATTTTGTTTCTATGTCCCTTATCATATATATGAAAATAAAAATTCACCGGAATATTCCTTGAAGTATATTGAATTCTAGCAAACCGTGATTGACCCATTGCTTCTTCATTTCCATCAGCATCCATTCACGATCAGAGTATTACTAGTCATTCCTTGTCAGGCACGAACACAGAACAGATAGATGTAAATATCAAGGAGGAATCGGACAGCGTTGAAATTATTCTTCCATCGTCAGCTTCAAACCAGACCGCACCTCATTTCTCTGAATGTAAGTTGAAATTATCATAATGACCTATATCTACCTACTGCACTCAATTAAACTTCTCCAATTTCTTTGCACCTCATACGTAAGCTAATCTCTCAGGCACTGTTTCACCATCGCTTTTATGTGGTGCTGTTAAACCTCACCGAAAAAATTTCACGGTAGCAAAGATTTCAATACCGTATTTGACGTTATAAAGGTTTAGGTGCATACGAAAATAGAATTGCACCACCTTTTAGGCCCAAAGTTTCTTCCTAATAATCGCCATGCCCTGTGCCACGTACAGTGTGCTATTCAAACTGCATGATTGTGTGAGCTGGTTCTATACTAGCCCCACAATAACCACCACAAAATCATTGTAAACATTAGATGTAAAATAAGCAAAGAATGTAAAAAATCATTTTAAGTTTTAAGTCAAATTAATCAAATAAATGATCTTATTAGTCAAAGAATTTTGTGATTGGCACTTATTAGAGCAGAGGTGCTTAATACGTCAAATACAGTATTTAATGATAGACTGTCAGCTATATAGATATGTAGAGTCAACATTAGCTAAATTGCTAATAAAACCATACACAAATTGGTCAAACGTCGACTATTTTCCAGCATTTATAAATCTTGGGCATCAATTTGCATAATTTATGCAAATTTTTGTGATATATATTACAGAGCAACCTTTGTATTTTCTTCTGTGAATCTTTTGTGTTTTCAAATGTCTAACCTAGCTCTTTGAAGTGTTGCAGCAAATTCTGAACAAAAGCCATGCCCCCAATCAAAATACAGCATGAATAGACTTTCCCAAGCTTTTCAGTGACTGAGATCAAGGAAAGAAATTTAAAAGAGTCAAGCAAGTCTATCTTATATGAAAGAAGACTTTCAAGGAATATTTCCATGTATTTCCATAACCTTTGACAAAAAAGAGAAAATTTTTAGAAAGAATTTAGTACAAAAATTACGTTGATATGTTACTCCTACCAGGAGATATTCAAATTTTAAGGTTCACAAAAAAAGCCACTAAACGAATAGGAAAAAGCTCAGTATGACATCACAGCAACACATTCTCCCACAAAGTTGATGTATTTCATTAAAATCTATCATCCTTTATAATTAGTCAAACCTGCTAGAAAAATAAATTGATAAAAGTTAGGTATTTATATACATTGCCAAATATACCCTACTTCCATGAATTTTGGGAAATTGTTTCTAATCATACAGAAAATCAAAGAAATACATAAACATTTGTAATGGAATTGCCTCTATGACATCATCAAACACGTATTCATGATACTGTACAAAAACTTTAAAATGCAATTGGGAAATCTTTACAGAATTTATATTTCCTGAATGGAATATAATATCAACCTGATTTTTGTACTAAATTGGCTCCAAAAGTATGCTCTTTCAAATAAAATTTCACAATAAACCATGGGAATATTCCTTTAAAAATCCATATCTCCTGAACGGAAGATGATATCAACCTGATTTTTGTATCAAATTGGCTTTAAAAGTATGCTTTTTCTAATAAAATTTTATAGTAAACCATGGGAATATTCCTTTTAAGGAATACAAAATGGTGAAGAAACTACTTCAATATCTTATTCTGTTTAGGAGATAATTAATTTTATAGTTATGTCTTACCTGTGTAGAAATGACTGGTGTGTAATGAGTCTACTATGGAAGATTGGTACCATCATCCTCACTTTCTTTAAAATTATTTATGTATTTAAAAAAAAAATTTTTTTATTTTTTACCATTAAAATTATTTTTGCTCAAAATTTTTTCCAGGTGTTAAATTATAATTACCCCTACTAGATTCCGTTTTACTACTTTCCCGACAAATCCAATGGTTTTTTAAGCCACAAAATTACAGGACAAAATATGATATAATACATAAAGACTTAAAGGAATCTGAGGCTGTGATGTCATAAGTAGTCTGATTTCAGTCATTTATACACAAAAGATATCAAACTTTGGGCTTAAATATCTCTTAACCGAATAAGATTTGTTTTCTTCTTCAAAATTCAAAAACGATTTGCTCAATGAGTATAATACTCTTTCAATCAATATAGATATCACTAAATGTCCATAGACTTTAGATGGTACTCACAGATTACTGAATTTGTTATTCTGGTTTAGCCACCTTATCGTTTGCTGCGCTGACTCCCATCAGATCGACGGCCATTTCAACGCCTTCCACAAGTACAATGCCATCCATCAACATCTAGTAGTACCAACAGAGCCCTCTACATCTGCAGGTAAATGCTTTTTCTTTCTCGTATGTGGACGTGATAGGATTAGGGTAAAAAAAAATTTTAGTTAACAGGAAAACTCAAATTTAAAAAAAAATTGTGTATGGGGAGGGGGTTTATGATTTTACATATTTATTACCCATGGGAAGAGGATGAATTGATAAGATATTGGGATAGATTGCAATCAATCAATCAATTAATCACATTTCTAGAGCTACAAGTATAATCAAAAACAATTTCTCTGAGGTTTTGAGTTCTGAGCTGGTTTGCCATTCCCAGGAGCAGAAAGCCAAATCAGTTTGAAAAGAGCCAAATTAAGCTAAAAAATGCCAAACTTAACAAAGTCAAGAAATTCCAAATTGTGAAAGGGATCAGTTATTGGTGAGTCCAGGGGCTTTCCTGGCAGGGGTAACTGAAAAGTGAACAAATGTTATTATGATTTCAGGGAAACACATGCAAAATTTCACGTGGGCGAATGTCATCAGAAACTTTTTAAGCTTTCTTTTGATTCTCCATAAAATCCTTTGAGAAAAGGCCAGAATTATATAAACTAAATAATTGGCAAAAACAATTTTTAAAACTAAATTATCAAATTCAATATAATTTTTTTTTTTTTTAAATTAGGCTGTTAAAAAGCCCAAGCTAAATATACCAACCCTGGTGGTGGAGTAGATTGATGTATAAACCGTAAATAATGAAATTCATCCCTATTATACACAATAATCCTCAAGCCTTCACTTGCTATGGTAATGCCGCATTGTTAAGTTTAAGAAACCACTCTACAATTGCCATTGCCCCCTCACAGTCCACCATGTCCTCCTTGCCAGTACAACCTTCCCAGAGCTTCCCTCACCCCTCACAACTCCATAGCCGAGCTCTTCCAGAAAAACCTTCCAGATCAAATTATCTCCTTCCTTCATCATGCCTCCCTCTTCAACCATTTTCAGTCCTCCTCTCCCAACTACCTCTACCTACATTTACCCCCTTCTTTTACACCCCTGCACTTTCTCTTTTGATCCCAGCTTCCTGGCTATAGGCCACTGTACTTCTCTCAGAATCCTCCTATTTTCTTTTCTTCCTACCTGATCTAACATGATCTAATATTTCAGGCACAATTTGACCCTCGCTGTTGTGGTGCCTAAGCCCTCATCAAACAAACAAACATATCAATTTGAACTCTACCTTTTCAAGTATTTCAACTTCAGTTTCCTTTGAGCAGTTTAGATGCAAACTTCAATCCTATTTTATTGATACTTATTGATTGTCCCATTTATTGTCCACTTAAATTGAAAGCTGCATTGGTGGGGTGAGGTACAGTAGCTCTACTTTAATTATATTATGTTAATTATTTTTGTCTTTTTTTTTTTCAAAAGGAGTGTTTCTACCAGACCACTTAAGCTCTTATGAGTTGTGTAGAGCACTTTTTTCACTTCATATCTTTTGAATATCATTTGTAAATTTTTCTTCTTTTTTTCTTTATATGTTATAATCTTGTTACACAGTACTCTGTAATTTGATTGCTTTAATGTATATGATGTGAAGCAACAAATGAATTGAATATAAGTCAATCTGAAATGTGACTGGAAGCTTGTTTGTTTGTTTGTTAAAAGAGGGTTATAGAAGATAAAAGATCATGTTGAATTGAATTCTTTTCAAAATCTAGCTAATGTTGCTTCTAAATGTCACTACAACTGATTCACTATTTACATTTCAATTTATCATTTGCTAGAAATAACAGATAGGTTAATGAAACTAGGAAAGTGTAAATATCAAAAACTGTGGATAGCACTTTATACAGGCACCAACATCCTAAATTGATAACAAACTCCACGTCATCCAGCCCAGCATTTTGATCAAACCAACCATCAACAACCTTTCTCGTGTTAACAACGTTCATATTACCTGTCTTAGAATAGGTCACACCCACCTCACTCACTCCTACCTCTGCAACAATTGCCATTGCACCCTTACAGTCCATCACGTTTTCCTTGCTTGCCCCTGTACAACCTTTCCAGAGCTTCCCTCGCTCCCCACAACTCAATTGCTGAGTTCTTTCAGAAAAACCCTCTGGATAAGATTATCTCCTTCCTTCATCATGCTTCCCTCTACAACCATATTTGATTCGTGTCTTCCACCTCCCTCTCTACTTTGTTTTTTTTTCACCCATGCACCTCCTCTCTCGTTCCCAGCTTTCTGATTTTTTGTTTTTGTATTTTGTTCATTCTCCCCCTGTTTCCTTACCTTCCTACCTCTAGAATGATCTAACCTCTCAGGCACAGTTTGACCCTCGTTGTCGTGGTGCCGTTAAGCCCTCATCAAACAAACAAACAATTAATTTCTTGATTGAAAACCTTTGTTAAAGGAGTTTTACCAATGAGCTATTCACTTAAATTTTCTGCAAACTTTCTTACTGTGCTTTATGAGTCTTTTATCCATGGTTGCCATATTGGCCTATTACCGGCCAAATATAGCCAATTTGAGACATATTTGGCAGTTCAAATTTGTTCAGTACTAGCCCAAAAAAATTGGCCTGTTTTTGACCATTTTGAATATTTTGCTAAACTAATTTGTTTTTTTCCTTAATATCTCTTTTAACTGATACAAAAACTCATACAATACATCTATTTTTAGCATTTCTGATATCAGAGCATTGAAACTCCTAATATACAGTCAAATAATATTTGTTTCCATTTGATTTTGTGAACTCATTTGTGTGAAACAAAATCAAATATATATCTTTATCTCGTGTTTTACATCATTTGGTACTTCTTTCAAAGATTCAGTCCATTAGAAACTGATTTGTCAGTTATTTGGCCGATTTTCAATGGATATTTGGCTGGCAAACGTGTGACAGACCTGGTAACCCTGCTTTGTTTTTTTGTAAGAGGCTGTTTGTAGGTGTTGGTGTTCGTTTGTACTTCTATATAGTTCGAGTTGAAACTGCAGAAGATCTGATGTGGTGTGGACAGTGGGTTGTAGATCGTCCCATGTGCAATCAGTTCAAAAAAACCCAAATCAAGTTTAAAAAAAGTCAAATCAAGTTTTAAAAAAGCCAAATCAAGTTTAAAAAAAGCCAAATCAAGTTTTAAAAAAGCCAAATCAAGTTTTAAAAAGCCAAATCAAGTTTTAAAAAAAGTCAAATCAAGTTTTAAAAAGCCAAATCAAGTTTTAAAAAAGCCAAATCAAGTTTAAAAAAGTCAAATCAAGTTTTAAAAAAGCCAAATCAAGTTTTAAAAAGCCAAATCAAGTTTTTCAAGTTTTAAAAAAGCCAAATCAAAGTTTTTTCAAGTTTTTCAAGTTTTAAAAAGCCAAATCAAAAAGCCAAATCAAGTTTTAAAAAAGGCCAAATTAAGTTTTAAAAAAGCCAAATCAAGTTTTAAAAAAGCCAAATCAAGTTTAAAAAGAGCAAAACTGTAATCAAGTCAGGAAAATTCCAAATTTTGAAAGGGGTCTGCCACTTGCGGGTCCAGGGGCATTTCTGGCAGGGGTAAAATGTAATGTAATGTATTATGATTTCAGGGGAACACATTCAAAATATCACATGGTTCAAACGTCATCAGAAAATTATTTTTAACTGTATTGTTATTCTCCATCACAACCTTTGAGAAAATGTTAGAATTAAGCCAAATAAGATATTTGGCAGCCAAAAGTAATCCAAAAAGCCAAATTATCAAGATCAGTGTATAAAATGTTTGTTTGTGGTAAAATAAGTCTCAAAATACAATTTTAGTAGGATGTTGTTTTCAGTTTTGTTTTTACAATCTAGCTAATGTTGCCTCTAGCTATTACTACTGCCCAAAAATACCAAGACCTTGTCCAATTTGTTATGTTCGTCAGCCAGGTCCTCCATGGTCTGCCTGGAGCCCATCTGCCATTCATCTTCCCTGTATTGAGTAGCTTCTGAAGTTTGTCTCCCCTTGCAGCATGTCCAAAATTCTTTAGTTTCTTTTGGGCTATCAGGTTATTGAGGTTTAAGCATTTCCCCTTTACTTTGATTAAGCCATCTTTGTTACTCATATGTGTTGTGCACAAATGAGTCACATACTAATAATTTTCCTATGAGGCCACATTTTAAAAGCATCAATCTTCTTCATGATATGTTGATTTAAAGTCCAGTTTTCACTAGAATATAGGAAAGTTGACCATCTAGTGAGCCGCTTTCTAGTTGCTATTTTCACTGATTTAGAATTTAAAATGTCTTTCATGTTGATGAATCTTTGCCTGGCTATTTTGATTCCTTTTGTTATCTCTGTGTCTGTTGTTCCAGCCTCTGCAATTGATTGACTTAAGTACTTAAACGCCTTAACTTGTTCTAAGCACATTCCCTCTATCACAATGTTAACCTTCGGTTCTACCACTGCTCTACTGACCACCATTGTTTTTGTCTTTTTCACATTCATCTTCAAGCCTCTCTTCTTACTTTCTTCTTCATTATTTACAATTTAATCCACTACTTACTAGAAATAGCAGATAGGTTAAGGAAACTTTAGGAAACTGTAAATGTCAAAAACTGTGGATAGCACTACACATACAATAGCTACAATCTTGGACAGAAATTGTTGTCACAAGTTTCTCCTTCTACTTCTTTTCAATGTTGATTAAAACAAAAGTGTCCCATGATTTATTTCCAACATTGAAATTGGGTATAAGAGGGCTTAAGAATGCAAGTGCGTGACAACTAATTTTGTTGAAGATTGTAAACCTACAATAGGTTTATTGTAGCTGTACAATAGATTAATTTCTTTGATTGAAAGCCTTTGCTAAATCAGTTACCATTCAATTATTCACTTTTATTTTCTAAAAACGTTCTCCTTTCGTATTTTTTTTGCTGTAAGAACTTGTGCGTAGTTTGCAGGTGGGTGTGTTTGTTTGTACTTCCATTCACTTTCAAGACAATAAACTTGAGGTTTCCATAATGAAAATCTGTTGCAATAGATTTTCAGTCCAAAATTCTCAAAGCCTATAAGGTTGAACAAAAACATCACTTAAAATCAGTCATCAATAAACAAACAAAAGCCTTCACTCTTAAATACCATCCTATTTGTAAATCATTACATCAAGCCAGAAGCATTGACCATCAGGGAATACTTTTGTCCTTGTGTTGAGTGTGAAAGTCAGTGCAGCTGCAGTAAAATTTGTTTACTATCAATGTCAGATTATAACCATGGAAAGTTAGGTGGCGTGTGTGGAAATCCCTGGTGTACTGATGTAATTGCTAGTTGCTTGTGCTGGATTGTGGTTTCTGTTGTGAGCAATATAGACCCCGACAGATTTTAGATTTTGTCTGGGCTTAAGACAAAAAATGTATTGAGGTCTAGACGTAATGCTATCACTTTTCAGAAAACTCCTAAAAAGGTAAATAAGGGTAAAGCGCTGTCTTCCCATAAACTTCTAATCTTAGTTTAAATTTTGAGTTTACCTTGAGTTTGCCAAAATAAGATTTCAAAGTTGCTCTCATCCCCTTCCCCCTCTCCCCCTTCCCCCTTCTCCGGTACACATACACTAAAATCAATACTGTGAAGGAGAAAGTTCTTCCTGTTTGATATATGGAATTGGCTTAATGAACCTCACTTTGGAATTTATCTGTGATTTAATTTTGATGTGCAGTTAATTTTCACTCTGTAAAATAATTTAATGGAATCGTACTTTATAATTATCTTATTTGCATGTCAGTGTGTTTAGATGTTTGGCATTAATCTTGTTGCCGCCTTGTTGTGCATTGCCAGGATGTCATGTTTTGCCGTGACATGTAAGTTGATGTGATAGAGGACTGATTTCTCGTTTAATATGGGTTTGGTACTCTCGAGACTCAGCACTTTCTTAGAATCTTACATTGATGGATATGGGAACAATCAGTGACGGTTGCAAAGTGCGAACACAATGTATACTATCGTTTCATTATTAATCTTATATCAGCTGTTGAATGTTGCATGTGGTATTCTAAACAGACTATTTTGGATAAAAACGTAAAATTGGTTAATTTTCAAAGTTACAAAGTCAGACGCATAACTGTAACCAAGTTGGTTACAGACATTACTTTCTCATTTCTGGCTAAAGCGCACACACGAGGTTGATATTTGATTTTCGCCACACCACATCTGCACTTTTGAAATGTGTATTGAAAATGGCAGACGACTTTGTAAAAACAACAGTTGAGCAGTGGAATCTTGCAGGACTAATTGAATAATTTTAAAGGCAAGTCTTCATCCAAGATTCCACAATTTGTACAAGTACCTAGAACATAAGTCTAATGTTATTATAAGCCTGATAACAAATAAGAGTAAGTAGACCCAATGTTGCATTGTGTTAAACGTTAGGGTGTAATTTTAGCATAGTATAATTTGAGCTCGGCCTAATGTTAGGTTTTACATGTGCTATTGCATACTAAAGTAAATTTAACCCTACGCCAACATTAAATTATAGTTTTAGGCCTAGATGGGTATCAAGAAAACTGTTGAATGGCTTTAAAATTAATCTTTAAACAATAAAAGTAGGCCTAACATCAGACTCACTGCAGTATTAAGAACTCTATACAAAAACTTGCACTCACATGACAACCTTAGCCTCAGCAATGGGCAGAGTTGGAAAAAATCTACTTTTCCGGCGGTAATAACTGCAGCGAAATCAAGAATTCGTGGGAAGAAAAAAAAAAATCATGAAAAAAAAATGCTTTGTTTTAGATTTCTTAAGTAAATAACAGTAGTTGTGGTAAATATGTGCTCTAGAAGCATCCCTCGAATGAAGGTATATTAAATGTTGAAAGAGGAAAGCATTTGAAGATGTATTCACTACATTAATAAATATTTCTGTTGTGATTTTTTTTGTAGGGAGACTTTTCACACCTTTATTCAAAACCGTGGGAAATTTTATAATTAATTCCAACTCAGGCAGTGAATAACAGTGGATAAAGTAGAATTACTCACACATCCAGTAAACAGTGGGTAACAGTGGATAAACGTAGAATTACTCACACATCCAGTAAACAGTGGGTAACAGTGGATAAACGTAGAATTACTCACACATCAAGTAAACAGTGGGTAACAGTGGATAGACGTAGAATTACTCACACATCAAGTAAACAGTGGGTAACAGTGGATAGACGTAGAATTATTTACACATCCAGTAAACAGTGGGTAACAGTGGATAAACATATAATTACTCACACATCCAGTAAACAGTGGGTAACAGTGGATAAACGTAGAATTACTCACACATCAAGTAAACAGTGGGTAACAGTGGATAGACGTAGAATTACTCACACATCCAGTAAACAGTGGGTAACAGTGGATAGACGTAGAATTACTCACACATCCAGTAAACAGTGGGTAACAGTGGATAAACGTAGAATTACTCACACATCAAGTAAACAGTGGGTAACAGTGGATAGACGTAGAATTACTCACACATCCAGTAAACAGTGGGTAACAGTGGATAGACGTAGAATTATTTACACATCCAGTAAACAGTGGGTAACAGTGGATAAACGTAGAATTACTCACACATCAAGTAAACAGTGGGTAACAGTGGATAGGCGAGAATTACTCACACATCAAGTAAACAGTGGGTAACAGTGGATAGCGAGAATTATTTACACATCCAGTAAACAGTGGGTAACAGTGGATAAACATATAATTACTCACACATCCAGTAAACAGTGGGTAACAGTGGATAAACGTAGAATTACTCACACATCAAGTAAACAGTGGGTAACAGTGGATAGCGAGAATTACTCACACATCCAGTAAACAGTGGGTAACAGTGGATAGCGAGAATTACTCACACATCCAGTAAACAGTGGGTAACAGTGGATAAACGTAGAATTACTCACACATCAAGTAAACAGTGGGTAACAGTGGATAGACGTAGAATTACTCACACATCCAGTAAACAGTGGGTAACAGTGGATAGACGTAGAATTATTTACACATCCAGTAAACAGTGGGTAACAGTGGATAAACGTAGAATTACTCACACATCAAGTAAACAGTGGGTAACAGTGGATAGAGGTAGAATTACTCACACATCCAGTAAACAGTGGGTAACAGTGGATAAACGTAGAATTACTCACACATCCAGTAAACAGTGGGTAACAGTGGATAGACGTAGAATTACTCACACATCCAGAAAACAGTGGGTAACAGTGGATAGACGTAGAATTACTCACACATTAAGAAAACAGTGGGTAACAGTGGATAAACGTAGAATTACTCACACATCCAGTAAACAGTGGATGGGTACATCCAGTAAACAGTGGTAATAGTGGATAAACGTAGAATTATTCACACATCCAGTAAACAGTGGGTAACAGTGGATAAGCGAGAATTATTCACATCCAGTAAACCAGTAAACAGAATTACTCACACATGTAAACAGTGGGTAACAGTGGATGAGTAACAGTGGATAGAATTATTCACACATCCAGTAAACAGTGGGTAACAGTGGATAAACGTAGAATTACTCACACATCAAGTAAACAGTGGGTAACAATGGATAAACGTAGAATTACTCACACATCCAGTAAACAAACTTGTCATTGGGCAGGGTATATTTTTCAGTTTAAACAAAATTGATTATCAAGAATGGCTGACATTGTTAGTAATGTTTACATTTTATGTTATGAAAAGTAGAAATCAGTGTTAATCAAAACAAATTTTGAGTAGCTATGTCTATCATATTGATTAGCAAACTGCTATGCGAAACTAGGTAAATTTGTCCCTGATTGTTGGGGCACCACTGATGACTTCTCTTCTAAGCTCTCAACATGCCAGGCCATTGCTATCTTCCCAACTTTTCCCTTGTCTGCCTCACTTTTTATTTTCTGGCAAAGTACACTTGACCATGGTCTTTACCAGGCCAGTCAATGTACAGATGACCATACCTTTTCAGCTTCCATTTCTTAACTATTGATAGGAGGTTCAATAACTCTATGGATTCTGCCATGGATTTACCTGTTTGTGACATTGTCACAGGATGTGCAGGACCTGTACAATATGCACAGGATCTTGTACAAGATGCACAGGATCTTGTAAAAGTAACACAGGATCTTTTTCAAGATGCACAGGATCTTGTCCAAGATGCACAGAATCTTGTCCAAGATGCACAGGATCTTGCCCTAGTTGCACAGGACCTTGTACAATATGCACAGGATCTTGTCCAAGTTGCTCAGGACCTTGTAAAATATGCACAGGACATGTACAGTATGCACAGGACTTGTACAAGATGCACAGGATCTTGCCCGGATGGACAACATGACAGTATACATAAGACTTTGCTTTGAAGAATCTTGAGGATGTTTCATCACAACTAGTCTGATATCAGTCGTTTCTACACAAATGATACCACATTTCAATTTTAAATGTCTTCTTAACAGAATAAGATTTTTGAATGCTTTCTTCACCATTTTCTTTCTTTGGAAGTCCTCATTCACATAAGATGAAGTTGCTTGACTCCTGAACTTATCCTTTAAATCTTACTTTGTATATCCTTAGCATTCCCATTCTCCTCTCCACCCTCTTGCGACCTAGTCTTTAAATCTTACTTTGTATATCCTTAGCATTCCCATTCTCCTCTCCACCCTCTTGCGACCTAGTCTTTAAATCTAACTTTGTATATCCTCAGCATTCCCATTCTCCTCTCCACCCTCTTGCGACCTAGTCTTTAAATCTTACTTTGTATATCCTTAGCATTCCCATTCTCCTCTCCACCCTCTTGCGACCTAGTCTTTAAATCTTACTTTGTATATCCTTAGCATTCCCATTCTCCTCTCCACCCTCTTGCGACCTAGTCTTTAAATCTTACTTTGTATATCCTTAGCATTCCCATTCTCCTCTCCACCGACCTAGTCTTTAAATCTTACTTTGTATATCCTTAGCATTCCCATTCTCCTCTCCACCCTCTTGCGACCTAGTCTTTAAATCTTACTTTGTATATCCTTAGCATTCCCATTCTCCGCTCCACCCTCTTGCGACCTAGTCTTTAAATCTTACTTTGTATATCCTTAGCATTCCCATTCTCCTCTCCACCCTCTTGCGACCTAGTCTTTAAATCTAACTTTGTATATCCTCAGCATTCCCATTCTCCTCTCCACCCTCTTGTGACTTAGTCTTTAAATCTTACTTTGTATATCCTTAGCATTCCCATTCTCCTCTCCACCCTCTTGCGACCTAGTCTTTAAATCTTACTTTGTATATCCTTAGCATTCCCATTCTCCTCTCCATCCCTCTTGTGACCTAGTCTTTCATCTTTGCCTCTTTGCCCATAGAAGTCATGGGTTATCCTCCGTCAAGTTATATCAAAATTCCACCACAAATTTTTTAAGGTATCTTCCTAACAAACACACACACAAGACATAAAAACATGACCTTCGGTTGCTAATTTTCTCAGAAATTATGAGATAAATATTAAGAAAAGCAAATATTATTAAAGACATATAGGCATAAAGAGGCAACATTTGCTAAAATATTATTTACTTCAAGCTATATCTTACCTTCCATACTATAAATATGCAATCTGGTCCAATGACCTGATTCTAATGCACTTCTAACCGAACTAAAAACGTAGTCACCAACCCAGCCCTGACCTTCATAATACCTCTAACATCCCTCTTTTCAGTGTGTTGCTGTCACAACATCGCTGAGACTGGTACAAATTTTCACCCTTTTTCCAACATTTTCTTTCTTGCAGCTCCAACCGACATCTACTTCTTGTGGGAAGATATCGAACTTCATGGATGACTTGGATCAACCTGAGGAGCCTCCGGAATCTTCCAGGGTACCGGCCTTTCCCTGGAACAGGGGAATCCTCCCGCTGCCCCAACCCAAGTCGCCTCTAGTGCAGCCTCGCTGATGCAGGCTGCACTGGACAGGACCCTGGTACCTTGTAGAGTACTTGACGAAGTCCTATTCCCATCGCCTCCACCACGTGGACCCCCTACTACATGGGGAAATACAAGGGAAATCAAGCTGAATATGGTAGACGCATCGCTTGCGGAGGCACTTACCAATCCCAGCATAGACTTCTCACTTCTGCCCATAGGGATGCTAAGCCAGTGGCGAAGCAGTTCCCTATCGATGCTTTTCTAGTGACTTGGGTGCAGCATTGGGCCAGGACCCCCACCAAGGACTGGACGGCCTACAATAAGGAAATTGGTCAGGTTACCTGCGTCCAGCCAGCTGTCTACAAGGTGCTAGTAAGGCATGTCCCCTATCCCAGACGGAGTGTGGGAACTCCTCCGCCAACTTACTAGCGGCACCCCAGCGGTGTCAAGCTCCAGGGCCAGGTCCATAGATTTATTGACCCTGCGGTCCAACGAAGATAAGAGTCCCTCAAGGCTGTGGACCGGGCCATACGACGAGGCTACAAGGTTTAAGCTCTCGCCATATGGGTGACAGAGGGGCTGGGCTCGGATCTGCAGAATTATCTGCTAGCCGACATCAAACTAACGACCACACTTTTGCTATCTGGGCTATCGGATTTGATCGATGTGACAGTCAATCAACTTGCCCAAGCTTTTACAAAGGTGGCCATGGAGGAGAACGTTCTCTCCTTCCTTGGCCTATCTGAAGCCACACAGGCGATGGAAGGCTTGGACCTCTTTGCAGGTCACTTCCGAGATGTCCTGTCCTGCCAGGCCGGCCGGCAGGATGATCTCAGGAAGACAAAGAAGCTGTTGGCAAAGGCAAAACCTTTGTCTTTTCCATCCGCATGCCCCCTCCCTCCCCCCCCCTCCCTTCCTCCGTGAGGGGTCTTGGCCAGCTGCCAAGTGGCTGACCTCACTCCATCGTATGATGGCCGAAGTCCGACACAGCTTCTTCCACTCACCAGGACTCAACTTCATGGACCAGCAGAGTGATTGTGGCAGATAATGGTCAACGCCCCTTCCCCTATGCACACCCTGCACGCAGAACGGGCACCTCCTCATGCTGGTGGGGGAAGAGGCAAGGGGCTACGCCTTTAACCCATCCCCAAGACACCTGCGGGCATCTGGGGAAATTCGCAAATGAGTGGGAAAAGGTTACCTTCGACAAGTGGGTGCTGTGAATTGTTCGGCAGGGTCACTGACTAGAGTTCATGTCCCTCTCGCCGCAGGGAGTGTTCTTTTGCCCCACCTGCACTCGTAATGTCAATGTTCTTTCTGTCCTCCAAGAAGGAGAACAAATAGCGTCCAATCATCAATATAAGACCACTCAACAAATTCATTTATCCGCTTAAATTAAAGATGGAGACGTTGCACTCCATCCTCCCTCAGTTGACGAGGGGCCTTTGGGCTACTTCCGTCGACCTTACAGACGTGCATCTGCTCATGCCGTTGCACTAGGAACACAGGCGCTTCCTGGCATTCCAATTCGAGGGAGTCACATACACGTTCATGTTGGCCGCCCCCAGGGTTTTCACCAGATAACGAGGGTTCTCACAGTTTTTCTACGGAAGAAAGGCAAGAATCTTTACATATCTGGACGACTGGCTTATTATTGCAGAAGACCCAGCCACAGTCGCATAGCACACAGATGTAGTCATAAGAGTGGCACAGGACTTGGGCTGGGTTATCAACCATGCCAAGTCTAATCTAGTTTCATCCCAGACTCCCACCTTTCTGGGAGCAATCTTGGATTTTACACAAAGTCTCATACAACAGACAGAGGAACAGATCCTAGCTGTGAAGGCAGGAACCAAACGTTCTCCTCTCGCAGCCAACGTTGCCGGTGAGAGGGTGGCTAGTATTCCTAGGATACAGAGCCAGTCTGGTAGTCCCAATAGGCAGGTTTCACATTTGGGACCTACAATTTCACCTATTGTATTATTTCGTCCCATCCAGGAGGGACCTTAGTGTTTCCATCCTCTGTACACAGACAGTGGTCCCCCACATATTGTGGTGGTGCGGCCACTCTCACCTGTCACAGGAGTGATTTTCTTGCCCGCCAGACCGTCATTGTCTGTGGTGACAGATGCATCTTAGACGGGGTGGGGAGCGCATTTAGCATCGTCCCAAGTTGCGAAATTGTGGACGAGCACTTAGTACAATCAGCACATCAATATCTTGGCAGTAGAGGCAGTGTGCCGGGTTCTTGTTCACTTTTTACCACAGGTACGGAATAAGACTGTTCTAATATGCACCGACAACACCACCATAGTGGCTCATATCAACAGGCAGGGAGGCACGAGGTCTAGGAGACTCTGGAGCCTCGCCAAGTCCCTTTTATCTTGGTGCATGACAAACGAGGTCAGCCTTCATGCGGTCCATCTACCAGGCAAGGAAAACACGGTCACGGATCTGTTATCTCGCCTTCAGGGAGCACCCACAGAGTGGGCCCTCCTGTTGCAGGTGGCCAACATGATCTGAATGACATTCGGTCTCCCAGACGTAGACCTGTTCACATCAGTGGACAACCACAAGCTACCAACATTCTGCACTCTGATCCTTGACCCGAGAGTCGACGCATTCACGATCAAGTAGACCCTCTTCAAGGGCTATGCCTTCCGCCATTCGCACTAGTACTTAGAGTACTAGACAAGGTGATGCATAATCAGTGTCACATGTTACTTCTGGTAGCTCCCAATTGGCCCAGCCAACTGGTTTCCTCAGCTGCTCAATTCAATCGCAGGTTTTACGTATGAGCTTCCAGTCAGGGACGACTTAGTCTCGATTCTAGGCTCCAGCAAACTGCATCACAATCTAGAAGCACTCCATTTGACTACGTGGCCTTATCCATGAATGCTTGTTGGCGCAAGGCCTTTCAGAAGAAGCTGCCCAAGTGGCAGTCCAAAGTCAGAGACCCTCCACTTTGGGAATGTATTCTGCCACACTTGGAAGTTCCAAGACTGGTGTCAGAATAGATGTAGTGGATTTCTTATTGTTTCAATTAAATCTTAACAAATCCATCAATACACTCAAGGGTTTTTGGACTGCTATAGCAGTTATTCACCAGGGCTTTCCATATGAGTCGACCGTCACTGACGTGCGGCCACTGAAAAGATTACTGAAAGGATGTTTTTACAAAGACCTTCAGTTTGGAACCTTGCTCCTTCGTGGGACAAGCAAGTGGTTCTTGAGACACTAGCACGGGCTCCATTCCAGCCCCTGTCTGTGTATCCGCTCAAAGAACCGACGATCAAAACGGTTTTGCTACCCTCCATGCCCTCTGCCAGATGTAGATGTGCCATTCATGCGCTCTCTCTTAAAGAAGGCCATATTCCCTTCAAATTCGAGGGTGTACAGCTCGTACCTTACCCAGCTTTCATGCACTTTCTCTTAAAGAAGGCATATTTGCTTCGAATTCGGGGGTGTACGGCTCATTCCCAACTTTGCTTTCCTAGCCAAAAATCAGACTAGAGTTTCTACCGGAATCGATATTCCTTCCGTCGCTCTGTACTTTTTCTGACACATCAGAGGATTGGGCCTGGTGCCCCAGTTTTCACCATGAGGTTTAGAGGGATTTTATCACATAACTCTAACTTATCTGGAAGCCATTTTGCAGGGTAGCATCTTCGTTAGTTTCACACATCTTCACACAGCCCAGTCACATCACATGTACAACAAACATACTACATGCTAACCTACCAGTACCAATTCAGCAAATTTTACTAATTACAATTTTTGTTCCCTTCCGATTTTACTTCATATTTTCCTTAAGTTTGATATATTCACCAAGTATACATAGAGTAACGTTAACATTAACGCCAGCTGTTTGTTCGTTATACTCCGACAAAGCTTACATACCTGATATAAAGTACTCACTGCAAATCCTAGTGTATACCATAGGTTGAAAGCCATCCATGTGTAACGGCGTACAGCGAAAACCTACTTGGAACGTCGATCAGGATCAGATGGAAATCGAGAAAATGTCTTTTTATTCCCCCGCACACATCTATTAGTGCAACCAATGGCACAGCAAGATTCCGGCGTAATCATCTTACAAAAATAATCTTATATAACAACATGCAAATGTACGTATGTCTAATTAAGTGTACAGCAGATGACTGGTTTTTTCCGACAAAATGGTGATATAAACAAAGTCATATGACCTCATGACGTCAGCTGAAACATCCTTATTGGGTGTGTTTACAGTTTGTTTCTGTTTACTAACACTTTTCTGTTAACCTGTTCTTTTGGGCGACTAACCCATGTTCTTGCAACGTTTAATCTCCGTTATTACTAACAGGTGCTTCCCTGTTTCTTCGTTATAACTAGGAGTAATTTACTATTGTTTAGTAAATCCTATTTGGAGGTTTTTCGTCCTTAAGAGGATAAGGAAACTTTTCCTTTAAGTAGGAAAACTAGTTTGAGTATTAGGATCAGCCTTGTGTATGGGCTTCGACCTGAACTCCCTTCCAATCCTCGGTTGCAATCTGTTTGCATATTTATAGAATGGAAGGTAAGATATAACTTGAAGTAAATAAACCCCGCTAAGCGTTAGCGGGGATATTTACGTGCGTCCCGACCCGCATCCCATCTCGTTCAGGCCTTGGTTAAATGTTAAGTGAGGGATGTTCGAGGTATAACGGAGGTCAGGGCTGGGTTGATAACTATATTTTTAGTTCGGTTAGAAGTGCGTTAGAATCAGGTCATTGGACCAGATTGCATATTTATAGCATGGAAAGTATTAAAAATGTAAGTCTCGTAAATATCCCTGCTAACGCTTAGCGGGGTAAATTTAATCTATAAAGCAAAATGAAACTATGCAGACTTGTAAAGTATAACTTGGGGACCTTGGGAGGTCTTATTTTCTATCATAATTTTAGACTTTCTCATGATTTTCAGTGATTGATATTTAGGAAGTAAATTTAATGAATTATATGCAGGTCTAGATTTAAGCTGTGCACCCATGAATAGCAAACTTGCCCACACCTACATTTTCCACTGTATGGATAGGACGAATGGAAGATGTATAGCCTTACCGTCGGCCTAGATAATAGATTTTAAGAATCTTGTTACTTGAAGCGTTGCTCTCTTTGATGAATGATAAATAAGTAGTTGATAGGATTTTCAAGTCATCTTCCTTTTGAAGAAATTACAGTGAAGTGCAGGGCAATAGTCAGCTCAAACTCATGCAGCTGTGTGCCTTTAGGAAGTTGGAGAAAATGACATTACAAGTAGGTGCAGGACTGAAAATTATATATCTTATGTGGTAGGAGATACTTTCTTGAGTAATGTATTTTTTTTTAACAAATCTTCTTGCGTATGATGAACGCCAACATACAACAAACATATGTAAACATACAACAAACATATGTAAACATAAAATATTTGAAAACAAAATGTTTCTGCTATGCATACAATCAATGTTGTGCACAAAAAAAAAAAAAACTTAACAAATGAAGTAATGTTTTTAAAAATCCTTTTCTCGGCCCTGCTAGGGCGGACCCTAATGAAGTGGTAGTTTCATGTTTTATTCTTGTTTTGTAGATATCGATATGGAATACGAAGTTCAAGTACTGGAGAAATCCACATTCAAATATATCAAGACTGGGCAACAAGTGAATTTTCAGAGGAACGATGTGAGTACAAGATCAAGTGATGACACCATGAATGGGAGACATTTCCTGCATAATACCCCTCCCCAGGGTGCATTGCATTTAGTTTGATTTCAAACTCCATTTAGTTTTATTCCAAGCTTCCATTTAGCTTTTTTTAATTCTCAAAAACTCAAAAAAATATTCAAAATAATTATTGACCTAAAATATACATTGGTTTGTTGCCTGAAACTTGCATTACTTTGTTGACCTTAAACATTCATTGCTTTGTTGACCTAAAACATTCATTGCTTTGTTGACCTTAAACATTCATTGCTTTGTTGACCTTAAACATGCATTGCCTTGTTGACCTTAAACATGCATTGCTTTGTTGACCTTTAACATGCATTGCTTTGTTGAGCTTAAACATGCATTGCATTGTTGACCTAAAACATGCATTGCTTTGTTGACCTAAAACATGCATTGCTTTGTTGACCTAAACCATTCATTGCTTTGTTGACCTTAGCATTCTGACCTAAAACATATGACCTTAAACATTCAATATGATTAAACATGCATTGCCTTGTTGACCTTAAACATGCATTGCTTTGTTGAGCTTAAACATGCATTGCATTGTTGAATGCATTGCTTTGTTGACCTAAAACATGCATTGCTTTCCATTGCTATTAGCATCTGACATATGAATATATTTGTTACTATAACGACTATTGAATGCAAGACATGATTTTTTTATCAAAACAGCCCCCCTCACTTGTTGCTTCATTGTTACTTTAAAGGCCATCTACAGTATTAACATGTGGCAGCAAAAATTCTATTCCAAAATGATTACTGATTTGCACCATGACATGACAATCATGGTCTTTTTTTTCAGACATCCATGGAGAGTTCATCTTCAAAAGTTGAATCTCAAAGTAACTGTAGCGACTCTGCTTCGAACACCATGCAAGACATCTCCTTTAATGTTCTTGAGTCTCCAGTCTGCAGCCCTGCACCTGGCTGCCTGGGTGGATCTGTTCCAATCTCAGCAATAGCAGAGCCAGGAATTTCAAAGGAAAACACCATCTCATTTGTGAGTTCACCTGGTAATTTTTAGAATCTGTACCTGTGCAGTCTGTTGTACAATTCAGGGTTTGCATTAGCAGCGCGATTGCTTGAATCGCACAATCAGCCCTCACAATCTCGCACAGAATTAGAAGCAATGTGGGATGGTTGTGCTCAGTAACTAAGAGCTGCGGGTTAAGACAAGTGTTCAAATGCGAGCTAAACATTCAGTGATAACATTAGACCTCGAGTTAACGATTTGAATTTTAATGATTAGACATGAAATATTTATGCAATTTATTGAAATAAATATAATTTAAGAAAGAGTTTTACCTTTCAAGTACAACAAAAAGTAAAAGGCATTTTTTATAAGTAAAAGAGTTCTTATAACTTTGCAAAGTTATGATTTGATATCTTAAGTACTTAAATGTATACAAAGAAACGTGACCAAGGCCTTGATGTAGGTGGTTAAATTTGTAATTAGTCTCCAACTACAGTCGTTTTCTGAAACTACCATATCCAGCACTGTATACAATCAATATAATAGTGATGTAAATTGTTTTATAAAGCGACTGTAAATTTGGTAAATTTTTATGAATAAACATCTTGTAACAAATAATCAAACAAGACATTCAGGTGTCATGATTATTTTTAAATTCACGACTTACGAAATTTCTAAAATGCCTCCAAACAGAAAATGCTTGAGAGAAATTCCTTACCAAAAGTCTGAAATTTCTACCAAAATTTTGAAATTCCTACCATAAAATTTTTTAAAGAGGGAATTTTCCTCACAAAAATCCAAAGCTAGTGCAAACCCTGGTACGTTTATGAATGTACAGTTTTTCTTTTCATCCCTTTGTCATTGGATCATGGACAGCTGAGCTCCTTAAGGGGATGAGGAGCTTGTCAAAGGGCTAATTTCTCCCAATAATTTTCTGTTGAAATAACTCCCCTCTCTAGTTGTCAATTTGGGTGTAATTTGCCACCCACCCCAATCCTCAGTTCCACCCTGTATTTTTGAACAGTTAAAATGCCTTTGAAAGTACAATAAGCCATTTGCATGTTACTTGTTATATAGATAACATTCCTGCAGTCCTGTACATTAGAAGCCTGAAAAGTATATCAAACAGGCCACTTTTTTTATTTTTTTTTTATTTTTGTGTTTCAATACTTTATGGCCTCATGGGATCAAATCAGATGTTTTGAATGTAAACAACCTCTCTGTAGATCTACAGCTGCTGGAAATTGTTTACTCTCAAACAAATGTTTCATATCCCACTGCTTATTCAAGGTTGCGTCATAAAAGTGCCCCCTTAAATTTGATAAAAGAGCCCCCTTTAATTTTCATTAACAGTGCCCCTTTGAATTTCATAAAGTGCCCCTTTAAATTTCATAAAAGTGCCCCTTTAATTTTCATAAATAGTGCCCCTTCAAATTTCATAAAGAGTACCCTTTTAATCCACTGTATGCTATTACAAAAGTGATTGATGCTAGTGTACTCTTTAGGACATAGCATGTAATATGCATACAATTAATTTGGTTTGAAATGACTTCAGAATGAGTAGCATTTTGTGGAAAAGAGTATGCTCTTTCACCATGCTGATAGCTAGGAAGCAGAATTACATCTGAGATAGAAGGGAAAAAGATCCCAAAAAAATTGTGCTTTCTCTTTCACACCACAAGGACACTTTTGTTTGAAAATGATGATGAGTGAGGCCTTAGTTTGTTTACCCCCTCCACCGCCCCTCTCTCCCCGAAAAATTGGGCAACGTTTTAAAAATTAAAAAACATTTTTAAAATTCCATTCACTTTGGATTAAAGCCATTGCCCACAAGACTAAATTGTCCTGCCTGTTTGTAAGGAGTGTGTCAGGCAAGGGAATTAAAATTCCAAATCACACAAAAAGCATCAGTGAGCTATAAAAACTGAGCAAAATAAAAGGAACCAACAATCTGGAAATGTAGTGAATTGTTTCAATTCTGTTTCTTGATACTAAACCTAGTCTTGATCTCAAGCGTCATTCGGAAAGATGCCATTTCAGTGATCTGTTGGGAGAAAAATAGTCAATTCCGCCTGCCCCTACCTTACAATTTTTCCGCCTGCCCCTACTTTATATATTTCCGCCCGCCCCTACCTTACAATTTTCCACAAGAAAGAGCAAACAAAGAATTTTTAGGCTTTATGGGAATTACCCAAATTTGAAGTGTATGTGTAAATTTTACTATCAAATTTGAGCCATTTTCATTACCATATCCTGCAAAGTGAGACCATTTTTCAAAGTGAGGACTATCATACTACTCTCAATGCATTTCAACTATATTTCACATTTTACTTTTTTTGTCTTTTTTCTTCAAAGTGAAGCCTAAGAAAATTGCATGCTGGGAGAGCTGACAGTCTAAATGATCTAAGTATGCATTTGCAAAGTGAGCTCACATGTGATGAGCCTCACTTTGCAAAGTGAGCTCGCATGTGACGAGCCTCACTTTGCAAAGTGTCTCACTTTTCAGGATATAGCAACAACAATAGCTTCACTTGAAAGTCTATACGAAATCATCTTTATAAGGGCATTTAGGAAAAATGATTCACACTTCATTTTCAACTGTTATTGTTGCAGGACGTCTTGGAAATTTTGGGCCGTCACACAACTGGACTGAGAATAATAAATAATATCAACAGCAAAAAGTTTTGTTCAACACAAGACCGACGGTTTCTTGTTAATTTATGCGTAGCTCACATGATGAAAACACACGGATCAAAGTAAGTGAAAATGATTGACAGCCACCTTTACAAAAATCAAGATCTTGCTTCTGTCAAGTTTATATCTGGGTTAATAAGTTTATAGTTTATATCAGGGTTGATAAAGTTTGATGTGGCCAGATTTAATACTGAGCCGGATGTGTGGCTTTATTTTTTTTGTGAGTAATTACAGTGGTCACTATTAGATGTTTATTTTCATTGTTAAAACAATTTCACAAGAAATAATTCCAGCTCAAAAAAATTGAGCAATTTTGACGAAATTCTGCAAAAAATTTGCAATTTTTCATATTTATGTCAATATTTTCTTCAATTTGACTTTTTTATTAAAAACTTGTCTTAGCATTCATTAAAACCAAACTTGTAGTGATCCAAAACAAAAGAAAAGCTGTGAAAATTAAGTTTTTGGATCCAAAATCAAAATTATATTCTGTTTTTGATAGAAAAAAACAACAAATTTTTTTTGTGGTTGTCCTTAGACCTGAATTCTGTTTGTTCCTTTCAATTCAATATTGCCTGATGATGGTAACAACAAATTCAGAGCTTTTCAATTAATGGCTTCATGAAATCTGTATATTTTTTTTGATTAATTAGGCTAAGTTATTCAAAATCTGTAAAGGATTCATTTTTAACCCAATTTTTATTATAATT
This sequence comes from Chiridota heheva, assembly GCA_020152595.1. Classification (NCBI taxonomy): domain Eukaryota; kingdom Metazoa; phylum Echinodermata; class Holothuroidea; order Apodida; family Chiridotidae; genus Chiridota; species Chiridota heheva. The sequence continues at coordinate 1,191,189 of JAIGNY010001179.1, forward strand.
TTGGCTGTGTTTATATGTTATCATCTATTTTGTTGTTGTTGTACCCAGTTGTACCTGTGCTACCTCTAGTATATGTGGCTTTGTTTCTTTCTTTTGGTACAAATTAAATACCAAATACATGTACTGTTGTTCTCTTTCAGTCCGGATCCATGTGTAAAGGAAGCTATGGCAGCAGCAGTGATCAAAGCTTTTCCTTGCTTAAAAGACCCACAGGGAAATGGACATGTAAGTACTTGAAGCTACAGTTGTGGTCAAAGGTTTTGGAAAAAATTGCTCAAAAACATTTTAGGCAGCATTTCCCTCACTTATCCCATTTCAGTGTCGTGCGTTTTGCAATAAAAACATAGTAAAATACGACATCCAACATTGATCAAGGGGTGTGGGGATTATCCCCAATACTATTGGTCACGATTGTAGCCATCAGCTTGCAGACTTGCACCTTTATTTTAACTTCAGTTAAAAAGTTAAGTCCATACTAAAGCCAACCCTTCAGGCTGGTGTTTATCCCCACTTTCCTTATCGTAAGTGAATGAGAGCATATGACTCTCCCTGGATGGAAAGGCAGTTCATTGCAGGTCACCTCTCCAGCAGTGCTGGTACTCATTATACAGCTGAGTGAACTGGAGCAAGAGAGTGAAGTGTTTTGCTCAAGGACAATGCAGTGCTCACGACAGGAGTCAAACCTGTTAAACCATTCACACACGAGCATCTCTTGCATCCCATATTAAAAGGTCATGGGTCAAATGAGCCTATGAATGTCATTTTTGTTACAAAATTGGAGGTTAAAGTTATTGATGCATAATTTTGAACTACCAAGTTTTCAGATCTCATATAATGCACTTATAGTAGTTTGTACCAGGGGTTACGCACCCTTCAGGATTCTATGCCTTCTCCTTAAAAGAGAAATGTATTTTCTCATGATATCTTGGGTTATATGGTCAAACTTGGAGATTTAATAGTGTCTTTAAACAACAGGAATTTTGTGAACAATTGATAATTAGTAAATAATTTTGCATACCTCCAAGTGTCTCATACAAAACATGGTTGTGAAATGTGTTAAGGATTAAAAGTAATTCTTGTGAAGTATGGTATTTAATATATTTTAGTGCACAAATGTAAGTGAGAATGAGGTCAGAAAACTCTGACATACAAGACCCTTCCAAGATGATTAACCCTATGACAACAGTTCTTGTTTATTATTTCTTACACAGGAAGCATTTTTTAAAAGGGGTGGGCACCGTGTCCCAGCACTTGGCTGGCTGGAAGGTCGCCTCCGATATGTGAGGAAATCACAGAGAAGGAAGTCTAAAGAGATCATTAGCATTGCACCTGAGGTTCAACTGCCAATTTTTAATGAAGGTATGGACTTCAAATGAATGTGCTTGTCCATAGTGGTAATTGTTATTTACTGCAGTAGCTTTATAGAAGGGAAAGGAAGTGGAGGTTGTTAGATACAGTGAATTGCACATGCTTCAGTTCATGTGCCTTCGGACAGCTACAGAAATGTTCTCATAATACCACTGCTGTGAGAGAGAAGAGTGGGTGATATTCTCTTAAAGGAATATTCCCATGGATTTTCATGTTTTCATATATGATAGAGAAAAATTTTAGAAAAAAAGTGGAGAAAAAACTATATTAATATCTTATTCCGTTCAGAAGTTACAAAAATTGTAAAGTATTTTTGAATTTGGACAAAAGTGACAGATTGGCAACATCTGCGATGTCATAGAGACAATTTTAACAAAACATCTTTTGTATTTCTTTAAAAATGATATAGATTTTTTTCTCATTGAGAATGTGATGTACACTAAAAAAAAAAAAAAAAAATTTCTTGTAAATCATATATTCCACCCTATCTCTGTAATGAACCAAAAATGCAGTTCAATAATGTAAAAAAAGTGTGATGAAATTTATAAGAAATACATTAGAACTGTGTGGAATTGCCTCAATGACATCACCAAGCTGAAAGACATATACTGTTACTGTACAAGTTTTTTTAAGAACATTTTTCTACCCTTTAAACTGTTATAACTTGTAAACGAAATAAGGTATTAACATAGTTTTTTGACCACTTTGTTACAATTTTTTTTTTTTTGTCATATATGAAAAAATGAAAATCCACGAGAATATTCCTTTAAGTGAGACTTCATACCACTGCTGTGTGAGAGAAGAGTGGGTGAACACATCATGCCATACCAAACTTTGTTAATCATCATCATTTTATTATTTTTATTTCTGAGTGTATAAAAGAATAATAACATGCAGAGGCAAGGTTTCCTAAAAATCATAGCAAAATATTTTTGTAAAAATCTGTTAAATATTGACTATTTTATAGTGTTTCGAATTATTTTGCAAAGTTGTAATGGCTGACCTTGGTATTGAAATCTAGAAGGAATGAACTTTCCCACCATATTCAATTACTAAGATTTACATGATGAAAATCTGCTGCAATGGATTTTCAGTCTAAAGTTCTCAAATTGGTTGAACAAAAACATCAATTAAATCACTCAACAATAAACAAACAAAACCTTCACTGTTAAGTACCACCCTATTAGTAAATTATTACTTTAAGCCAGACACATTGACCACAGGGGAATATTTTTGTCCTTGTGTTGAGTGTGAAAGTCAGTGCAGCTGCAGTGAAATCTTGTTTCCTATGAATGTCAGATTATGACCATGGAAAGTGAGGTGCAGTGTGTGGAATTGCTGGTGCTGGATTGTGGTTTCTGTTGTGAGCAATATAGACCCTGACAGATTTGAGATTTTGTTGGGGCTTAAGACACAAAATGTATTGCGAGGTTTAGACTTAATGTAGGTGAGAAATTTAAAGAATTACATAAACATTTTGAGCTGTCTGCCAAGTCGTACATCGGAAATTTAGCTGACATCAAAAATTGATGAAGCTGTGATCAGCTATAACTCAAAAACTTAAAAGTACTATTTTTCAAATTGTAAAGCTGTTTTTCTTAGATTTCCAAACTTTTGACCAATGTCCATAGACCTTGAATGGGAGGTGGAAAAAATCTATGGTTTCAGCAGTTATTATGGTAGGAAAATCGGGAATTCGTGAGAAAAAAAAATAAAATAAAAAAAAGGTTTATGTGGTAAATATGTGCTTAAAAAGTGTCCCCTATGTAATTGTGCAAAGAAAAGTACATTAATCACAAAAGGGGGAAGTATATAAGAGGTATTTACAACATGAATATTATTTCTATCGCGATTTTTTGTGGGAAGATTTTTGACACCTTTATTCAGAGCCGTGGGAAATGTTGTAATACTTTCAACTCCGCCTTTAATAACCCTAATAGCAGCATGTATCTAATTGGTTTATTTTACAGAAGTGGAGGACATCATAGATGCCGAAACGGGTACCATGATAGAATGGTTGAAGCGCAACGTAGAGCCACAGACAACAGTAGAGAGTTACATGAAGAAGACAGCATCACACAGAGCCACATTCATCAGGAAGGGTCAGAAATCCTTGGGGGCCATTTTGAATTGCTACCCTAGACTGCTAAGCCCAGGAATGGTGAATACACTCTTTTATCTTGTATATATCTACTTTTTTTTTTCTTCACGCATTCACCTCCTCTAGCTTTTAGTTCTTGTGTTTCTCTCAACCTCTCTCGTGTCGACAATGTTCATATTACCCATCTTAGAATAGGTCACACCCACCTCACTCACTTCCACCTCCTTATTGGCTCCCCCAACCCCTCTGCAACAATTGCCATTGCACCCTCACAGTCCATCACGTTCTCCTTGCTTGCCCTCTGTACAACCTTCCCAGAGCTTCCCTTACTCCCCACAACTCAATTGCCGAGTTCTTCCAGAAAAACCCTCAGGATAAAATTATCTCCTTCCTTCATCATGCTTCCCTTTACAATCATATTTAGTCCTCTCCCACCCCCCTCTCTCTACTTTTTTCTTTCTTCACCCATGCACCTCCTCTCTCGATTCCAGCTTTCTGGCTTTTAGTTCTCGTGTTCTCTCAATCTCCCCCTGTTTTCGTTCCTTCCTACCTCTTCCTACCTCTGTAATGGTTTAATCTCTCAGGCATAATTTGACCCTCGCTGTCGTGGTGCTGTTAAGCCCTCATCAAACAAACAAACATATATCTTGGTCCGGGGGTGCACAAAAAGAGGAGGGTAAGCCCCGACAGCGTTAACACTGAAGTGTATTTTTTAGGCAGGGATCGACAAATCAACCAAAAACAAACTTGCCCGTCTGGCAGAGATATCTGAATTTGTGATTGTCCTGAAATTAGATAAGGAATTTTGTTGCATACGTGAAATACAAATTTAGCTGAAGACTAAGTTATCTGTCCAGGCTGGTCCAATAAATATCATGATTGCCCAGATAAGATTTGTGCAGCTGGATGTATGGTTTGTTGAATCCTGTAATAATAGGGCACGCGTACAACAAATTTTCTTTGGACCCTAGGACCCCAGTTGTACCATTGTCTTTGCCAGTTGCAGTAAACTCACTAGGCTATTAATTTATATTATATTTCATGTACAGTGCTTATGAGCATGTTTTTTTTTCATGAATTTTAGCACTATAATATTCGGAACAATAATGATAATAATAATAATGATAATAGAAATAAAAATGATAATAATAATAATAATAATAATAATAATAATAATAATAATAATAATAATAATAATAATAATAATGATGATGATGATGATGATAATGATGATAATGATGATGATGATGATGATGATAATAATAATGATGATAATAATAATAATAATAATAATAATAATAATAATAATAATAATAATAATAATAATAATAATAATAATAATAATAATAATAATAATAATAATAATAATAATAATAATAATAATAATAATAATAATAATAATAATAATAATAATAATAATGATAATGATAATGTTAATGATATTAATAATATTAATAATATTAATAATAATAATGATAATGATAATGATAATATTAATAGGCTGTAGCATATTTTTTGTAAGTCGAATCTGCTCTTTAAATTGTTTTGCATTCACAAAGTGATTTTGACTATATATTTCTGATAAAGAATGTATTGGTTTATTGTAGTATTTCTTTATCTTAAATGTACTGTGCAGCTTAAATTGTTTATCATTACAATATGGGTCACCCCATATGAAACCCAAACTGACACCAACATCATAAAGATAACACAAACAAAACAGAATCAAACACCACTATAGTGAGTACAGAAGCTGACTGAGAAGGTTTTAAGAGATTCAGAGCTTCAGTTTTATCTTTGGGAACATACATTATACAAGCGGATTATATTCATAAACAATCTTTACTTGTTTTGTTTTTTTACAGATAGAACAAGACTTCCAACTTATGCAACCCAGTGCAGACACCAATCTGCATCAGAATTGGGATCAATTTTCCGAGGGCATTATTAAATATGCACGCCAAGTGTGTTCTTCATGGTCCAAAATCCTCAACCTGGGTAGTGACTTAACTAGATATACAGCTGGTAAGAAGATATTCTGTCTTTATCACAGTGGAATTACTTGTAATTATTACATGAACTAGAGTTCTCTTGCAAAAAATGACCCCAGCGTGTAGAAACAAACTTAAAAAACACCAACAAAAGAATATACAATAGAAATTTTAAAAAGATAAATATAAGTTACTTTTTTAAAGTTGTCAAGCAAATTCATCTCATTTCATTATTTTGTTAATGTGATATTTTATGTTTAAAGTTATTTCTCATTTGTGTATAAATGACTGGTGTGAAAGTCTAATATTGTTTACTTTCTTCCCCCAAAATATTGTTGTACATAGGCAGCTGTAGCAGATTTTAGTGGGGGTGGGGGCATAAAGAGGGGGGGGGGAATATGAGCATTTTCTTAAGTCTACATAATTCAATAATTCTTTTTTAGTGATTTGCAATTCTTTTTAAGGGAGAGGGAGGGGGGGGGGGGAAGTCAAGTGCACCCTCTAGCCCCTATGGCAAGCCGCCCATACAGTATTGGTAAATTTGTACAATTTGATCTATGAAATGAAGAATGTGTACTACAAAGAGAAGTCATTCACACAAAGCATTTCACAAGGTGATACTCTTTTTCTTCTTTTTTTTGTTTCTTTTGCAGAAGAGAAGAAGAATTTGGCACTTTATCTGCTGCCTGTTCTTTTTCGAGGAAGACATAAAATAAAAGGCTCATGTACTATGCAGGACTCTATTTCTAGTTTTATAGATTTTCAGCCAGTAAGTATAATGTAGTTTGTATCATTATAGTTTATAGTAATATAATCAATGTTTATTTCTTATCAGCTATCATAAGTAAAATTTCATACCATTTTCCATTTTTGATTTCAAGTGCCATGAAGATTTTCAGCAATATGGACGGCAACGATTATTATTTGTGAATGTAATTTTGGTCAACATGACTCAGCTGTGGGATTGGACGTTTTCTTGAAGCAATATAGTTGAGCACTTATAGCTGTATTACTATATATCCCAGTATGGACATTGATATATTGGTATCAGAATTTTCTCCCGCAAACCTTACATTTTGATCAAATATCTTTACAATGTCTAACTTTTAATTTGCAGGATGTGACCAATATCGAAGACTATTGCCAGAAAATCTCCAAAGAAGATCACTCCCGACCTTTCGTTGTTTCTCTCGGCCAAAGAAAACTCACTCCTCAACAGTCATACGTCATCATTGAATCGAAGCCACTGTTGCAGAGCTCTCTTATCACTGCCATAGATTACTGCTTTAAGTGCCACTACGTCTTTAACTTAGATTACCAGAATCAGTGTAAAGGGGCATGGGATTTTTTACAATCCGAGGTTTTTAAACTTGGACTCGTACACAATGGTTTACTGAGTGCTTTTAGGGCGTTTGTTGCACAGACGTCTTACAAACCTTAGCAGTTGTGTAAATTATAAGCATCTATCGTCACCGTTTGCTTCACCTTGTTCTATTTTTTTAAATATTGCATAAATACCATTTTGATAAAAGTCTATGGATTCCTTAAAAGTGGATGAAATGGAAGAAAATAGATGACATCTTTTTTATAGTATCATTAAAGGATTAGTTCAAGGGTCAAGCAAATCTATCTTATGAAAGAGAACTTCAAAGGATACAAAATAGTGAAGAAAGCTTTCAAAATGCTTATTACATTAAGGAGATATTTCGGTTTAAAATTTGATATCATTTGTATAGAAACGACTGAAATCAGTTGGAATTAGTTGTGATGTCATATTCTCAGATTTCTCAAAGTCTTTATGTGTTCTATCATATTTTGTCCTGCCATTTTGCAATGTCAAAAAAAGTAGTAAAGCTCAATCTAGGAAGGGTATTTATGATATACTACCTGAAGAATGTTCAAGGAAAAATAATTCAAATAGTGAAAAATTTAGATAGACTTTCTTTAATAAAATACATTAGCAATTGTTAAGATGTGAGGATGAAGACGTCAATTTTCTATTGTAGACTTACTACACCAGTCATTTCTACACAGAAAAGACAGAGCTTTAAACTTGAATATCTCATTAACGTAAGATTTTTGAACGCTTTCTTTCACCATTTTTAGTGTATAGTGGTTTAGATGTGGGTAGCCTGATGTTGATAGTTCCTTGGGTGAGGAAGTTGATAGGTTTTCTGTTCTGGTAGATAGCCTTAGATCAGATTCTGTTTACAGGCCTCATGCTGGATTGTCTGTAGTTGATGATTGTACAGGTGCCATTGGTAGTGAGGCTTTTGATTCATCTGGTACTTTGCCTGCAGATTCTGTTAGGGATAATGTGTTATGGATAGGGGATTCACTTGTATGGTATGTTCACACAGAGTTTTGTGGAGTAGATCGTAGTAGCAGGATTAGGGTGTGTTCTTGAGGGGCTAGGGTTGATGATGTGAGTTCTTGTGTTAAAACTTTATGTAAGGGTGAAGATACCCTCGTAGTTTCGATAGGTACAAACGATATTTCAAGAAGAAATGTTGATTCTGTCAGGCATAGTTTTATGAATTTGTTATTTAGGTTGAAGGACACAGGTTGTAAAGTTCTAGTTGTTGGCCTGTTGCTGCGTAGAGGTAGTTTAAAGAGTATTTATTTGTCTTCTATTTGAGTTAAGTTTTGTAAATTTCTGGCATCAGTTAAAATCTCGGGTTGATTGTTTCATGAGAGATGGTTTGCATTTAACTAGGAAAGGTACTGGTATTCTTGCTAGGGGTGCCAATAGGGCAATTAAGATCTGAGTCCTTTAAGCTAGTCACGGAGGGTGAGAGTTTGAACCCACCTGTCAGGCATGTTTCTGGGGATAGGGATTGTTCTTCTAGTGGTAGAATTAAAGTTATGCTTTCAAACGTCCGTAGCATTTTGAATAAATGTGATGAGCTGCTTGCTGAAGTTTCAATTAGTAGACCTGATATAATTAGTATCATTTAAGAGTTGGATTTTTAGTGAAATTAGTGATTCAGAGATAAATATTCCAGGTTAATCAGTTTTCAGACAAGACAGATTAGATACTCTCAATGGTAGAGGAAGTGGTTTTCTATTATTTGTAAATGACAGTTTTAATTGCATAGATAGGACTGCTCAGTTTTCTTTTGGTTTTTCAAATTGCCTATGGTGTGAGCTTATTGTAGATGGCAATGTTGGTAGTTCAGTGGTTGTTGGTGTTGTGTATAGATCACCAAATTCTTGTTCTGAGAACAATCAGAAATTGCTTGACTGCTTCAGGAAAGTTGCTTCTAGGAGGGTTATTATTTTGGGGGACTTAATTTTCCAGATATTGATTGAAATCTTTGTGCTAGTGGTCCACATACATGGTAAAGATTTTCTTTAAGTTGCATCCGACTACTTTTTAACGCAGCATGTGTAGTTTCCCACGCGTGATAGTAAATGTCTTGATTTGATTTTCAGTATTGAATAAAGTATGGTTAGAAATGTGCTAAGTTGTGTTAAGTTAGGGTATAGTGATCATGACCTCATACGTTTTGATCTGTATTGTTTTACAAAGCTTCTCCAGCTAATAAACTGGTTTTAGATTTTAAGAATGCTGGCTTTGCTGCACTTCAGGATAATTTGTCATTCGATTTGACTTCTTTGCTCTGTGACTTAGATCCATCTAAATCATAGGATGTTTTCCGAACTAAAGTTTTGGAAGGTGTGAATAGCTTTGTCCCATCAAAGTATGTAGGCGTAATCAGCCAGTGTTGATGTCTCGGGACGTTTTGCAGGCTCTTCGGAAAAAAGAGAAGTTGTGGCGTTGTTATAAACAAAGTGGGTGTCCTGCCGAGCTTGCTAGGAATAAGGATCATGAAAAGTTCACAAAGGGTTTGATAAGAAATAAAAAGTGCTTTTTGAAAAACCTTTGTCCAAAGAGGTTAAGATTAATCTTAAGTCATTTCACTCTTATGTTTGCTCAAAGCAAAAAACCAAGGAGGTCGTTGGTCCCCTTCAGGGTAATGATGGTATTACTATCAATAGTGGTAAGGATATGGCTGAGGTTTTCAATGACTACTTTGTGTCTGTTTTTACTAAGGAGTCCCTTGCTGATGATGTTGTGGATTATTTTAGTTTAGTTTGCACTCTCCAATATCCATTAAGGATGTTGATTTTTTTAGTTGGTGTTGTGTCTAAGAAGTTGAAGGGTTTGAATTCAAATAAAGCACCCGGTCCAGATGGTATACATTGTGCTGTTTTATGTGAGTGATGTTCTTTCTGTTCTCCTGAGTATTATCTTTTTAAAGTGCTTTGATGTTGGTGTTGTTCATAGTGATTGGAGAATTGCTAATGTCACTCCTATAGTTAAAAAGCAGTTTGCCCTGTAACTATAGGCCAGTGAGTCTTACTAGTGTTGTGTGCAAGGTCATGGAGTCCATTGTTAAGGATGTTGTACAAGATCATTCACTGGTCAATGGTTTGTTGACTTTGTCCCAGCATGTGTTCTTATCTAAGAGGTCTTGTGTTTCTAATTTATTCAAGTTTCTTGATGATGTTACTAAACTAGTTGATTCTAGTCATAATGTGGATGTTATCTATTTAGATTTCAAAAAAGCATTTGATAAGGTTCCATTAGGTAGACTCATGTTGAAAACAAGAGCACTTGGTGTGGAGGTTGTTTGATCAAAAAAGGGATCTAGGTGTTGTCATTACTAGCAATCTAAAGCCTTTTAAACAGTATGCTTTAGCAGCTGCAAGGGCAAATAGGATGATTGGTTTGATTAGAAGAAAGTTTTGTTTTCTTGGTAAAGAGATTGTTCTTAATTTGTATAAGCACTTAGTCAGGCCTCACCTTGAGTATGCTATTCAGGCTTGGAGTCCCTGTTATGAGGAGGATAAGTTTATTTTGGAGCAGGTTCAGCAAAGAGCCACCAGACTTATTCCAGAAGTAAGGAATCTCTCTTATAAATCTAGTTGTGAATTCTTAGTTTGACCACGCTTGAGTTGAGAAGAGTACGTGGCGATATGATTCAGGATTTTAAATTCCTATCTGGTAGTGATGCTTTGACTTCCTGTTATTTCTTGCATGTTTCATCTAATCCTAATGTGACGCATGGTAACAGTTTGAAGTTGACCAAAGATTTCTCATGGATAGATATTTAGCGTTTTAGCTTTTTTGCAAAGAGTTGTTAATGAGTGGGATGGTTTGCCTCAGTGGGTAGTTAGCTCCAATTCTATTCACAATTTCAAAGTCAACATTGACCAGTTCTTTACTAACTCTGGGCGTCTTTGTTTTGTTTTTTGTGGTGGTGTTAGTTTGGGCTTTTCATGGGGTGACCAATCCTTCTTAGGGCGTCATCTTGTTATGCTATGTTATTTTGTTTCTTTTGAAGTCCTCTTACATATAAAATGGACATGCTTGACCACTGGACCAGTCCTTTAATGTAGTAATTGATAGAGTATTAATTTTTGGAATTGAGACTTATTGATCTTGTATGATAAGGTGACAAAATGACGAATCGAACTATGAAGAAACTATCAAAGTACTATCTATACAGTTCTGAATGTCTCTGTTTCCCTAACAAATGAACTAACATTTAAAGGAGCTGGCAGCGGAAAAGTTAGGGTGCATTTTTCTTGAGTCTCAAGAATATTTGAATACACCCAAGTTTTCATGAATGTGATTGTACTGAAAACGTGTGATACGAATATTCAAAATAATCATAATTATTTCTTATGAGTAAGTTTTCAACAACATGATTATCAAAAATTAGACCAGTCTTATTTCAAAATTTGGTTTGACTATACAAAAAAAAGCCCCACTTTTGAAGGATAGCCCCTTTAAGGTACCTCTATATTATGTGTGTGGAAAAAAAAGTTAATTGAAGCTTACTTAAAGGGGAAATACGATTCAAAGATGGGGGTGGGGTGTTTAATAACGTAGCCAAAATAATGATGGGAGAAAAGAAATTCTTGTGTGTAAGCTGTTATTTTTTATCCTACATGTTCGTTTGGTTTTACAAGGTGCTTCAAATTTATTACAGGAATAATCACATGAATTTCTAATCATTTATTAAAGAAACAATTTGGTGCAAAGAGAAAATATCTTATTCCATTTTGGAGTTTTACATTACATTTCAAAGACTTCAAGAGTGCATTGGAAAAGTGATCTTGCAGGGTACAGTGTGATATCATATACTTGCAGATTCAAGACATATGTTTATGTATTTCTTTGAAAATTAATTGCTTCTTTTGTAATGTGTGGAAATATTTGTTTAGTAATTGAGATGGGATTTGAAATGCACCTGAGAAGAACATTTTTGCCCACATGCCCAAAAGTTTCTCTTTAAGCCTACCCGCACCCGGCACCTGAGTTAATCCTGAAAACTCAGGTATGACAATTTACAACCCGACCTCCTGTTCAGTGTATTGTGGTTCCACTCCAAACAATGATTGTTTATCTGCCATTCCCATACACACCACAGTCAAGTAGCCTAAGGTTATTTGTGTGTATAAGATTACAGAAGCCAGTGCTGAGTAATCAGGGTACTTTCGTGATTGAAATCACTCATCCCTGTTAGGTGTCTTAGTGGGAGAAATTTGTTTGCAAACTGGGATAAAATTAGCTGTGTATAGCATAGCATAGCAAGGTTTCACGTCCTGAAAGCATCCATTATTGGACATTGTATCAAGACGGCCATTGCCTTTGGTAAGCAGTTGTGAACTCACTGGTTGCAGACCCACTGGGATATGTACAGGTGATGGGACAAAGCACTAGCCACTACACCACGGAGGTCTGTATCATAATGCTCACCTACAAGCCACACATCACCAACCTGAAACTAAAATGCAATAGCTCCCTCAACTTCCTCCGGCTGCTCTCCAACACTACTTGGGGAGCGAACCTCTATGCTCTCCTCAAAATTTTCAGGCTCACCATTCGTGCCAAGCTTGACTACGGCAATATTGTCTACTGTGCCGCTCACAACTCGTACCTCAACCACATTAACACCATCCAAAATGAAGCCCTCAGGCTTTGTCTAGGAGCCTACAGGACCTCCCCAATCACTAGCCTTCATGTTGAAGCCAACGAACCCCCCTTTCTACTTAGATGTAAAAAGCTTAGCCTCTCCTATGCTTTTAGAGTCCTCACCAACACCCAGAACCCTGTTTACAACCTCATTAGGTACCCCAATTTCTCCTCCCTCTTTGATAGGACTAAAACCCTATCGCCTCCCTTCAGCTTACGCATTAAATCAGACCTCTTTCAACTTGGCATCAACCTCGCCACTCTCGGCACCTACTCCTGGCCCACTTTTCCGCCTTGGGCCACCCCCCATCCTTCTGTCCACCTAGACCTCTCCACTTATAACAAAACTCAAACTCACCCTAATCTCTTCATCAATCTCCACAACCAAATCAAAGACCAACTCTCAAATTACACCTCCATCTATACTGATGGCTCCAAGGAAGGCAACAAGACAGCTGCTGCTGCCATCATCCAAGACATCACCCTCAGTAGCAGACTTCCTGACCACTCATCCATCTTTTCAGCTGAGGCTAAGGCCATTCTCCTCGCCCTCAACTTTATTGAGTACTCTCCTCTTAGTCACTTTGCCATTTTCTCTGACTCAAAGGCTGTTCTTACTTCATTACTCAATCTTAAATGGGATAACCTCACCTGCCACCTCCTCCTGGAAACTCTTTTCTCCCACCCTCTGCAGGAAAAGTGTTCTTTTCTTCTGGATACCCAGCCATGTTGGCATCCCTGGCAATGACAGGGCTGATACAGCCGCTAAGCTTGCCCTTAACCTCCTCCCTTCCCCTTTTCCCAAACCCTCTCTGACATCAAACCGCTTTATCGCTTCTCTTGTTCGTGACCGCTGGCAAACCTTATGGAACTTCCAAATTGATAACAAACTCCATGTTATCCAGCCCACAATCCCGATCAAATCCACCATCAACAACCTTTCTCGATCGACAACGTTCATATCACCCGCCTTAGAATTGGTCACACCCACCTCACTCACTCCCACCTCCTTATTGGTTCCCCCAACCCCTCTGTAACAATTGCCACTGCATCCTCACAATCCAACACGTTCTCCTTGCTTGCCCCCTGTACAACCTTCCCAGAGCTTATCTCGCTCCCCACAACTCAATTGCTGAGTTCTTCCAAAAAAATCCTCCAGATAAAATAGTCTCCTTCCTTCAGCATGCATCCCTCTACAACCATATTTAATTCTCCTCTTCCACCCCCTCTCTACTTTGTTTTTGTTTTACCCATGCACCTCCTCTCTCGATCACAGCTTTCTGGCTTTTGTTCTTGAATTTCTCTCATTCTCCCCCTGGTCTCTTTCCTTACTACCTCTAAAATGATCTGACCTCTCAGGCACAGTTTGACCTTCGTTGTCGTGGTGCCGTTAAGACCTCATCAAACAAACAAACAAACATAATGCCTGAGGTAATAATGTGCATTAATTGTGAATGATTGACAGACCATTTCTCCTCAGGAAAGATAATGCATCATGCATCTGCTCATGTATCTTACACTCAGAGTAAATTTTTTATTTTTTTTATTATTATAGAAATACATTTAAAAAATGGTCTTGTATCTGTAAGTATGATATTACCCCCTCTTCCCCCCCTTATGATAATGCAAGGCCACTTTTAAACACACTGGTAAAATCTTAGAAATGAAACAGAATTGGATATCAACATGTTTTTTTCTTCAACCAACTGTATTTATTTTAATAATCCTCTACAATATAAATGAAAATTCAGTTTTAAGTAATATTCTTGTTATTCTTTTTCTTGTAATTATGGGACATATGGTAGGAGTCCATGGGGACATGGGAGGGATACCATGTGGAATATGGTGGGACATAAGGTGGGATGCCATGTGGTACAGGTGGCGATGCAGAACATAAGGTGGGGTGCCATGAGGGACATAGAGAGATATGCCATGTGGGACATGGAGGGATGCCATGTGGGACATAGGGAGGGATGTCATGTGGTACATATGGTTGGATTAATGTGGGACATGTAGGATGGGATCCATGTGGGACATAGGGTGGGATGTCATGTGGGTCATAGGGTGGAATGCAATGTGGGAGATATGGTGGAAAACCTTGTGAGACGTATGTACATACTGTATGGTGGAATGCCATGTGGGAGATACGGTGGAAAACCATGTGGGACAAGGCATGTGATGAGATGTCATGTGGGACATGGGGTGGGATGTCATTTGGGACATGGGATGGGATTCATGTGGGACATAGGGTGGGATGCCATGTGAGACTTATGGTGGAATTCCATGTGGGACATGGGATGTCATGTGGGACATGGGGTGGGATGCCATGTGGGACATGGTGGAATGCCATGTGAGAGAAATGGTGGAATGCCATGTGGGACAAGGGATGGGTTGGGATGTCGTGTGAGATATGGGGTGGGATGCTATGTGGGACATGAAATGTCATGTGGGACACGTGATGCCATGTGGGACACGTGATGCCATGTGGGACTTGGTGTGAGATGCCAATTTCATAATTGGCCAGGTCATATGATATGGGTATCAATTTGCATGGGCATATACAATACAAATCAAAGTATAATCTTCTGTCAATGATGAATAATTGCAGCTTGGCTAAAATGCAGAAGAGGAAGTTATCTGTTTACTAAAGTGCCTTAAAGCAATTTTTTTTTAAAACTCTATAAGTGCCATTGATTGATTTTAAATCATTTACCATTGATTAAATAGTTCATTAGTTGTTATGCTCCTTAAAGTTTCAAACACTCAGATATATAGCAGCAGGTCTGGTCAGATTTTTTCTCTTTATTTTCTTTATTCTGAAAACCACAAGCAATTAGGATCAAATTTTCCTTATCAATGACTTTATTGTAATCATTCTCCAGCTGGTCCTGGGTTGTTGTGGAAGTTGGTGTTGAGTATCAAGCAATAGATGAGGTCCTGATTGTGTGGTTGAGTGGTTATTTTGATTAAGATAAGTGGCCTTATTATTTGCTACATTAAGTTTGTGGTTATGATTTGCTGGAACAAATTTGTAAGGAGAAGGATAAGTTATGATGATTGTTGTTAAATCATTTATGATAAGCAATAGTTGTCTTCCTACTTTTGGGAGTAGATTATTCAGTTGTTTGTTAGTAGAATTAATTTCAAGAGTTGAGTAAACATATCTTTTAGCATTGATATGACTATGAATGTGTTACAGTTCATGTCTTTAACCAGTGTTGAAAAATTGGGGGCTGTTATAGAAGTTTTGTGGATGTTAAGGAGACTGGTAATTACATAGTGTGTCGTTTTTCTGTTAGGCTTGTGACTGATAAAGGAAGTTAATAATGATAGAAATTGATGCATCGCATAAGTATATTTAGTTCCTTTTCTTTGTTTTTTTCACAATGATAGGCTATTGATTGATTGCCTTTTATCATTACCATTGATTGATTAATTGATTGTTATTCAATCATAAAGGGTGCGATCTCGGCATCAGGACATTTTTGGATTGGTTCAAATTTCAACCAATTGATACGCCTCTTTTGATCATACTATTCCGCACTATATTAATATTAAATCAACCCTCACCAACCATTGATGTGATTTACTAGGTAAGGTGAGCTCGGGTAATTTGCATTTTTTTCAAACGTAGGGAGTTCAAATCTTGTCAAGTCAACAATTGATATTTTCATCCCATCTTTTTCTCTCATTTAAATTAAGCTAGCTATGGGGCTTTTAACTGAGTTAATTATGGATTTGTTACAGTTCTTGTTTTAACCAGTGTTGAGTTTCAACCACCAATTGTTTTTGAAGTTTTATGTATATAAAGGAAATGGACAAGTTTCTGTTGTGTTATGTTTTTATTTGTAAGCGTTGTGTCTGATAAATGTTAATTATGATAGAAATTGGTGCATCACATAAGTATTTTAATTTTATATGTTTATATAGCATTTTAAATTTAATAAGATACTGAAAAATGATTTATGAAAGTAAGTGTGGTACTTATATGAAACCTGTGGTGTATAAAAGAATACTTTGAGTCCCTGTGGTATAAGAAAGAAATTATGATACATTACAAATGGCTTTGCTTAAAACCAGGAACATCTCAACCTGCCCTCAAATGGAGCAGGGTCGGTCGGAGTAAAACTTATATATTTCTTTGTTTCCCAAACCACAAAACTGTATACAGTTTCACCTTTCCTAGGCTCCTTCAAGATAACTACTCCCACTGGTGTTACATGGTGTTTTTAGTCACTTATCAGAATATAATGGCATTCATTGTAATATAAGTAGTAGCTGTTATCAATGCTGGCATTGTTTGTCTTTGCTGTTGGGGAAAGGTGAAATAAAATATGAGCATAGAACTATTTATACCTCAATGTTATGTTGCAAAGTTAATCTTGTGGAATGTGGTTAATTTGTTGCTTGAAAACATCAGGACAAATTTTTAAGCAGTCCCTTTACTAATGAACAAAGTGTGTGTGTGTGAGTGAGGGAGGGGTGGATGTTCAAGGGACTTGAATATTATTTCTAGAAAAGTGGTAGAGGATTTGGACTCCTCCACCCCCAGTGGCTCTGTCACCAGTTGGCAATACTAAGCGATGTTAATATATAAGACTTTAAAACAATTTAAATATTTGGAAACAAAATTTTGATTGATATGTACAGTACCCGAAACAAAATGGTAGGTAGTCATAGTTTCATTTATCTTGTATATTGCAGTGTTGAGGACAAGTGTGGTTTTGAATTCAAAGAAGAACTGCTCTCCCTCTTTCTCTCAACACCAACATATTGATGCTATCAGAAATAGTACGGAACAATTTCAAGATTTGACCTCTTGCATTGTGTGCGGAAAATATTTTCCAACAGTGGCTGATTTGAAGCTTCACAAAATGTCACCGGGGCACCTGAAGCGAAAACGAACTTGCGGCATTTGCCATCGAGGATTTAGAGATCGGTATCTTCTCAGTCGACATGAAAGGATTCACACAAATTCGAGACCATTTATATGTGTTCAGTGTAATAAGACATTTAGTCAGAAAAGTCATTTGAAAACACATGAAGCTGTTCACGAGAAACACAAGTGTTCGGGATTTATTTAGTGTCACACTTTAGTGAGCTCAACCATGGAGGTGGAATGGACTGCAAAAGATATGTTGAGTTGTGTCCTTCAAATTTATTTTTAAATTACCAGACATGAGTGTTTTATCCAATTATAGTGGCCATCTCTACAGTGTCATCATCAAAGGGAATGTATAACCCTCTACTGTGACATAGCTAAAGAAGAAACGCTCCACCTTTCTCTCAACACCAACATATTGATGCTATCAAAAATAGTATAGAACAAATTTCAAGATGTGACCTCTTGCATTGTGTGTGGAAAACATTTCCAAGCTGTGGCTATCTCTACAGTGAGATCATCAAACAAAAAGGGAACCGCATTACCACATACTGGAACATGGTATCCTTATAACTTGGAAACTTAGACGAGGATGCTGCAGCAATTGTAAATTGGGTGCTCACTACAGTAGTGTGCATTATAAACGCCAGTGTGCCATCTTATACTTACAGATTGTCAAGTTTTGTAATTAGACAGGAGGGTGCTCATACATTATAGCACCTGCATGGTACCCAGTAGACTCGAGAGTACCATATGGCTATCTTATACTTTACAGAATTAGAGACAGGAGAATGCAAAGCCTTGTAAGTTGTAAATGCATACAGGCTACTGAGTGTTGTAACTGTTAGACCAGGTGCCAGTTATTCTACATTATAGCAGTGGTGTGCCTATTACAGGCTTAGTCCCCACCCCACCCCAAAAAAATGTCACCCTCAACTTTTGTCAAAGCTGTTAACTGAAATATCAAATAAATCATAGAAAATATATGTTGCCATGTTTTATCCATGCTAACTGAAATATCACTAAATTTGTACCAAAACTTCCAGTTTGCACCTAAAATCTTAAATTTTAAACCAAATATCCTCTATTTTTGGATGACTCAAGATAAGGAGGTGAACAGTTTAGTAAGCTTTTTTTTTTTTTATCTGGCTTAAGCCTCCAAAAAGCTAAACATGCCCTTGCATATTATAGACATCTTAACACAATAATTTCCAAAATTTTTAACATTACTGACACTAACTCAAAGCCAACCTTGCCAAAATTGTCTTCATAAGTTGTCAGAAAATATACTCAAGAGGAAGATGTGTGAAAGTGAGGGGGGCACAGAATTTGAGGGGCACTTTCAAACTCGTATTTTCAAAGCATGTAGCACAGCAATATAGCTTTATATGGTCAACCCTCCCCCCCCCCCTTCCCCCTTCCCCCCCCATGGAAAATTTTGTTCCAACATTACTGATTACCTATTTCCCCTTCTTTTTATATTTTACAGCTTCAAAAATTCAAGATAAAATATAACAATTTTATTAAGATCTATGAAATCTACAATTGCTGAATTGGAAAATGTATAGATCATAAGTCTTTAAATTGAAAGTATTTAGACTTATAGATCATGATTAGCCAATTGTATATATGGTTCATGAATTAGAATACTCAATGTATAAAATAATGTGGAAAGCAAAAGGGTCCTTAGAGGCCATCATTTTTTTGCTGCTGATATTAAAATGTGACTATTTTCAATTTAAATTAAATCAGATGACCCAAATTCACAACCAATCTTCAGTGAATCAGTGGCAAGTGTTTACATTGTATGTTTTTCTAGAACCCAAATTAAAGGTGCTCTGCGAGCGAAATTTGGGGTATTTTGCGTGATGTTTGTGTTACTTTCTTTAATCTGTCAATAAAAATCTATTATAATAAGAGGACTTTAATATCCGCTGCCTATGAATATACTATAGGGGTGGGGGAAAGGGGAATGCAATATATTTCTATGTGTAAGAAAGGAAATTTGGGGAATTCTTTCTCCCTCCACCTGTCCTAGTTCCTACATGATTAAGGTTTACGGTAATTAAGATTTAAGGTATTGATTCTGTGCTGATCATTAATCTTTTGAGCTTGTTGTTTTACTTTTAAGTGTGACTCTTTGATGTCCTTATATTTTGCACAATGTATGCTTTAAATTAAATGTCATAATAAGATTTGTTTTTAAACTTCCCTTACATTTTTTTTGTTTTATTTTCCTATATCATATATGCTATACATGTTTATTCTAATAAACTAATCCTTTTAAACTTATGAACCACTGGGGCAAGGGGGACGACTGCCCCAAAATTACAAAATTCATGCTAAGATAAACAAAATTACCATACACAAGTATACATTTGGAAACAAGTGGAGGTGGGGCAAGTGCCCCCTTTCCCCTAAAATTATGTTGATGCTCAAACCATGTGTGTAGGAACTGGGGTCAAGGGACATGTTCCCCTCCCCAACTTTTTCGAAAAACTTTTTCCCTTAATGAAAAGTTCCCTTAATAACTGTCAAAAAGTTCCCTCACTTCATTTTTTACCCCCTTGCCCCAACTTCATTCCGATACACCTTCATATTACTGCCGCCATCGTATTTCGTTATCATGCTTTTGCGTTTACAGACTTTCTGTTACCATCTGCTACCATTGCTGTACGAAGCCTGCTAGCTGAGCATTCCCATGCGCCAAAGACAGTTGCTAGGGAACTGGCTGCGATGATCTTTACAGAAGAAGAACGGGAAAGATGCAATTGTAATGGTATCGGAAAACCACCCCTAGACAAAAGGAAAATGGCTTTACTGAAGCAAGAATTATTTGCGATATGTCCAGTTCCCCTCAACAAACATCCAGCAGTTTGGAAACAAGTAAATTCATATTTAGATGGACAAATGCGAAGCAGAAGGCAGGCGAAGCGGAGGGCTATTAACACTCAGCCAAAATCTGAACAAATGGAACAAGTTCATTTGTTGCAATCTTAATGAGAGACAAAACTGTATACAGGGGTTTTTAAGTCCATGTTTTAGATGTAATTTTTGTAGTAGAATATGCCATCAAACAGGGTTGATTGTAGCAGTAGGTATATATATATATATATATATATATATATATATATATATATATATATATATATATATATATGTATGTATATATATGTATATATATATAAACACAAAGGAAAACTTTGGGATCGGTGCTTTTTCTGAAGGAGGGCCTAGGGAATGGCACAACCTACCAACACATTAAAACCTCTAGTAATTTTAACATTTTCAAAAAAAGACTTAAAAACTCCATCTTTTCATGTTTTTCACTAAGATTTTCTATTAACTTAAGTTCAGTTGTTTTTAATTATATGGTGTATGTAAAGTGCTGCTGATTGCATATTTGTCGTTTAGAAGTTAGCGCTATATAAGAACTAATTAATAATAATTATATATATATATATATATATACATGTATATATCAGGCATATGAGACTGGCTGATTTCAGCTATTTTCCAAACTAATTTCACCTATTTTCTGCATAATTGACAATACTTAGCTAGTTTGAGGAGAAAATTGACCAATTTCAGCATGTGAGACTTCAGCTAATTAGCTGATTTCAGCTATTTTTTAAGCAAATTTCACCTACTTTCTGCATAATTGACAACACTTAACTGAGTTTAAGGAGAAAATTGACCAATTTCAGCATGTGAGACTTCAGCTATTTAGCTGATTTCAGCTATTTTTCAAACTAATTTCACCTATTTTCTGCATAATTGACAATACTTGGCTATTTTGATGAGAAAATCGAGAATATTATATATGAGGGGAAAACAGCAGATCACGGCACCAATGATTTCAGATAATTGGTAAGCAGGTCTGTAGCCAGGGCGATTCGTCTGAGTCCAGAAAGTGCACTTTTGAAATTTAAAAATGTAATAGGCACCCAGAATTTCAAGGTTTGTTTCCCTTCTATTAGAAAAACGAACCCCTATTTCAAAAAATTTTAAATTTGATTTTCATATTCCTGGCTACGGGGCTGGTAACAGGCCTGTCAAAGCTGGTGTGATGCTCGCTGCACCACTTTTGCGCCGGGAGTATGGAAATGCACGGACTTCAGAACTTCACCCTCTACGTCTCGAACCCTGCTGCATAGCAATCAAAACCATCGCCACCCCACTGACAACTCTGGTGCTACGGCCTAGTAAGGTCTCCAAAAGAAAAAGAGCAGAAAAGGAAATGGGGAGGGGGGGAAGGGGAAGGGGGGGGGGGAAGAAAAACATGTTTACGTAGCCAATAAGATATTTTACAACCTAATAGTTCTATTATACAAACTAAAAACAACTATATTTCCTATTGATTTAAAACTTTTGGTTTTGTTGTTGTTGTTGTGGTATACTTTCTATGGTTGCAGAAAGTACAATATTTTTTGCACCTCTGTATATATCTGTGCATTTATATAACTTACAGTGATTTTGCCAGAAAGAGATGATATTTTGTTCATGCCTGCATGGAACCTAATTTACTCTGCAAAATATATGCGTGAGATCTAATTAAAGGATTAATTCCGGGGTCAAGCTCTTTCATTTCATATGAAAGAGGACTTCAAAAGAAACAGAATGGTGAAGAAAGCATTCAAAATCTTTTCTGTTAATGAAATATTCAAGTTTAAAGTTTGGTATAATTTGTGTAGTAACGACTGAAATCAGACTAGTTGTGATGTCACAGCCTCAGATTTTTCAAAATCTTGATGTATTTTATTATATTTTGTTCTGGAATTTTGTGGCTTAAAAATCGGTAGATATGTCAGAAAAGTAGTAAAACAGAATCTAGTAAGGGTAATTATAATGTACTGAAGAATATTCAAGGAAAAATAATTGTCAAAAACTTGAATAAATTTTCTTTAAAGTACATTGACAATTGTTAAGAATGTGAGGATGAAGATGCCAACCTTCCATAGTAGACTCACTACACCAGTCTTTTCTACACAGATACATGTAAGAGTTGAAAGAGAGAGTTGAACACACAATTACAATGACGGGGTCGTCGCCTGCGTATTCGCTTATGATAGTACAAATGCTATCACGAAACGCTTAATACGACCCAGACGAGAACACAGGTACGACGTACGGACAGACATAACATCGACAACCAAGTCAATGTCCACGGCCTTTGATAAGCAGTTGTGGTGCACTGGCGTGTCTACCCACCCCAGGATTGAACCCGGGGCCTCGTGGTCTGTAGACAGGTATTATAACCGCTACACCACAGTAGGTAGATAATACATGTAAGACAGAACTTTCAACTTAAATATCCCCTTAACAGAATAAGATTTGTCCATGCTTTGCACCATTTTGTGTCTTTTAAAGTCCTCTTTCATATAAAATGGACTTGCTTGACCACTGAACTAATGCTTTAAGGTCTATGGATGTCTAGAGTGCAAAATGTTTAAATTATTTAAAAAAATCTTTAAATTTTAGGTATCATAAAATATTACATATTCATAGCTGAAAATTAAAAAACCTGTAAATGCTGTTAAACTTTTAACCAATTTTGATGTTTTTTGATACATTTTGATTAAAGGAGCACATATTTTTAGGTCTCCAAAAAATTGAATGTTTATCTAGCATGCAACGGTATAACAATTATTCGGTAAATATGAATATTTAAGTGATCGTTGCCTTCACGTCTTCTGTGGGATATGGAGGCATGAAGGAAGTTTATTGATCTGTTGTGGATAATATATCTGAAATTTGCAAAAACAAGCATTCTCACTTTTCAGTCTAGTGCTCCGTTAATTTTAGCTTATGTTGCCTCTACCTGTCCATAGTAGGTAGTCCGTGAGCTAAGGGCCTAAAAATGGATGATTGATCGCATTTTTGCGCACCAAACTTCAACTTTTTGGGGTTCAGGCATGTCTGGGGGTCATGAATCACTTTGCTAGACCTCTCAGTAGGGTAGCTGGACCCAGAATGAGGGTTTTTTTAAGTAAATATTCAGAGTATAAATAGGTTTGAGGTAGGGCTGAAATTTAACTTGAAGGTAGCATTGGAAGAAATAAATCAATTTTAGATCATTTTTTAGAAAAAGGTATGTCTGTGGATGATATCAGTTTTCAAACCTCTCAATAGATAAAGTGAGCCCTCAAATGGGCTCACCCCCCCCTCCACTGCTACTTTTGACTTTGCCCTCCCCCACTTTTGACTTTGCCCTCCCCCACTTTTGACTTTGCCCTCCCCCACTTTCATTAGGCAATTCACCCAGTTTTGTCACCCCTTTATATGTTAGATCTAATATTTCTCAGGTTGTATTTCAGATCTAACAATTACAAAATTAAATCCAGCTCAGTAAAATTCCATTGAGAATTAGAGATAAGGGCTAGCTGACAGAGGTTATAGTTGGAGTACAAAAGAATAAACTTGCTTTTCATTGTACATATAATACAAGCATGTCTGTATTCTTTATTTAAAGGATTAGTTCAGAGGTCCAGCAAGAGGACTTCAAAAGAAACAAAATAGTAAAGAAAGTGTTCGAAATCCTTATTCTGTTAAGGAGATATCTAAGTTTTAAAGTTTGGTATCATTTGTGAAGACAAGACTGAAATCAGACTAGTTGTGATGTCATAGCCTCAGATTCCTCAAAGTCTTGATGTATTCTTTCATATTTTGTCCTGCTATTTTGTAGCTTAAAAAGCATGGGATATGTAAAAAAGTAGTAAATCTGAATCTAGGAAGGGTATTTGTAATATACCACCTGAAGAAAGTTTGAGGAAAAATAATTCAAATAGTAAAAAAATTAAATAAACTTTCTTTAAAATACATTAACAATTGTTAAGAATGTGAGGATGAAGATGTCAGCTTTCTATAATAAACTTACTACACCAGTCATTTCTACACAGATACATTAGAACTTTGAACTTGAATATCTCTTTAACGAAATCAGATTTCTTCACCATTTTGTTTCTTTTGATATCCTTTTTCATATAAGATGGACATGCTTGACTACTACACTAATCCTTTAAAACAAAACAATTGTTAGGACTTTTTAATTATAACTTTTTGGAGATATTTCCCCTTAGGCTAATAGAATCCCCAAAAAGCTCCCCCCCCCCTCCCTCCTCCTGGCCCTAGACAAGCCACTTGGTTCAGTCAAAACAAAAGTCACAAATTTTCTTGGAAGGAATTTGTCATATTTCTGAAAATTGGTTCAAAACTTTAAATCAGAAAACCCAAAGTTTTTATGTTTCCGATAAAAAACTTGTTATGATGATTTAAAGTGAGGTGGAATAATGAAGGATAGACTTATTACATTAGAATTATAGCTCTAGACCGAAAAGTGGGGGTGCTCGTTTTTACAAATTTCACAGATTGATAAACTTCATGTCTCCATAGCCCACAGATGACATCAGGATAAAGGTCATTTGAATATTCATATTAACCAGAAAATTACACCGTTGCGTGCTAGATAAGCATTCAATTTTTGCGGGGACTTCCATAAAAATTCCTTTACTTATCAGTCTAGTACTACTCCTTTAACATTTTATAAATCAGTTTTAGAGCAGATGCAACTGCATGGGGTTTCAACCAGTTTATTGGTTTTCTCTTTGTGATGTCACAAAATATGAATAAAATTTCATTTATTATACTAAAAGCCTTAAAATTCAAAATGCTATCAACTGATGGCCAAGTTTTATTCAATTTTGTTGAAACAGTTTGATGTTATCATGGTTTTTAGCATATTTCTGTCCAATGAAGCATTAAGTCATTGCTATCTGTCAATAGATCTTTAGCTATTAGGTGTGGTAAAGTGTACAGGGTGCATGCTAAAATGGTGGCGTGTTATCCTAATTAGCCAAATTATTAATTTGACTTATTCTTTATTGGACTTTAACAATGCAAATGTTTTTTTACACTTTTTGTCCACCGGTGTTTTCATTTATATGAATTTTTGTATATTTTTGGTTCCGATGCTAATATAGCATAAGGAACCTAAGCAGTCACGCTGACGTGTGTATGTGGGTGTGTGTGTACGGGTGGGTTTAGACCCACCAACTGATGACATTCGTATGTTTACACACCTTGAAAGCGATGACACGCACACAACGGATGATGTCCTCAGTTGTTTTTACTTTTAAAAATGGTTTGTTTTCAAAACTATTATAACTAAACACTACTCTAGTTCAGTATTTTTGCATTTCGGTACATGTCACTTGTTAAATAGGATAAGTTAAAAAATACGAGTGTAACCTAACATCCTAATACCGCCATCCCATATGTGTGTTGTATATTGATCAACATCATACAATGGAACATTAGGAGCCTTAAGGCCAATTCTGAAGAAATCGACCTTCTGGCCTCCACCTTCAACCCGGTCGTCTTCTGCCTACAAGAAACTTTCTTGAAAACCACCGACCATTACTCCCTTAACAACTTTGCTTGCTATCACAAACATCAAGTGGATGCTGACAGGGCCTGTGGTGGCGTCTCCATTCTCGTTAGACACGATATTCCACACAGCCATGTTCGTGTGCACACCGACCTTCAGGCCATCTGTATTTCTATCTCCCTCCACAAAACTTTCACTCTCTGCAATATCTATCTCCCTCCCAACACCAACATTCAACCAACCAGCCTTAACAACCTCATCTCTCAGCTTCCCACCCCTTCATCCTTCTTGGTGACTTCAACGCTCACAACCCTTTGTGGGGCTCTAATACCACCACCCCTAGAGGCAAGTTCATCAAAACGCTCTCCGTCAGCACAGCCTGTCCTTACTGAACACTAACTCCCCGACCTACCTTCATCCTGCCACAGGATCTCTCACCTGTATTGACCTGTCTATCTGTTCCCTATCCTCCTCCCTGACTTTAGTTGGAGAGTCACTGCTGACCTCTGTGGTAGTGATCATTACCCTCTTCTTATACACTCCAATCTTCAAATCCCCACTGAGCACACCCCCAACTGGAACCTCGACAAGGCTGACTGGTCCCTTTGAAACCCTCTGTGACTCACACCTCTCCCCCATCTTTCTAGAGGATGAGGATCCATGTCTAACTTCAGTAATATCCTTATCAACATCGCCACCTGCTCAATTCCCAAAACCTCCAAACCCCAAATCATCCCCCAACCCCTGGTTCTCAGATGACTGCAAAACCGCCATCAAGAACAGGAAAAGAGCCTCAGGAACTTTAAAACTAACCCGACCACCCATAACCTTAACCTCTTCGATCAGCCGTGCAAGGCCAGACGCACTATCAAGGACAGTAAAACCAACACTTGGAACAACTTTATCTCTTCTCTCACCACCAACACCCCCACTAAGAAGATTTGGAGAATGGTTAACAGCTTCCACGGCAGAGTAGGCAAATCTTCCATCTCCCATCTCTCTTGGAATGGAGACCTTCTCACTGCAAAAAAAGACATCGTTGACCACCTCGCCGCCTCTTTCAGCAACATCTCGGCCTCGACCAACTACTCCAATGCTTTCAAAATCAAAAAAGCATGGATGAAGCCCGAGAATCACTTTTCCCTCTGACAACTCCAAAGCTACAACACCCCTCTCACCCTTTCTGAATTAAACCAAGCCATCAGCGACGCTGGCTGCACCTCCAAGGGCCCAGATAACATCCCCTATCAGTTTCTGAAACACCTCCCCATCAAAGCCACCACTACCCTACTCACCATCTTCAACCACATTTGGTCCTCACACTCCTTTCCCCTATCTGGAGGACAGCTATTGTCATCCCCGTCCTTAAACCGGGAAGGATAGCACCGACCCCACCAGCTACCGACCCATCGCCCTTACTTGCTGTCTCTGTAAAATTATGGAAAAGATCATTAATCAGAGACTAAACTGGTTCCTCGAGACCAACAGAATCCTCTCTCCTCACCAAAGCGGCTTCAAAACGCCGCAATACCCTAGACCAGTTAATTACGCCGACACCGCTATCCGGGAATCCTTTGCAAAAAGGAACACCTCATTGCCATATTTTTGACCTCGAGAAAGCTTTCGACACTACTTGGAAATACGGCATTACCCGAAACTTCACACCATTGGCCTCAGAGGCCACCTCCCCATCTTTATTCAAAACTTCCTCTCACCCAGGCAGTTCCAAGTTCGTATGGCCACACCCTCTCCAAGCCGTACCCCCCCAAGAAGAGGCGTCCCCCAAGGCAGCATCCTCTCCCCACTCTCTTCAACCTGAGCATTAATGACATCGGGAATGACCTTGGCCCCAGCATCAAACGTACCCCACGTGGATGACTTCACCATCTTCTACTCCTCCCCTAGCTTTCCTATTGTTGAAAATAGGCTTCAAACCAGCCTCAATCAGCTGCAAGTCTGGAGCAACAATAACGGTTTTAGATTCTCCAAAGACAAGACAGTCTGCATGCACTTTGTCATTTCAACAACCTCCACCCCAACCCTAACTTTGTGCTCAATGGGAATCGCATCCCTAAAGTTGAAAACACAAAGTTCCTTGGTCTTACTCTAGACCCCAAGCTCACCTACAAGCCACACATCACCAACCTGAAACTAAAATGCAATAGCTCCCTCAACCTCCTCCGACTGCTCTCCAACACTACTTGGGAGCGAACCGCCATGCTCTCCTCAAAATTTTCAGGCTCACCATTCGTGCCAAGCTTGACTATGGCAATATTGTTTACTGTGTCGCTCACAACTCATACCTCAACCACATTAACACCATCCAAAATGAAGCCCTCAGGCTTTGTCTAGGAGCCTACAGGACCTCCCAATCACTAGCCTTCATGTTGAAGCCAACGAACCCCTTTCTACTTAGATGTAAACAGCTTAGCCTCTCCTATGTTTTTAGAGTCCTCACCAACACCCAGAACCCTGTTTACAACCTCATTAGGTACCCCAATTTCTCCTCCCTCTTTGATAGGACTAAAACCCTATCGCCCCCTTCAGCTTACGCATTAAATCAGACCTCTTTCAACTTGGCATCAACCCCGCCACTCTCGGCACCTATTCCTGGCCCACTTTTCCGCCCTTGGGCCACCCCCTTCCTTCTGTCCACCTAGACCTCTCCACTTATAACAAAACTCAAACTCACCCTAATCTCTTCATCAATCTCCACAACCAAATCAAAGACCAACTCTCAAATTACACCTCCATCTATACTGATGGCTCCAAGGAAGGCAACAAGACAGCTGCTGCTGCCATCATCCAAGACATCACCCTCAGTAGCGGACTTCCTGACCACTCATCCATCTTTTCAGCCGAGGCTAAGGCCATTCTCCTCGCCCTCAACTTTATTGAGTACTCTCCTCTTAGTCACTTTGCCATTTTCTCTGACTCAAAGGCTGTTCTTACTTCATTACTCAATCTTAAATGGGATAACCTCACCTGCCACCTCCTCCTCCGAAACTCTTTTCTCCCACCCTCTGCAGGAAAAGTGTTCTTTTCTTCTGGATACCCAGCCATGTTGGCATCCCTGGCAATGACAGGGCTGATACAGCCGCTAAGCTTGCCCTTAACCTCCTCCCTTCCCCTTTTCCCAAAACCCTCTCTGACATCAAACCGCTTATCGCTCTCTCTTGTTCGTGACCGCTGGCAAACCTTATGGAACTTCCAAATTGATAACAAACTCCATGTTATCCAGCCCACAATCCCAATCAAATCCACCATCAACAACCTTCTCGATCGACAACGCTCATATTACCCGCCTTAGAATTGGTCACACCCACCTCACTCACTCCCACCTCCTTATTGGTTCCCCCAACCCTCTGTAACAATTGCCACTGCATCCTTACAATCCAACACGTTCTCCCTTGCTTGCCCCCTGTACAACCTTCCCAGAGCTTCTCTCGCTCCCCACAACTCAATTGCTGAGTTCTTCCAAAAATCCTCCAGATAAAATAGTCTCCTTCCTTCAGCATGCATCCCTCTACAACCATATTTAATCCTCCTCTTCCACCCCTCTCTACTTTGTTTTTAGTTTTACCCATGCACCTCCTCTCTCGATCACAGCTTTCTGGCTTTTGTTCTTGAATTTCTCTCATTCTTCCCCTGGTCTCTTTCCTTACTACCTCTAAAATGGTCTGACCTCTCAGGCACAATTTGACCTTCGTTGTCGTGGTGCCGTTAAGACCTCATCAAACAAACAAACAAACAAACAAGTATATTGATCGGTCACCAGTAGTATAGGATTACGCCTACGTCATCAGTTGTAGGGTCTAAACATGTATGGGTGAGTGGTCAGCAGTTATACAGGATTATGGATATGTCACCAGTTGTAGGGTCTACACACGTGTGTGTGTGCGGGTGTGTGTGTATGTGTGTCTGTGACAGCAAGCTCCTAAGCATGATATCTCAAGAACGATACACTGGATTCATGTCATATGTGGTATACAGATAACCTATGGTCCATAGATGTGTCCTATAGTTTTTGGTGGTGATGTCATGCATATTAATGAGTAGGCGGGGCTTAACTCGATTCATGTTATATTTGGTACATAGGTAGCCCATGATCAGTAGATGTGCCTTATCATTTTTGGTGGTGATGTAATGCATATTAATAAGTAGGCGGGGCCTAATGTAAAACTCATGAAATGCTCATTAACAATCACGTGTCCGTTTTCTTTCATATTTAGTATAATTATTTTGTTAGCTTGCGTGTATGTGTTCATTGTATGAAAACATTGAATTCCATAATATGTAGTGGGCAGGGCTTAATATGGTTTTGCTAAAAAGACCTTGTAAACACGGTATCTCAAGATGAACATACTGGATTCACGTCATGTGCATTACACAGATAGCCTGTGGTCCACAGATGAACCCTATTGCTTTTGGTGGTGATGTCATGCATGAGTATGCAGGGCTTAATGTAAAAAATTTGAAATGCTCATATTTCAACAATCAAATGTCTGGTTTGTTTCATATTTACTAGAATTATGATGTTAGCTAATTTGTACGTCTTCATTTTATAAAAACATTAGATATCATTAATATTTATAATGGGTTTAATATGATTTTGCTGAAAAGAGCTTGTAAATACTATATCTCAAGAAGGATTCGTGTCATGTCAAATATTTCATGATATACAATGACATTAACAGTTAATACAAAATCAATCAGCATGAAAAAAAGCATCAGAACCACAAAACCTTTTGGTTCTGGTATGTTTTGTTGAAATGTACAGTATAACGGAAAAGCAAACTTTAATGCATAAAAAAATTTTATATGAAGAGTATATGCATATTTTATATCCTTTTTCACCCACTCCTACCTCCTATCAGGCTCTCCCAATCCTCTCTGCCGTACTTGCAACACTGATCTCACGTTCAAGCATATCGTCTTAACCTGTCCTTTATACCTCAACTCCAGATCATTCCTTTTCTCCTTCACCTCAATTTCTGATCTCTTCAACAACAATCCCTCCTCTGACATCATCACCTTCCTCTGCAATAGCAACTTAATCCACCTGATCTTACACACACTTTCCCCTTTTCTATCCTACCATCCTATTCTTCCTTTCTTTTTATTACCTTTATTTGCCCCTTTATTATTTGTATCTTTTTTCTATCCCTCCTATCCCCTCTCCTCTCCCATTCATCTCCTTCCTAACTCTTGCAACCTAAGTTTTTAACACACTCTTGGCACATTTGACTCTGACTGTTGCAGTGCCATTAAACATCAACAAACCAAATCAAAAAGTGGTGGCGCCTGACACCACGAAATCGGGGCAAGCTACCTCTCAACATTTCTCCTCCAATGTAGACGAATTGCAAAATCCATTTTGGGAGCAGTGGGGTAGTCATCCCCACCCAGTCCCTCCTGTGGCTCCGCTACCTTACTTTTTGCTGGCCAGCAAAAATACTGGCCCTTTGGGTGCAAAGGTCCCCCATGTAATTGCCTCTCCCCGCGGATGGCTGTTCCTAAAAAGTTTAATAATAAAATTAGGTAACAGGGTTCAGACAATATGCTAATTTTGGGCCAATGATGTTTTTTTCTTTTGCTCCTCAGTTAATTTAAGCCTCCAAACAGTTATATAGACTGCTATTACTGTACATTTTTTAGACAATGTTTTAGGCAATAAGCAACGGGTGTAGGAAGCAGGGCGGGGTGAATTCCCCCCACAATATTTTTTTCTGGGAGGCAAGTACCATTTTGGGACATTTTTGAAGAATGTTGCTAAATTTTACAAATATTTTCAATAATTTTACAACCCCCCCCTTCCCCCTCTACAAATAGTTTTTAGACCGTGATAAGAGACTCATACAATTTTTGTACTGAGGTTTGTTGATACAAATGATCAAATCTGGCCCTCTCTCCCTTCCCAATGTAAAATACTTTCCTACACCACTGATAAGCAATATTTGGGGACCTCTCCAATTCAAAAGGCTGGCTATACACCCCTGTTGAGAAATCTTATCATTGTTCATCTGTGTAACACTGCAGTAAGAATATTAGGACTGATTAACTGTCACTCAGGTGCATGTCTAGCTTTAAGAGTTTTTTTTTTTTTTTTTTTTAGGTCGGGGGAGGCTTAACTAAAAAACACATCTTATCAAAATCTTTATAATTGAAGGTTTCATCTAACTAGTTGTGCAGCTGTCTCTTGCTCAGCAAATTTCACAAAATCACGGCTGGAATTATAAACAAGGATTCATGACTGATATTTTTTATCACAAAAAAGTAGTTGCGAATTTCAAACATGTTAGAAATTAAGTCAAAATGATTTTTATGAAACTGCAAATCTGTTCCGTGGTTGACTGGTATTTTTACTGTGGGGAAACATTCACCAATCAGGTATGCAAACAAAAATATGATCATTCATATTTTGGTAGGGTGTAATTTTTAAAAAAGAGAGAGTTAATAAGCTAATACTGTACTAGTTAAACTTTTTTAATTAAACTCTACAAAACAATACAAGAAAATCAAGTAAGAGTTGATAAATTAATACCTGTAAAAATTTCATTTGTACATGAATGACATGCAAATTGAAGTTAAATAATTTTGTTTACATGCTAAAATTTTAATAAGGTACAGCCTTTGCTGGAAATGTTAAGCTTCTGATATCAAAATAAATTCCAGTAAAAATTAATTTTTTTATTAAACTGTACAGAACTAAGTTAAATAGCTATTTACTCTGTAAAACTTAATTGAAATGTCAACTCGCAGAGCATAAGGTTCATTAATCAAGAGATTTTTACTTAAGATATGATTTCATAAATATTCAATTGTTCATAAGAAGCCAATCCTGACTCCTTATATAGATTAAACTCACAGAGTTTTTAGAGACTTTGCCTCCTGGTCATCCAAGAGAGTGTGGTCCCTGCTGGAACCGTACCCTTGAGGTATCAACAAATTGGCGCACACCTAGAAAATCTCAATGCACACGCATTGCTTCAATTTCTAGATGAAAACCTGGTGGGCAAAGTTAAAAGTGTGTGTGGAGGCACAAATTGGTGATAAGATACAAAAAATCACCATATAAAAGATGTAAATTTGAAAGACAGTGGTGGAGGAGGAGGGGGTAAATTCTTATGACTAAGATTCTGTTTCTCTTGTGAGCTAAGAATCTATCATGCAAGATACCTGACCACTGAACAGATCTTTGTTTTTACTTTAAATCAGAAATTGAAAGGTTAATGCTTATTGAGGAACTGCATTGGTAAATGGGGTTGTACAAACCTCCCCTACACACACACACAAGAAATTAAAAGTAGGAGGAATCATAAAATCACCCTAAAATAAAAATAAAATAAAAAGGGAAATTCCCCCTTTGTATCTCCGCAATCCTGCCTATGAAAAAAAGAATATATGCTAAAAAGGTCCAGATATCGATGTGATGACCTGATTTTTATTGCTTCTTTGCTCCCTTGGGACACTTCATACTAAAGGTGGTAGCTAGGGGCAGTGGCGTAGCCAGGATTTTTATATTGGTGGGGCAAGTAACAGAAATAAGCCGACAGGATACAACATATGGCCCCTGCTGACGAACAGTACTAATTTTGAAGCGATAAAAATAGTGGTGGGGCGATCGCCCCCTCTGCCCACCCTTTGGCTATGCCACTGGCTAGGGGTGTGCAGCCCACCAACCGAAAAACATACCCGCAGTATGACAGAGTTATATTTAGCCTTAGAACATTGTAATACTAAACTGCTCTTTTGAAAACATTGAAAAAATCAGTTATCAGCAGTTTGTTCCCCCTTCCTCCCACCCCCTTTGCCCTTCTGAAGTCTGAAAGGATGGCTACACCCTGTACTAGATGTTAATTATTCAGATACAACTCTTTTAGGATGTTTATGTCTTTACTGCAGGGACTAAAATGCCACGTATTGTTTCCGATGATTTTGCTCCACCCGCAAGGCAACGAAGAGAATTTTACTGCCAACGATGCGCAATGCAGTTTAATACTGAAAATGAGTGGAACAACCACAGAGCATCTTCTGATCATATAGGAAGACATTTTGTCTGTAGAAATTGTGAGCAAGGATTTGATTCCCAAACCAAGCTAAACATTCATACAGAGCATCCTGGTCCCCTGTGTATTGTTGAGGACAATGGTGTTAATGTGTATGTAGTGAAAGAGTGGTTAATAAAAAAGTTGTTGCCGTATAAGTCCAATTTTAGAATAGTAGCGAGAAAACTGGCAGACTATATTTTTACTAGGGAGGAGAGGATAGAGCGCAACATGATGGGCAGAAGAGGGAGACTAGCATTGGAGAGCGCAAGAGTTGTGGCTCTGAAGAGTGCGATGGGTAGAATTTGCCCATCACTTACTTTGGAGAACTGGAAAAAGGCGGTTGAATCAATAGATGCTGCCAGTCGACATTTGAAACGGGATTTGAAATTGAAAGTTCGCAAGCAGTTGCTTTCACCATCATGAGTTGCTTTCAAAACTTTTGACCAATATGTTAATGTTCTTTCTAATGTTGTTGTGTATTAGAATTCTTAGGCAATTTAGCAGTTTTACATGACATTGTCCATAGACTGTTAAAAACGTTTAATATCTCCAAGGGCGTATGAAGCTTTTGAAAAGTGAGGGCATGACCTCTTATGGGGCATTACCTATTAGAGGCACTTCCCAAGTCTATATGTATGTCTCCAGTCTGTATAGATAAAATTAGTGAGCAGTGCTGTAATTCCCAGGGCACATGCCCCCTACACTTTTCTGTAGAATCTTTTAAAATCAAGTGGAGTAACTGGCACCTTAGAGTACTAATTAGCTAGTAGAATGAACAATTTTAAAGTTATCAATGGGGAAAATCGAAGTTGAAACCGACGCCTCTGCTCTTAAGCCCAGTGGCACACCAGTCCGACCTTTCAACCTTCTCAGTGGAACCACTAGCTGGCCCTTATACTATACTCCTTTACATTTCTCTCACTGTTTTTTCTTTACCCTTAGTACCAACATACATCTCTTTGCATTTAGACCAACACCATTCACAAATAACATCTTTTTGGACTTTCACTGTTAACAGGTTAAAGTGCTGTTAATCACAATCAAACCTACCTTGTTGCACCCTCCCACCTTCCCCTCCCCTCTGCCATAAATGGTCACGATCTAGACTTGAAATTTGGACCCTATGTTTGGGACATAATATATTTGGGACAATATGTTTGGGACTATCTATATATATATTTATATATATATATATATATTATATATATATATATATATATATATATATATATATATATATATATATATATATATATATATATATATATATATATATATATACAATATATATATATATATATATATAATATATATATATATATATATATATAATATATATATATATATATATATATATATATATATATATATATATATATATATATATTATATATATATATATATATATATATATATATATATATGATATGATGATGAAGATAATTCTTTGTTAAAGGAGGTGGATTATACCATTTGTACATGTAAATAATTCTTGTAGAACTTTGTAACTCTTGTGTCTATATATATTTTTGTTACACATTAATAGTTGAGTTTTATTATGCATGTCAGGAATTCTTTATGTACATGTTCATGTTTGTGATTAACAGCACTTTAACCTGTTGACAGTGAAAGTCATATGTGCCAGAAGATGTTATTTATAAATGGTTATGTTGTTTGGTGCATGGTCCGATTGTAACGAGATGTACATCTCTTTGCAATTAGACCAACACCATTCACAAATAACATCTTTTTGGACTTTCACTGTTAACAGGTTAAAGTGCTGTTAATCACAAACAAACCTACCTTGTTGCACCCTCCCACCTTCCTCTCCCCTCTGCCATAAATGGTCACAATCTATGACTTGAATTTGGACCCCATGTTTGGGACATAATATATTTGGGACATAATATATTTGGGACATGATATATTTGGGACATGATATATTTGGGACATGATATATTTGGGACATAATACATTTGTATTTGGAACTATATATATATATATATATATATATATATATATATATATATATATATATATATATATATATTTGTACATATTTGTACATATTTATATATATATATATATATATATATATATATATATATATGTATATATATATATATATATATATATTTGTACATATTTATATATATAATATATATATATATATTTGTACATATTTATATATATAATATATATATATATATATATATATATATATATATATATATATATATATATATATATATATATATATATATATATATATATATATATATATATATATAAATATATAAATATATATATATATATATATATATATATAATATGATGATGAAGATAATCCTTTGTTGAAGAAGGTGGGTTATACCATTTGTACATGTAAATAAATTCTTGTAGAACTTTGTAACTCTTGTGTCTATTTATATTTTAGTTACACATTTAAAAGTTGAGTTTTATTATGCATGTCAGGAATTTGTATGTACATCCTCATGTTTATGATTAACAGCACTTCAACCTGTTGTCAGTGAAAGTCATATGTGCCAGAAGATGTTAGATATAAATGGTTATG
This sequence comes from Chiridota heheva, assembly GCA_020152595.1. Classification (NCBI taxonomy): domain Eukaryota; kingdom Metazoa; phylum Echinodermata; class Holothuroidea; order Apodida; family Chiridotidae; genus Chiridota; species Chiridota heheva. The sequence continues at coordinate 1,227,531 of JAIGNY010001179.1, forward strand.
TTGTTTGGTGCATGGTCCGATTGTAACGAGATGTGTTAGTCTTGTGGCAGTACTTTGAGGTTATATGTAGTAAATGTTGGTGCTAAGGGTAAAGGCTTTCTTTTGCTCTTCAGCTTAATTTTTAGCCTCCAAACAGTGTAATAATAGACTACTATTTTGACAAAATTTGTCAACATTTTAAAACTCATGCATAAGTGATTTTTTTCCCTAGGCACCGACCCCTTTCCCCTTTCATGGATGGGTACACTAGATTGTTTTGATTATTTAGATACAACTCTTATGTGGTTTTTCTGTCTCTACTGCAGGGACTTCAATGCAACATTTTGTTTCTGATGATTTCGCTCCACTTGCACAGCAACGAAGACAACTGTACTGCAAAAGATGCGTAATGCAGTTTGACACTGAAAATGAATTGAACAACCACAGAGCATCTTCTGATCATATAGGAAGACATTTTGTCTGTAGAATTTGTGAGCAAGGATTTCATTCTAATGACAACTTGATTGTTCATACGAAGACGCATCAGACTGGTTTGCTCCATCGGTGTTCTGTCTGTCAAAAGACATTCACACGAAGATGGAATCTTCAACAGCATGAATTGTTACACAAAAAGTATGAAAAACTGGACTGCAAGTATTGTGGAACTCGCTTTAGATACGTGTTGGACTGTGAACGTCATCTTCATCTGTGTCCCCAAAGGCCACCATATCCTAGCGAATGAAAATGGTGATTTTCAGGCGTGTACTCTAAAAGAAAAACTTCCAAGGAGCCGTTGGCCAAAATTTGAAGGAGTATTATTTTGGGGTCTCTAGAGTATTTGAATAGGAAAAGTATATATTGCCCAACAGACAGGGAGGTTTTGACAGTTTTGGAGCAGAACAATTCTCACCCTATGGGGGTTAGACGTTTGGAAACTATGCTGAAATTGTACTCATGGTTGTTTGTTGAAAAAATGGTTAAGGATTTGCCTACCGAAAGTGGGTGGGGGGAGGGGGAGTGAAGAGAATGGGTGGAAAACCACAAAATCAAGACTCCAGAAATCACCATACAAAAGATACAAATTCGGAAAAGAGTGAAGTCCTTCCAATGATATTTTGTATAATTTTGTCTTTTTCTGTCTGATAGTTTAGTTTCACACTTTAAAGTAGATTTTATTATGCATGTGTAGAAATCTTTGTTTACATGTTCATGGTTTGAAAGACTTGTGTGTATATCAAGAGAAACAAGACGTGTGTTTTTATCCCCCCGCCCCCCTCCCATTCTTGTTTGTGTCATTTCTCAGTTCACTGTGTGTTTGCACTACTATACTGTACTATTGAGGACCTGAACCTGAAAACATAGACCAACCAGAAAACATAGACCAACCGGAAAACAGACAAACCAGAAAACACAGACCCAACCAGAAAACATAGACCAAGCGGAAAACATAGATCCAACCGGAAAACATAGTCACACCCAGAGAATAAAGACCCAACCGGAAAACATAGACCAACCGGAAAACATAGATCCAACCGAAAAACAGAGTTCCAACCGGAGAACATAGACCCAACCGGAGAACATGATTAACCGGAAAACATAAGATCCAACCGGAATACATAGACCCAACTGGAGAACATAGACCCAACCGGAAACATAGACTTTGAAAACTGCTTAGGACTTATGGGTCCTTGAAAAGAAATAAGAGGGCATCTGATGTCATATTACAAGGGTCCTCATTGGGGAAAAAATTCCCGATTATTTGTTTAGATTATACTGCACATTTTTTGAGACCTTATGAAACCTTTGTGAATTTTAGAAGAGCGCCAAAACTTTTGGAAGCTTAAAAAGATGTACAGTATCTACTTTTGTGAAATAGATATATATGTAAATACTTTCTCGGGAAGACCTGCAATATTTCCCAGTTACAAGTGGAAAATTTGCACTGCTAAATTAAGTTTCTATAGGCATTCAAGTTCTTTTGGAAAATCTCCAATTTGCGGGAAATATCCTATAAATTTCTGAAAATTTCCTTCCTTTTCGTAAATTTACTTCACTTTGCTGGAAATTTTCTTTCATTTAAAAAAAAGTGTGCAATTGAAATTTGTGGGTTATATAGGAACCAAACTGGGGGGCCAAAGTGCTCAGCCGAGGTCCACTTTACTTAGTGTGGGGGCAGTTAGTGCAGAGGCGGTGGAAGATTTTTGAATCTGGGGGGCACAGGATCTGAGGGCCAGTTTCCAACTCGTATTTCCAAAACATGTAGCACAGCAGTATAGCTTAATAGGGTCAAATTGCAGATCATCCATTTTATGGTTTGCGGAAAAGTGGGGGGGCACGTGCCCTATGCCCCCATCCCCCTACTCCGCGGCCCATTAGCATGTTTGTGATATTTTCAATCACATCTCCATACACATTAAGCAGTGCTCTAAATTATAAATCAATTATTTTATGAATGTGATATATTTTCTTTCGTCATTGGGCATTACACTCACCAGCATATATAAGCAACTCGTCACAGTGACAAGTCCCCTCTCCCCAACCCCTGGCCTTTTTAACACATTAACTCATAGGAGGCGGAACTGGGGGATGGGGGAGGGTGAGGCACATGGGAACGTGCCCTTCAACTTCTCAAAAGTGTTAAAAGTACCCTTTTTCAGTAAAGAAAAGTGCCCTATTCCTGAGGGATTGCCCTTTTTTAGAAAGACAAGGGCTTTTTTTAGAGACGTAACCTGCCATTTCAAACATTGAAACACTTTCTTCAAAGACCATATTCAGATATATCTTATCTTTTCATTAAAGAAAGTAACACAAATATTGTCCCAAATGAGCCAGTAGGGCCAAGCCCTCCCCCTTCCCCTCATGTTTAGGACCAAGTACCATTTTGGCCACCCAATAAATTTGAAGGAATAACGATTTTTTTTTGTTAAGAGTCAGATTGCGTCTTTTCTTTCGGAAATATCCATTTTCGGGAAATTTGCATAAAATGTTTTTCATTTTCACAGAATTTTCCATAGCAAATTGAAATGTAAGCATTGCGTAAGCATTATGCAAGCATCATGTCAGTATGTTGTAAGCATAGTTTTTTTTCTTCTAAACTTCGTTTTTTAAATAGATGCAAGCATTTTGCAAGCATGATGTAAGCAACCAGAATAGTAGTACATTTAGTATCAACATTTGCAACTAATGTAGCTGTCTGAATACTAAAATATATCACATATCCAACGTTTTTTTAAATTGGTAAAGAATGCCAAGCTTCCAAAATCAAAGTTGTTTTCCAAAAGAATTTAACATTTTTTCAACTGAAGTGTTAAAAGCTAAAGATGATACATAAATTGATATAACAGGAATGGAAAACAAAACTTCAGAAGTGTACTTGTGTGTTTGATGAGGGCTTAACAGCACCACGACGACGAGGGTCAAATTGTGCCTGAGAGGTTAGATCATTCTAGAGGTAGGAAGGAAAGAAAACAGTGGGAGAATGAGAGAAATTCAAGAACTAAAAGTAAGAAAGCTGGAATCGAGAGAAGAGGTGCATGGGTGAAGAAGAAAAAAAAGTAGAGAGAGGGGGTGGGAGAGGAAGACTAAATATGGTTGTAGAGGGAAGCATGGTAAAGGAAGGAGATAATTTTATCTGGAGGGCTTAACAGCACCACAACAACGAGGGTCAAATTGTGCCTGAGAGGTTAAATCATTCTAGAGGTAGGAAGGAAAGAAAACAGGGGAAGAATGAGAGAAATACAAGAACTAAAAGTAAAAAAGCTGGGATCGAGAGAAGAGGTGCATGGGTGAAGAAAAAAAGTAGAGAGAGGGTGGGAGAGAAGGACTAAATAGGGTTGTAAAGGGAAGCATGGTAAAGGAAGGAGATAATTTTATCCGGAGGCTTTTTCTGGAAGAACTCGGCAATTGAGTTGTGGGGAGCGAGGGAAGCTCTGGGAAGGTTGTACAGGGGGCAAGCAGGGAGAACGTGATAGACTGTGAGGGTGCAATGGCAATTGTTGCAGAGGGGTTAGGGGAGCCAGTAAGGAGGTGGAAGTGAGTGAGGTGGGTGTGACCTATTCTAAGACGGGTAATATGAACGTTGTTGACACAAGAGAGGTTGTAGATGGTGGGTCTGATCGGAATGGTGGGCTGGATGACATGCAGTATTTTTTATTAATTTGGGAGTCCCAAGAGGTTTGCCAGCGGTCACGAACAAGGGAAACGATAACTGGTTTTATATCAGAAAGGGTTTTGGGAAATGGGGTAGGGGGGAAGGTTCAGGGCAAGCTTAGCAGCTGCATCAGCCCTGTCATTGCTAGGGATGCCAACATGGCTGGGTATCCAGAAGAAGAAAAAATACTTTTTCTGCATAGGGTGGGCGAAAGGAGTTTCCGAAGGAGGAGGTGGGATGTGGAGTTATCCCATTTAAGATTGGGTAAAGAAGTAAGGACAGCTTGGAGTTGGAGAAGATCGGGCTGAGCGGAGAGTACTTAATAAAGTTTAGGGCGAGGAGGATGGCCTTTGCCTTGGCTGAAAAGATGAACGAGTAGTCTAGAAGCCTGCAAATGAGGGCAATGTCTTGGATGACGGCAGCAGCAGCTGTCTTGTTGTCTTCCTTGGAGCCATCAGTATAGATGGAGGTGTAGTTTGAGACTTGGTCTTTAATTTGGTTGTGGAGATTGATGAAGAGGTTAGGGTGGGTTTTGTGATGAGTGGAGAAACCCAGGTGAATAGAAGGGAGGAGGTGGCCCAAGGAGGAAAAGTGTGCCAGGAGAAGGTGCCAAGAGTGGCGGGGTTAATGCCGAGATAGAGGAGGTACTTGACCTTTATCATGTCATATTAAAAAGTATACATCTAATTATTGCTAGAATTCAATCAATCAAAAAGTGTATCTACCATTAGTAAATAATCCTCTTCTAATATCTGAATTGAAAAATAAGAGAGAAAACGTTTCCAAATGATTCGCTTTATCTATTGCATCCGTACATAACATAACAAGATCACGGGCTAAGAAGGGATATTGGTCACCCAATAAAAAGCCCAAACTAAACACCACACACACACACACACAAAAAAGAAAAAAGCGCCGAGAGCTAGTAAAGAACTTATCAATGTTGACTTTGAAATTGTGCACAGAGTTGGAGCTAACTACCCACTCAGGCAAACCATTCCACTTATTAACAACTCTTTGCGAAAAGCTAAAATACCGAATATCTATCCGTGACAACTCTTTGATCAACTTCAAACTGTTACCACGTGTCACATGAGGATTAGCTGAAACAAGCAAGAATTAACATGAAATCAAAGCATCATTACTAGATAGGAATTTAAAAACCTGAATCATATCGCCACGTACTCTTCTCAACTCAAGCGTGATCAAACCAAGAATTTGCAACCTAGATTCATAAAAAAGATTTCTTACATCAAGAATAAGTCTAGTGGCTCTTTGCTGAACCTGCTCCAAAATAAACTTATCCTTCTCATAAAAGGGACTCCATGCCTGAAGAGCATACTCAAGGTGAGGCCTTACTAACTGCTTATACAAATTAAGAACAACCACTCTACCAAAAAAAAAAAATTTCTTCTAATCAAACCAAGCATCCTATTTGCCCTTGCAGCTGTTAAAGCACTGTTTAGAAGGCTTCAGATTGCTAGTAATGACAACACCTAGATCCCTTTCTTGATCAACACATGGAAGTAGAAGAGAGTCAAATTGCTCTGACCAAAATGAATAACTTTGCATGTATCGTACAGCCTGCCATTGTCGGTTATCTACTGATTAAATCACGTGATTGATAATTGATGGAGGAGTCATTCGTTGGTACCATCGTCAGATAATCATTTGCTGAATTGCATCAAATTCCGTAGCTAAGAAATGAAATGCAAAAATTAAAATTTAATTTTGTTTGCAAATTTTAGAAATACGGACGGGTCTATCCATTTTTGTCTTCAAAATACACTGTTTTAACACTGACCAGAGGCGTAACTTGACTTCGAGCCCAAGGAGGGTGTATGTCAAATTTGCGCGACGAAAACTTGCGTTCGCCTGACTTATTAAAAAACGATATACATGTGTGTATACAATCACACAATAAAGATCAGATCAGTAAGGATCAGATCCCCCTCACCCATGCCGTCGCCAAAGATTTTGGCATGGGGCACACTACTGAAGTGCCAAACGTGGCACTGAGTGGCACCGAGTGCCCGCTTATGGGAACCTGACGAGGTTTATAGGGGCGAAGCCTTGGTTGGGTCCAGGCGGGCGAAGGCTCCGAAGATTTCTTGTTTGTTATGCTCCAAAATGGCTGAAAATCTACACAAAGTTCGATGAATTGCTTGATGAAAAGAAGACAATTTTAATCCTAATATGAAAATATACTCCGATAATCATTTAGCTTACAATTTTTAAACAGGCAGAGGGAAATTGTCCCTGCAATTTGAGAAATCGGGCAAAATTGTGGGGTTTATGGGCGAAGCCTTGGAAGCTTGGGTCCTTGACCTTAAACGTGTATGGGCGAGCATCTTTCACATATACATCCCCTGCAGACAAGTTGCCCAACCCGAGCCCAATGAGCATCATCATGCTGAGTCGAGTGGAGATGATTCTGACAGCCATGATTGAGATGCATCTCTTATTTCAATAGACATTCAACTTTTAAATCTTTGCCCGACTAAGTGCACAAGTATGATATTGTCAGAATGATGCCGAGTTGGGAGGACATGAATCTGATATAACAATTCGGGCATGATTGAGACTGAGATGTAGGCCTACCCCCGATTTAAACAGTACATCCGACATTTTACATCTCTGCTCAATCCCTAAGTATGATTTTGTCAGCATCATGTGCTGAGTCGGCGGTCGAAAGGATATGATTCGGATATTTAGCTGAATCGGGCATGACTGATATATTCTACATTTCTTTCCGACCGAAATCGGTATCGGCCAACGCAGAAGGGGCCGGGAGGTGAGGGAGGGGGAGGGGGGCGGTGTTAGTACGACCATGAAGGTAACGTAAAACTACGATGTTATCCAAAACATTTTCAAAAGTATTTTGTCTTTTTGCGAAGAAACAAAAACAAAGGTATTCCTACAATTTTGTTTCATTACTGGGCCATTTTTTTCCCGACAAAATAGTCAAAATTGCCCGACGAAAATTTTGTTCACACACCCCTTTAAATCCCGCCCCTGCCTCTGACGCCACAGTTTGAGAGGAAGAATATTATCTGACGAAAGTTTTTTGAATATTTAATCCCAATCTATTAAAAACTTTAAAAAAAACTTGAGGAAAAACATAAAACATGTTTTCATTTGCACTCGTAATTGGACAAAAAAAAATCCTCATCTGTTGAACTTTCATTTCTATTTTCAATTTTTTTGTGGTTGCATAAGGTTTTGTGGTAAATAAGTCTTGAGATCAGCGGCGGCGCTGTGATTTATTTAATTTTTTGGTTCAGATATGGGGGTCCGGATTTTCTTAAGATGCATACCCAGCCCTTGTCATAGACTGACGTGCCCTCCTCCACCAACTTCATGGCAAAGTTAAAAAGTGTCTGTTTGCAGAGATAAAATTTGAGTGTTCTTTCAAATATTTAAGTCCCATTATTCAGTTATTCTAACTGATCTATTTGTTAACAGATTGAAGAAAGTACCACAAAAAGTTGTCATGTGAAGCTATCCAAATATCAACAGTGGGGCACCTTTATTTTGTGCCACTGACTCGCTCAAGATTGAGTGTCAAACGGCTTCTGCAGACTTGATTTTGAAACATGTAAAATATATAATGATATACCGATTTCAGTTGATCTTATGCAACTGGGAAAATGAGGAAAATCTGAATCATTTCAAGGTCCCGTATTTGCTTTTCACATTGTTTGGGATATTAAATATTCCGAATAATGATCAATATATTGACTAATCGTAATGTAAATATAATGATCTATATTTTTTCCCAATTCTTGTAGATCTTTGCATGAAATTTTCTAGTATAACGCATTTGAGTCCTAAATATCTTAATCTAAAATTAACACTATTTTCGTAAGTGCAAATTTAAGAAGAATAAGAAAGAAGTTTACAAGTCTGCCAGTAATTTTCCAGTGAAGTTTTGGGCACATTTTTCCCCCCAAAATCTGAAAGTTATTCCAGTGAAGTTTTGGGCACATTTTTTACCCCCAAAATCTGAAAGTTATAAAGCTGTCCTACCACATGCTTTCAAAATAAGCCGGTCGAAATAGTGACCCTTAAAACCCGCGCACCCCCCCCCCCCACGGCCCCCGACTGCCAAATTCAAACTCCTACCGCTATCCCAGTCATTAAACTAACAAATTTGTTCCTGATTCAGATCCTCATTAGAAATCTTAAATGTATACAAAGTGCCCTCACTTTTTTCTCCCCCTCCCCTTCTCTGCCTAGAGTTCCTTCCGACTCCCCAGGACAGACCCTACATTTTATTTATAAGAAAATAATTACAAAAGTTAAAAGTTGGGTGAAATTATCACTTGAAAGTAAATTTTTTCCCTCAAATCATATAAAAATGACTAATGAGCCTTATGCTTGTCATTTTGCTCATTTGACCCATCAATACCACAAGTTTTGAAAACATAATGGGTTGGCCGAATATATGAAGCGATTGGTGGGCTAAATGATCAACCAATACACATTAAAAAGCCTCCCAGCTAGCCATCCAGGAGAGGCAGGGGGAGACCCCGGAAGCTCTGCAAAATTATACATTTTTGGCCGCAAAATAGCCTGTTTATCTACCTACTGTGGTGTAGCGGTTATCATACCTGTCTACAGACCACGAGGCCCTGGGTTCAAGCCTGGGTTGGGTAGACACGCCAGTTCACCACAACTGGTTATCAAAGGCCGTGAACATTGACTTGGTTGTCGATGTTATGTCTGTCCGTACGTCGTACCTGTGTTCTCGTCCGGGTCGTATTAAGCGTTTTGTGATAGCATTGTTATTATCATAACCGAATACGCGGGCGATGACCCCGTCATTGTAATTGTGTGTTCACTCGTCGTCGTCGACTGAGGTAAAAACACTACAAGAATAAATATTTTAAGGATATAATACTAGTCAAAAATCATGTAAAGTACGTCATGATAATTAGATTTTATATTGCGCAAAATTTAAAATAGTGAAATCCCAAATAGAAATGCTCCATACCAACGTTCTTTTGAAGAAGAAAAAATTGCTTAAAACTATAATGAAGGTTTTCAATAATGAACAGATGGATGTTGAGATATCATATGAGTTTCTGAACAGAGGCGTATAAGAGCAAACTGCTCCTCCCATCCAACTAGAAGATACATCTACATCTCTTTGTTTTATTTCCATTTGGGAGTTAAAATTGGGAATCTCGCTTGCAACAATTGGAAAATTACTCAGAAAATGGTAAATCTCAGAAAATTCTACTGAGCAAGGGCAGGGCCAGAAGGATTTTAGGGCAGGTCTCTTTTTTTTGGGGGGGGGAGGGGGGAATTATAATGAGAAAAATGAAAGCAATAATTATAACAATGAAGATTTTGTCAAGAAGCCAGAGCGGGCACGAATTAAAATTTTACTTCAGGACCCAACTTCCCCCTCCCCATCTGATTTTTCTGTTACGTCACGTGCCATACTGTATATCTTTGGAAAAGAATATTTTATATAAACCCACACTAGCATGCTTATATATATATTACGGGTCTCATGTGATAACCCCATGATGTGTAAATGGTCTTTAAGCTAGCTTTAGATTGGGTGAAAGATGGAGATTTTGTCCCTTGGTAAAAGTGGGTGTGTGGGTAGGTGTGTGGCATGGATGGTTGTGTGGGTACGGGTAGGTGTGTTTTGTACTGGTAGGGCAGTGAGGGAGGTAGCATTACAAAAAAACGAAAGGTATGTAATTTTATTCAGTTCGTTCCAGACCGGAACTTAAATGAATGCAAATCTATATATAAAGAAAAGGTCAGAAAATATCCCAGACCCCTTTCAAGACAAAGTGTTCAAATTTAGCCCACTTCTGTGGGCAATTTGTTTTAAGTTAAACAAACAATTGATAAAAACAAGTTTATGCCAATTTTTGAAAAATTCTTGGAAAAAAATGTGTGTGTGTTTTGTGTGTGCGGGGGTACCCTCTTACGCCACTGGGTAAAGGTTTACACGTAATTCCATCGTCACGAAATTTTTCACTTGATCAAAAAGTGAGGGCGCTCGTTTGACAGATATATCATCCACAACAGATCGATAAACTTAAGGCTTCCATAGCCCACAGGAGACGTGATGGCAAAGGGCACTTGAATATTCATATTAACCAGAAAATTGCTACACCGTTGCGTGCTAGTTAAGCATTTGATTTTTTGGGACACCTAAAAATACGCCTCTACTTTTCGGTCTAGTGCTCCTTTAATTGTATGGAATTTGTATAGCATTCATACTCTGTATTACATCATTCTTGCATTACTTATGATAAGTGTGTTTCCTTGTCACACCATTCGGATATGCACTACACTGTAACAAATCACGAGATTTAAGTCACAAATCAATAAAAGCTTTTGTTAGATAGATTAACGCTCTCCATCACAACAAGCATGCAGGGCAAATCTAATTTTAAAAATATTAACCTCTTTTATTTATCTAAATACACAAAACACTTATTTTCAAAGCTTGCAAATTTTATATATAAATAAATCAAATTTTTTTCAAAATATTTTTGTTCAGTAATGTCCTTTAGTCTCACATCTGGTGATGTTTATCTGAGATTAATTTTCAAATGTTAGTTTGTTTGTTTGTTTGAAAGTGATGGCGTTATGTAATTGCTTAGATTTGAAATTTGCATCATTTAAAGTAAGGACATCGGGAGAGCAAGTTGCAGTTGTTGGGCCGGGACGGCGGGAAGGACAAGGCTATGGAGGAAGAACTGGTACACTCACGTTTTGACAGAATATACAAAGTATTTTCAATATTGGTAAGTTTTCTTTCTCAATTATTTTAATTGATATTTGGGAAAAATTACAATTATGATTAAACTTACCCATGCGCACATGTAATTATGTTCATAATGGACCACGGTATAACTGAGCGTTTACGAATGCATATGTAAAAATACGGGTTATTAAACATTTATTTCGTCCGGAATGCATATTTAAAAATTGATCGATTGCAAATATTCAAAGACGAAATTTCGATTGTTGTTTGTGAGATAGGTCTTTTCAGGGAAGTATGCTATCAAAACTTTAAAAAAAATGTTTGCAACGATGATAGACGTCATGCCGCCAGTTTATTCAGATCTTGCGATACAATTGTGTTTGCAAAATGAAAGCTTTTTAGGCCTATAAATCGGCAATTTGAAATGTTTTAAACTGCACTTTTAAAAATTTACAAAGAAGATTAGGGAGGGCATGTCAGTTGGCAGTCTATGGCAGTCGTCCGGGTCCACCTAGTAAATTTTGCTCTGCATGGACCCTATTTCAGAGAGATACCCCACTAAAGAAATTTGCGATGACTCGCCCACTCTACCAAGGACCTATCTGAAAAGAGTTATTTTTACCAATTATAAGCGGGGAAAACAAAGGGATACTAGGCAGTTGTGAAGGCATTTTCAGTATAGGTGGTATAATAAAAAAAATGAGTCCCTAACATTTAATTATCTTCAGGAAAAATTTGAAATATAATGTTTTTCAATGTTTGATAGGGCAGGTGTTTTTCATTAAACTGTGAAAAGGGCACTTTTCTACTCTGAAATGGGCACTTGTCTTTTCTGAAAAGGGCACTTGTCTACTCTGAAATGGGCACTTGTCTTTTCTGAAAAGGGCACTTGTCTACTCTGAAAAGGGAACTTGTCTACTCTAAAAAGAGCACTTGTTAATTCTGAAAAGGGCACTTGTTTACTCTGAAAAGGGCACTTGTCTACTCTAAAAAGGGCACTTGTCTACTCTGAAAAGGGCACTTGTCTACTCTGAAGAAAAAAATTGTTTATTCTGAAAAGGGCACTTGTTTACTCTGAAAAGGGCACTTGTCTACTCTGAAAAGGGTACTTGTCTACTCTAAAAAGGGCACTTGTCTACTCTGAAAAGGGCACTTGTCTACTCTGAAAAGAGCACTTGTCTACTCTGAAAAGGGCACTTGTCTACTCTGAAAAGGGCACTTGTCTACTCTGAAAAGGGAACTTGTTTACTCTGAAAAGTGCACTTGTTTATTCTGAAAAGGGCACTTGTCTACTCTGAAAAGGGCACTTGTCTACTCTAAAAAGGGCACTTGTCTACTCTTAAAAGGGCACTTGTCTTCTCTGAAAGGGGCATTTTTGACAAAAGTGTGTGCGTAGGGGCGTCCCCTGTTCTCCGGTTCTGCCGCCCCAACAAATCATTTCCCGTTTTTGTGAATAGGCTTAACTGCGTATCGAGATATATTCTTTCCGGGCGTGCAAGAAAATATCTTGACACGTACACACGTTCCTTTTATAAATTTGATCGACTGCTCGCAAAAATGTACTGATCATTGACAGATTGATCCTCAAATTGACCGACATCGTTCGGTATTGGAGAGGGGATGTTTAGATGGGTTGAAATTTAGGAAGTCCAAAATTCAGTGGGGTTTTATTTTTCTGGAAAGTCACCAAAGCTTCAAGATTTCAATCGGCTTTTAAATTTTATAAACAGCACTTTTAGTTTTGGCTGATCAAAGTTTAATCAGTTTTTATTTCATCCTAAATTTGCTCCCAAAACAGCTCAAAATCTTGATGTAATTCATCAAAATTCTTTCCTAAATCTTAGTCTTAGTCACTGCGATGATAATAATAAGAAAGTGTATTCCTGCTAGATCTGTTATTATTATTATTATTATTATTATTATTGTTGTTGATGACCATGATGATGAGGATGAAGATGGTGTTGGTGGTTGTTGTTGTTGTTGTGTGGTGGTGGGTGATGATGATGATGATGATGCTAATGATTATTATTATCATAATCTATTCATATATATATATATATATATAAATAAATAAGTGACCAGGGTAATAATTGTAAAGCGCTTTGAGACAGTCTAGGACAGTATAAAGCGCTATATAATAAATTACTATTATTATTATTATAAATAAATATATATATATATATATATATATATATATATATATATATATATATATATATATATATATATATATATATATATATATATATATATATATATATATATATATATATATATATATATATATATATATATATATATATATATATATATATATATATATATATATATATATATATATATATATATATATATATATATATATATATATATATATATATATATATATATATATATATATGCAGGGGGGCATGTTAAAGACTAAAACTTTTGCTTCGAACTTAAGACACCACTTGAAAAACATTCAGAGACATTTAAAAACAAAGAATTTACAAAAGAAAATAACAAGGTTGCTCTGTAAAAGTAAATCACAAAAATTGCATAAAACATGCAAATTGATGTCTGAGGTGTAAAAACGTTGTGAAATAGTCAGTTTAACCAATTTTTATGAATGTTTTTACTACTTAATGATTTTCAATAACTTTGAAAGCAATTTAGCTAATGTGGCCGCTTTACGTCCGTCTGTATGTAACTTATCAAAATACATCTCTGCATGTGGATTATTACAATGTGTACAGGACAGTTATTTTTCATTAAAGAAAAAAATATTACAGAAAATTATTAAAAAGAAAAGAAGTTTACGTGTTATGAATGATTCAAAGGTTGAAGAATGTTTATTGTATGCTCAACTTGGGCGGACAATTTGCATATATTAAGCCTAAGGCATGAAAAGTAAGAATTTTTGAATTCAATGAGTTATTTGAAGTCTCTTTGATATTTTTTAAGAATTTCATATTATGAGTAGAACAGTTTTCAATTTTTTTAAATAGCATATTTAGTTTTCGAAATATGGCCGAGTTTGCCAATTGTTTCGCGAGATTCGGGTATACAAAATTGGTGATGTATGAATGTGGCGTGGCTCAATTTGAGGGTATCAGCAGGTACATTTTTTATTATTAATAAAGATTAATACATTCTGAGCAGAACAGTGTTTAAACGGTTACAGCATTTATGGTTGTTGGGTTATGACCAATCAAAGTTTGTAATAAAACAAAATCAACAACCTCGTATTTCATATTCTTATTTCAGCTCACGCGATGTTTGATTTTGAAGATGAGAAAGAAGAACTTACATAGAGAGGATACCGTGATAGACCGGGAAAAGTACCATAAGAGCCCGTAGCCAGGAATTTGAAAGGAGGAATCGTTTTTTGTATAAAACGGCAGCAAAGTTCGAAATTCCATGTGCTTATTATTTTGTTAGATTTCAAAAGAGCACTTGCTCAACAAAAGGGGGTTCGTTCGCTGAAAAGGGGCTTTGTTTTTCGTATCAACTGATAAAGGGCAATAAATTGTGAAATTCTAAGTGCTTATTAAATTGTTAGATTTCAAAAGGCTGAAAGGACACTTTCTCAACAAAAGGGGGTTTCGTTCGCTGGACAAAAAATCCCCTCTGGCTACGGGCCTGCACAGGGTACCCGAGGACAAGAGATACCGACTCTGAATGACGGACGGATAGAACCAGAACATGGACTAAGTGAATGACAAGGACCAAGAAAATGACAAGGACCAAGAAAATGACAAGGACCAGGCGTTACATACATGTTTAAATTCAAATTATTTTGTGTCTGCGGACATCGCGTGCAGAATGAAGATATGTCAGTATGTAGGAGGAATTAATCAACTTATTTTTTGTCAGAATAAATAAGGCAGTGTTGGTAAGTTTTTCTGCTCAATTATTTTTGATTGATATTGGTAAAAATTTCACTTATAATTAAAATTACCCATGCGCACATGTAATTATGTTATAAACTACAGTAAGCGTTTACGAATGTATATGAAACATAATATGTGCAAAGGGCTGAGGGTTGGGGTCAATAAACATTAATCTAAGTCCGGATGCTTTCAAAATTGATCGATTGCAAGTTATCGAAGATGGAATT